>JAVYIG010000577.1:0-525964 GCA_035222895.1 Strongylocentrotus droebachiensis | reverse complement strand
AAACCATCTAAAGACTATAGTCTCAAACAAACCATCACCATTAAACCGAGTGCCAACACCATTAAACCATGCGCCAAATTTAGTAATCTTCAGTGTATCGAAAGACCGAGGTTTCACTGGTTTATTTAGGGAATTGGAAATTTGATACTATAATGTTCGATTACATCACTCAGTCTGATTTGATCCGAGATATATCTCATTAATGAAATCATACTAAGGCTATAAAGTCTCAAACAAACCAACACCATTAAACCGAGTGCCAACACCATTAAACCATGCGCCAAATCTTCTTTTGTGTATCGAAAGACCGAGGTTTCACGGGTTTATCTAGGAAAATGGAAATTTGATACTATAATGTTCGATTACATCACTCAGTATATGATTTGATTCGATATATCTCTCATTAATGAAACCATTTTAAGGCTTTATAGGCTCAAACAAACCAGTCCTGCACCATTACACCGAGTGCCAACACCATTGAACCATGCGCCAAATTTAGTAATCTTCTTTTGTGTATCGAAAGACCGAGGTTTCCCGGGTTTATCTAGGAAAATGGAAATTTAATACTGGTAACCTGGATGCTCGATAATATCACTAAGTCTCATTTGATTCGATATATATTTCATTAATGAAACAATGCAAAGGCATTCTAGTCTCAAACGAACCGTCACCATTAGCCTATTAACCGAGTGCCAACACCATTAAACCATGCCCCAAGTTTAGTAATCTTCTTTTGTGTGTCGAAAGACCGAGGTTTCCCGGGTATATTTAGGAAAATGACATTTGTAATACTATAATGTTCGATTACATCACTTAGTATATGATTTGATCCGAGATATATCTCATTAATAAAACCATACTAAGGCTATAAAGTCTCAAACAAACCAACACCCTTAAACCGAGTGCCAACACCATTAAACCATGCGCCAAATTTAGTAATCTTCTTTAATTGTGTATCGAAAGACCGAGGTTTTAAAGGTTTAATTAGGGAATTGGAAATTTGATACTATAATGTTCGATTACATCACTCAGTATATGATTTGATCCGAGATATATCTCATTAATGAAACCATACCAAGGCTTAAAAGTCTCAAACAAACCAACACCATTAAACCGAATGCCAACACCATTAAACCATGCGCCAAATTTAGTAATCTTCTTTTGTGTATCGAAAGACCGAGGTTTCACGGGTTTATCTAGGAAAATAGAAATTTAATACTGGTAAGATGCTCGATAATATCACTTAGTTTCATTTGATTCGATATATATTTCATTAATGAAACAATGCAAAGGCATTCTAGTCTCAAACGAACCGTCACCATTAAACCGAGTGCCAACACCATTAAACCATGCCCCAAATTTAGTAATCTTCTTTTGTGTGTCGAAAGACCGAGGTTTCCCGGGTATATTTAGGAAAATGAAATTTGTAATACTATAATGTTCGAGTACATCACTTTGTATATGATTTGATCCGAGATATATCTCATTAATGAAACCATGTAAAGGCATTCTAGTCTCAAACAAGCCATCACCATTAGACCGAGTGCCAACACCATTAAACCATGCGCCAAATTTAGTAATCTTCTTTTGTGTATCGAAAGACCGAGGTTTCACTGGTTTATTTAGGGAATTGGAAATTTGATACTATAATGTTCGATTACATCACTCAGTCTGATTTGATAAGATATATATCTCATTAATGAATCTATCTAAAGGCTATATTAGTCTCAAACAAACCAACACCATTAAACCGAGTGCCAACACCATTAAACCATGTGCCAAATTTAGTAATTTTCTTTTGTGTATTGAAAAACCGAGGTCCCCGGGTTTATTTCGGAAAATGGAAATTTGATACTGTAGAACTCCCCTGGAGGGGGTCGTACTTTTTAACTTCACGATCTCACGAAGAATAAACTACACTATCAAACAATCAGGTTATGTAATTAATATCAACGATTTATTATAGATAATCAACACAAATTATCAAGGGTCGTATAGACTAATCGTTTGGTGTACACACAAGAAAATAACACACAATAATCAAATATCTCCGGAGAGAAGAACTCCCTCAGAAGGCAAATACTTTACATAAAAATAACAGTGATCACTGGATAAAAATAGTCAACGGAATCGTTCCGAGGGGGTATGAAAAGCCCCGAAGGTTAATCTCCAAGAATACACAATATAATGCAATATCATACACAACAATAACAATAAACATTCATCAAAACAATAACAAAAGGGATCATCACATAAATCAGCAAAGCGTTCAAAATACCAGATCAGCTACGGCGAAGTCAAGTTTGATGCTGCTGATGATGCTGCTGATGATAACGGTGACGATGATGACGGGGATGTTGCATGAGGAGAAGGATGACTACGATGATGAAGACAGCGATGAAGTCGACGATGGCGATGATGTAGGAGACGATGACGAAGACAGCGATGATGTCGGAGATGATGACGAAGACAGCGATGATGATGAAGAAGACAGTGATGATGTCGAAGACGATGATGACGAAAACGATGTTGGAGACGGCGATGTGGTCGATGAGGGTCTCGTTGATGATGAGACAGTCAATAAAAGAATGAGTCAGTAATGATCGAAGTATGATGAAATCAGATGATGGTGAGATGATGCTCGACGAAGACGATGATCAACGTGTCGAGACAACACACAGAAGACGGCGATAGTAAACAAATATGTAGATAAAAGATTGTCAATACAATAATGTAGGGTGAGAAGAACCGTAGACAAAAATGTTCTATTCTCACTGCATGAAGTAAAATGTAAGGCGATGTCACTGATGTACAAATAGAGTCGAATTAAGTCTTGCAAAATACTGCCAGACGTTTACTGAACAATTCCACCGGTAAAGGTCCGGGGACAAAGTCACTGAGTCCTCGTTGGACGAAACTGCTACAAGCACAGTATAACAGGAAAATAGAAACAAACTTTCCGTACCGAAATCGAAGCCCCAATCACTGGTGTAGCGTGATTGGTTCAAAAAGCGCACACAAATTAATATGCACGTTTACGCGCTGTTCGTAACAATACAAAATTTACATAATAGAATATATTAGCAAACCAGACAGAACCGGTTGGGACATGTCTGAAAGCCAGACGGCTGACTACGCAAGGGAAATTAATTCTCCCTAGCCGCCATCTTGACAGTAAAAAAGCAATACTTATTAAACATGTACAAATCAATGCATACATACGTTATTATAAATATAAAAGTTTAAAATCGTGACATTTGGTCACTACAATATGTTCGATTACATCACTCAGTATATGATTTGATTTGATATATAATGAAACCATCTAAAGGCTTTATAGGCTCAAACAAACCAGTCCTGCACCATTAAACCGAGTGCCAACACCATTGAACCATGCGCCAAATTAGTAATCTTCTTTTGTGTGTCGAAAGACCAAGGCCTGTTTCATGGGTTTATTTAGGAAAATGGATATTTAATACTGGTAAGTTGCTCGATAACATCACTAAGTCTGATTTGATTCGATCTCATTAATGAAACTATCTAAAGGCTATTATAGTCTAAAACAAACCAACACCAGCCCCGGGCACCAGCCCCATTTAACCGACGACTCGGACATTCAGATGTCGGACATTTATATTTATTTTCGGGGGGGGGGGGGCCTGAAGTGGTTTTCTTGTAAAATATATCGTCTTGTCACCAAAGTAAATTTTCACAAGTTTGACTCCCAGTCGAATGGAGCGGGGGAAAGAAGCTTTGAGAACTCACAAAACGCTTTGTCACATTCGGAGATGGAACAGCTCTTGAGCCGAGTTGACCACGACGACCAGAATCCGAGAAGAACTGCTGAGGAAGGTGAACAGCTTCGTTTTACTCCGAGCCAGAAAACGGACGGACTGAGGATGGGTCATTATTGCAAGGTGAGTCCATGTGGATTCTACACATGGAAAGTCAGCTGCCTATCAATAATGGCATGCGCGGGATGGCAGTCACCTGGGAATACAGTTGATGTTGGCTGCTGGACTGGTGGAACGGTGACATTCTCGAGCGATGGCATACTTCAGGAGGTAGTTCTAAAAACCGTAGAGGTGTGTGCCTTGCAGTTCACAACCGATGGTGGATACGCAGGCGTGACCAAGGTAACAACATTTCCCTCTACACATCGCATTGTTGTAAAAAGCTCAGGGTAAAGTTCGAGACGCTGAGCGCCGATGAAGGCGGGCCTGGTGACCTCACCATAGACACAGATGGCAATATCCTATCAAGCTACATAACAAGGAAGACCATTAAGTCTTCAAGCCATCAGGTGGGAAGCCAGTCAGGGAGATACTGTGTCAAGGTTTTAAACCAGAGCAGATATTTGCGATGGGTTCGAGGGACATGGTCGTGGTGAAGACTGACGGACATACAGTACGCGTGCTTGATGGCAGATTCGGAGCCAAAATTTACTGTATCACCAAGGAAGGGCTAGATCCTGCAGTTTGCAAAGATGACTCGATCCTCATCGCCTGGGTGAATTACGAACAGGGACTTGTCAGCATCTTGCAATACACGAGAGAGCTGAAGCAGATCCAGAACGTCATCACAGACTTCAAGATAACGAAGCCATCCCGTCCCTGGTACTACCTGCAAGAGTTTAAGACAGGAGAGATTGCCTTCTGTACACCAGGAAAGCTCTACATATTTCGTGAGGCACGTGCTTAAGTATCCGTAATGTCCATTACGCACAACCTGCTATGTCCGTTATGCTACACCTTATCCTGACAATGCAATGTGTAATCGAGTAGTTAACAACATGTATTTATCCCGGCCCCCCCACTCAATGTTATTTAGGGTACGCATATGCTCGTACCCTATTTTTGAAAGCACCCCCTATCTGAGGACTGCTAACATTTCCGAACCCCCCCCTTTCTCGGGCTTTTTGCGGGCTTTTTCTGTTTTGGAGACCCCCCTAAATCAGGAAAAATGCTCAATGTACCCCCCTAAATTCGGAATAATTTCTCAGGAGTCCAAAGAGATGAGAGAAAAAAAAGAAAAACACCCCCTTTTTAAAGAAATCTCCGGGTGAAAAGTAAAATACACCCCTTTTTTTACAATTCTCGGGCCGGACTTTGTCGCACGAAAAGTACCCCTTTACCGGACATTTTGGCAACACGCATGCGGTCATTCCGACCTCTGAGTGGGGGGGCCGGGGTATTTATGCTCAAAGTGTAAATATAACATTAAACCCTAAACATTTACAGTTTTGTCCAACTTACTGTTCTCAGGAATAAAATAACCTTGGCTTATGGTTACGGTCCACTAAAAATAATCCATTTTCTCTTCAAAAAATCCAGTGTAATACTGTAAATGCACTATATAAATATCCAATATTATTATTATTATTTCGACAGTGACACTGACTCTGACAGCGACTACCTTCCTCTTGCCTCACTAAGAACAGCACAGACTAAGGTCATCCATCATATGAAAGTTGCATGTAATTATGTACCATCGGTTAAGTCTAGGCGCAGAGTCCCCGGAAGCTCAGGGGATTTAGGCGTTTAATTACGGTCAGATGAGCATATTTTGATACCTTTTTTGTGAGACTGGCATGACCCTAATTAGCGTGGGGTCCAGGGGGCGGAGCTCCCAGAAGCTCAGGAGCTCAAGACATTTTATACCGGTCCGATAAGCATTAAGGGGCCCACCTTAAGGCCCCTGGTGGGGTCGAGGGGTGGAGCCCCCAGAAAATCAGCGGTTTTAGGCATTTAATTACGGCCAGATGAACAAACCCTATATGGCCCACCCTCCCCGCAGTATTCCCTTGGTACAAGTGTATATTACCGAAAATTCTCTTCCAATTAGTTTAGATGGCGTAGCCTGTCTATGTTTCAAAGAGGGAGGGGCGGTCACGGATGTGGCAGCGTTGCCATCAAGGGGCTGATCCAGACGCGAATCCAGGGGAGCCGAGCGGGCCTTGCCCCCCCCCCCAACAAAATAAGGGAAAGAGGAGAGAGAGTTAAAGAAAGAAGAGGAAGAAGAAAAGAAAAGGGGGGAGAAGAAGGAGATCGGGGGGGGCGAAAAGGTGTTACCTCCCAAATAATAAAAGGAAGGAAAGGGAAAGAACAAATGAAAAAAGAGAAAAAGGGAAGGATAAAAAGAGGAAGAAGGGGGATATCAGTCGCAATTTTCTAGCCAACAAGTTGTGGATCGGGGGAGGGACCAAAAGGCCCATCCCTCTCCCTCCCCCCCCCCCCCCCCCCCCCCCCGCCCCCCCCCCAAAGAGAAGTGTGGTACAGGTAAAGAGGAGAGCTAAAAGGGAACAAAAAAGAGGAAGAAGAAAAGAAAAGGGTGAAAAGGAGGGGAGATCAGTTGCGATTAATCTCGCCAAAAACGTGTGGATCGGCGGGGGGGGGGGGCAAAAGGCCCTTGCCCCCCCCCCCCCCCCCCCCCCCCCCAAGCAAACCCAAACGAGAGAGAAGGAATGGAAGGGAAAGGGGAAGAGGAGAGAAAGGGAAAAAAAAACGAAGAGAGAAAAGAAAGGTAGGGGAGATCAGTTGCGATTTTGTCCCGCCAACAGGGTATAGATCGGGGGGGAGGGGGCACTAGCGTACTGATGTGGCAACTGCCCCCAAGTTCCCCCCCCCCCCCATATAATTAAAACATGGTTTATTTCTAATTCGATACCGGTGATTTACCGGTGTTTATAAATGACATATTTTTCCGAGATTTTTCCTCACTTTTTAGTAAATTATACTTTTTAAGGCATCAGTTTTTTGGAAAATGACAAATTCCTAAATTTACAGTCAGGCAAGAAATATATCTTTAGAGGCCTTCATGCCAGGACCCGCGAAACAGCGGGGCTCGGAGGCCTCGAGCTCCCCCCACTCTTTTTTTGAAAAAGTATATTAAAGGGAAATAGAAAGAAAGGGAGAATGAAAGAAAGAATAGTGACCTGCGAGATTCCCAAAATAATGAGGTATCAAAATATACTCATCTGACCGTGATTAAATGCCTAAAACCACTGAGCCTTCGGGGGCTCTGCCCCCTGAATTCTACCTAGGGCCCTAAGGCGGGCCCTTGGATGCTCATCTTCCGGTAATTTAATGCCTAAAACCTCTGATCTTCTGGGGGTTTTGCCCCCTGGACCCCACGCCAATAAGTAACCTGCCAATGTCACAAATAAGGTATCAAAAATTTTTCATCTGGCCGTAATTAAAATATGCCTAAAACCGCTGATTTTCTGGGGGCTCCACCCCTCGACCCCACCAGGGGCCTTAAGGTGGGCCCCTTAATGCTTATCGGACCGGTATAAAATGTCTTGAGCTCCTGAGCTTCTGGGAGCTTCGCCCCCTGGACCCCACGCTAATCAGGGTCATGCCAGTCTCACAAAAAAGGTATCAAAATAATTATGCTCATCTGACCGTAATTAAACGCCTAAATCCCCTGAGCTTCCGGGAACTCTGCGCCTAGACTTAACCGATGGCCCTAAGGCGGGCCCCTACATGGATGCTCATCTGACCGTAATTTATTGCCTAAAACCCCTGAGCTTTCGGGGGCTCCGCCCCCTGGACCCTACGCCAATTAGTGATCTGCCAGTGTCACAATTAAAGTTTCAAAATATGCTCATCTGACTGTAATTAAATGCCTAGAACCCCTGCGTTTCCGGGAGCTCCGCTCCTTCGACCCCACCAGGTGCCCTAAGGCGGCCCCCTGAATGCTTATCTGACCAAATGCCTAAAACCCCTGAGCTTCCGGGGGCTCTGCCCCTGGACCCCACCTAGGGCACTAAACCGGGCCCTATAGGTGCTCATCTGACCGTCATTACATGCCAATACCCCCTGAGCTTCCGGGAGCTCCGCCCCTTGACCCCCCGCCGGGGCTTTGCCCCTAGCCCCATCACCAATTTACGCTACTCTCTACCTGATCGTAAATACTGATCGTAAAAAGACCCCCGACCACTTTAAAAAAACGTTTATTGGGGCCTGCATGTAAGAGCCCGGGGTGATGTGGATTTGTGTCTGCCCCCCCCCCCCCCCAACGTTTTTGCTCATTACACCACTGCTGGTTACTATTACGTTCCAATACTTGGCTCGCATAATTTCAAATTTGGGCTCCCGCCCTAAGAAATCCTGGATCCGCGCCTTGGCTGATGTATCATGTCCCTAACCCTCAGCAAAGGAAGGAAGCGACAGAGAGTGGAATTTGTTACCGTAAAGCATTATGCGAACGGTGGCGTCCCCTGTACCTTAAATGGGGCTGGTGTTGGTTTGTTTTAGACTATAATAGCCTTTAGATAGTTTCATTAATGAGATATAATTTTTATATCGAATCAAATCAGACTTAGTGATGTTATCGAGCAACTTACCAGTATTAAATATCCATTTTCCTAAATAAACCCATGAAACCTTGGTCTTTCGACACACAAAAGAAGATTACTAATTTGGCGCATGGTTCAATGGTGTTGGCATTCGGTTTAATGGTGCAGGACTGGTTTGTTTGAGCCTATAAAGCCTTTAGATGGTTTCATTAATGAGATATGTATCGAATCAAATCATATACTGAGTGATGTAATCGAACATTATAGTATCAAATTTCCATTTTCCGAAATAAACCCGGGGACCTCGGTTTTTCGATACACAAAAGAAAATTACTAAATTTGGCACATGGTTTAATGATGTTGGCACTCGGTTTAATGGTGTTGGTTTGTTTGAGACTAATATAGCCTTTAGATAGATTCATTAATGAGATATATATCTTATCAAATCAGACTTTCATGACTCTAACATGACTCTAACATGAGACAACAACCGTCTCGGAAAATCTTTAAAAAATATCATTTATTGACAAATTGAATGGGTTAATGGTGTTATGTAGTGAAACTTTGCTCTTAAATTTTCTGTTTTTTACTGGTGATAGGATTGAGATATATCATCAAAAAGTCTTTTTTGGAACCAAGGAAGATCTACTTATTGCTTTGGATACATTTTTGAGGCTGTTTTGAGCAGGATTGCAGTGATTTTGGAGGATACTTTACTGTTCTGAGCATGGCTTTTTGAAGCCTGGATTGTCACACTGTCCCATATATGAGGATTTATGTTTGATGTCTGTTGAGGATTTACATCTTTTCAAGCTGTCACCAGCAGTGGGTATTGATTTCTCCTCGCTCCAAAGTATGTGAGTAATCTTTGAGTTTCGATTGCAGTGACTTTTGAGGATATTTTACAGTTCTGAACATGGCTTTTTAAAGCCTGGATCTGGTCACTTCACTCATCAGTCCCATATATGAGGATTTGTGTTTGATGTCTGATGAGGATTGACACCAGCAGTGGATATTGATTTTAGTTTCTACTAAATAGTTCAACTGCCTTACTCGGAATAGTAGCAAGATGTCCGGCCCTGGCAGGAAACCAAGTGTGAGTAAGCCAGTGACAAGGAAGACCAGCACCGCTACTGCTGCAGCAATTGCAGATGGAAGCCAGGGAAACTCAACAAGCTCTTCTAAATCAAAGGTAGACCACAATTGTGGCAGTTGCAATCTTATTGTAATGGATGAAGATGACGCAATTGAATGCGAACTTTGCAAATTTTGGTTTCACTGCACATGTCAGAATGTATCCAAAAAGCTGTACGATACCATCAACGATGTAGACTGTGGTGCATTACACTGGTACTGCCGAACCTGCAATGGCACAGCTGGGAACATGTTGAAGATGTTGGCATCATTGCAGACAAATCATTCTAAACTTACTTCAGAGGTCAAAGGGTTGAAAGATGAAATGAAGGAATGTAAAGTAAAGATTTCCAACAACCAACAAAAGATGGAGGAAAAAATTGATGAACTCAAAAAGGATATGTCGATCCACAGTAAGGAACCACAATGCTCAACAGAAGAGGTGGAGAAACTGGTAGCAGCTAAACTGGATGATTTTGTGGAAAGAGAGAGAAGGAAGAACAATATCATTGTATACGGTATTCCAGAATCTCTAAGTCAGGATACCGAAGTTAGAAAAAAGGAAGACCGTGACCAGATAAACTCTATCTTTCACCAAGACCTCAAACTAAAAGCAGATGTCAGTCATGTAAGATCTCTGTTCCGTCTTGGTAAAAAGTCTGATTTAGCTAGACCATTGAAAGTTGTTATGGATAATGGAGCTGCTACAGAGGAAGTTTTTAGGGAAGCTAGGTCCCTCAAGTCAGGAACAGTACAGATTGCCAGAGATCGCACAAAGGTCGAGAGAGAGGAACACAAGAGACTGAGAAATGTTCTGAAGGAGAGAATTGAAAGGGGCGAAGAGAACCTTGTAATACGTGGCGGAAAGGTAATACAGCGGACTTTTCGTCGCGATGGAGGAGTCGGCGACCACTAGTCAATTAGGAGATGGATTTTTAAACACACTCACCAGCACTGCACAGTATTGTGATCACGATGTATATAGTGAAGCACAGAGCACAGCACACAGTGCAAATTTAAACTTTGAGTATACTGCACCAGTGATTGATCATCCAGACTATATTTTGCGAACTGAGTCATCAATTAAGTTTTTCTACACAAATTGTGATACTCTAACAAACAAGAAAGAAGAGCTCTATAAAACTATTTCACTTGTCAAACCAGACGTAATAGCTTTGACTGAGATCTACCCTAAAAGGAGCAACCAGGATTATGCAATCCAGCCATGTGAGTTGCAGTTACAAGGATACCATATGTTCTTACCACCAAAACTTAAAGACAGACAGAGAGGAGTAGTAGTTTACTTGAAAGAAGGAATTTCTGGTAGCTTGGTAGACATAGATGAAGGTAAATTCGAAGAATCTGTATGGATACGACTGTCTACCAATGGCACTGATCTTCTCTTTGGCTGTGTCTATAGAAGTCCCTCAAGCAACTCTGAGAACAATACAAACTTGAACTGTCTCCTACGCACAGCGTGTACAATGAAGTATTCACACTTGATAGTGGTAGGGGACTTCAATTACAGAGGAATCAACTGGCAGGCAAACACCACTTGTGGAGTCAGCATCAATGATGAACAATTATTTATTGACACTGTAAGTGATCTTTTCCTGCATCAACATGTAAAGGAACCTACCAGACAAAGGACAGGCCAAAGACCTAGCTTGCTTGACTTGATTTTAACCAGTCATGAAGATACAGTCAGTGATATAACTCTTGGGCCACCCATTGGCAAAAGTGACCATGTGACTATCACCTTCGAGATGGATGTCAGCAACATACAGGCAGAGGAGGAGTTACCTACGAGAAGCTACTATCATGCAGATTATGATAAAATGAGGTACCAACTAAAAG
Source organism: Strongylocentrotus droebachiensis (assembly GCA_035222895.1). Lineage (NCBI taxonomy): Eukaryota > Metazoa > Echinodermata > Echinoidea > Camarodonta > Strongylocentrotidae > Strongylocentrotus > Strongylocentrotus droebachiensis. Next base: position 514,674 of record JAVYIG010000577.1, on the reverse strand, counting down.
ACATTGATTGGAGCTCTAAGTTTGAAAATGCTTCTGGAATACAAGCCTGGAATATATTTGAGGATATTCTCCATAAAACCATAGAAGACTGCGTCCCACTGAAGAAAAAGAGAAAACGGAATAGACCAGAGTGGATGAACAGTGAAGCCCTAGAAGCAGTTCGAAGGAAAAGGAAAGCTTGGAATAAATATCGAAAGAGTAAAAGAAAGCAATATCCTGATGTGGATTTGCACTGGAAGGAGTACACCAAAGTAAGGGACATAACCACCTCTGTGATCAGAAAATCAAAATCTGACTTCGAAAACAAACTAGCAGCTGAAATTAAGTTAAATGCCAAAAGCTTCTGGAATTATGTAAAGAAACAGACAAAATCAAAACCGTCATTGCCTGATCTACAAAAACCTGACGGAACATGGGCTAAAGAGGACCAAGAGAAAGCTGAGACCCTTAATGAATACTTTGGTAGCGTTTTTTCAGTGGAGGATATTCATACAGTTCCAATACTCGACAGAAAATGCAGTAATCTTCTCACTAGCATTGAATTTACACCTGAAGAAGTAGATGACCTGTTAATGCATCTAGACATCAACAAATCTCCAGGTCCTGATGGTATTCATTCGCGTGTGCTGAAAGAAACACATACTGAGATTGTCAAACCACTGCAAGTAATATTTACTAAGCTAATGAACGAAGGGAAAAATCCACCAGTATGGAAACAAGCAATAGTGGTTCCAATCTTCAAGAAGGGCAAGAAGAACGACCCAGCCAACTATCGACCTGTGAGTCTGACATCCATTATATGCAAGTCTATGGAGAAACTAGTAAGAAAGCATATCATACAGCATTTAGAGCAGAACAAGTTAATGTGTGATGAACAACATGGATTTCGGGCTGGAAGATCTTGTTCGACTCAACTATTAGAAGTTTGCGAGGAGTGGACAGATGTCATTGACCAGGGTCATAATGTAGACTGCGTCTATCTGGATTATCGAAAAGCATTCGACAGCGTACCACATCAACGGCTCATATGTAAACTCCAGTCTTATGGAATAGAAGGTCCCTTACTTGCCTGGATTAAAGACTACCTTTCAGACAGGACTCAGAAAGTTGCAGTAAATGGGAAAGAGTCGAGATCCATTCCTGTGACAAGCGGTATTCCGCAGGGAAGTGTGCTCGGACCAACATTGTTCAATGTCTTTATCAATGACCTGCCATCAACGGTTGACTCCCACATGAAGCTTTTTGCCGATGACACTAAGTTATACAGGACAGTGGACTCTAAAGCCGACTCAGATTTGCTACAGATGGATGTCAACACCGTAACAAACTGGTCCAATGTATGGCAATTGCCCTTTAATGAAAGTAAATGTAAAGTACTTCATTATGGAAGAAAGAACCAACAATTTAACTACACACTGGCTGCTGGTACAAATACATTTTCAGTTCCATCTGGCGATGAAGAAAGAGATTTGGGAGTGCTGTTTCAACAGAACCTGTCTTTTAGCACCCATGCAGCAGATGCTGCCAAGAGAGCCAACATAAAGCTGGGAATGATAAAAAGGTCGTTTTCAGCCTTGCAAAAGAAGGGGTTCCTTAGTCTCTACAAAACTATTATTCGACCAACACTAGAATACTGCAACTCTGTATGGTGCCCAATACTCAAGAGAGATGAAGACATACTAGAAAAAGTCCAGCAGAGGGCCACCAGACTTCTTCCTGAACTGAAACAACAAGCATACCCAGACAGACTTAGAGAACTACAACTTCCTACTTTGGCTTACAGAAGACAAAGAGCAGACCAGATACAGATATTCAAAATCCTGAGAGGCTTTGACAGAGTGAATCCTTCAAAATTCTTCCAACTTGCCACTGGATCAATAACAAGAGGACATGATTTCAAGATTGTTAAACAACGTTTTAACACAAGACTTAGGCAGTATAGTTTCTCAATAAGGAGTGTAAACAACTGGAATGCCCTGCCTAAGGAAGTAGTCAATGCTACCACCATTAACCAATTCAAGTCATCCCTAGAAAGGTATTGGAGAAACAATCCAATAAAGTTTGAACCATACTTGAGACGGGATGCAACAGTAAAGAGGGACAAATAAGCGAAGCTTCCAGTCTCTACACCCAAGTATACCCAAGTATAGACTGAGTGATGTAATCGAACATTATAGTATCAAATTTCCAATTCCCTAAATAAACCAGTGAAACCTCGGTCTTTCGAAACACAAAAGAAGATTACTAAATTTGGCGCATGGTTTAATGGTGTTGGCACTCGGTTTAATGGTGATGGCTTGTTTGAGACTAGAAAGCCTTTGCATGGTTTCATTAATGAGATATATCTCGGATCAAATCATATACAAAGTGATGTACTCGAGCATCTTACCAGTATTTCATTGCCATTTTCCGAGATAAACCCGTGAAACCTCGGTCTTTCGATACACAAAAGAAGATTACTAAATTTGGCGCATGGTTTAATGGTGTTGGCACTCGGTTTAATGGTGACGGTTCGTTTGAGACTAGAATGCCTTTGCATTGTTTCATTAATGAGATATATCTCGGATCAAATCATATACTGAGTGATGTAATCGAACATTATAGTATCAAATTTCCAATTCCCTAAATAAACCAGTGAAACCTCGGTCTTTCGATACACAAAAGAAGATTACTAAATTTGGCGCATGGTTTAATGGTGTTGGCACTCGGTTTAATGGTGACGGTTCGTTTGAGACTAGAATGCCTTTGCATTGTTTCATTAATGAGATATATCTCGGATCAAATCATATACTGAGTGATGTAATCGAACATTATAGTATCAAATTTCCAATTCCCTAAATAAACCAGTGAAACCTCGGTCTTTCGATACACAAAAGAAGATTACTAAATTTGGCGCATGGTTTAATGGTGTTGGCACTCAGTTTAAGGGTGTTGGTTTGTTTGAGACTTTATAGCCTTAGTATGGTTTCATTAATGAGATATATCTCGGATCAAATCATATAATGAATGATGTAATCGAACATTATAGTATTACAAATTTCATTTTCCTAAATATACCCGGGAAACCTCGGTCTTTCGACACACAAAAGAAGATTACTAAATTTGGGGCATGGTTTAATGGTGTTGGCACTCGGTTTAATGGTGACGGTTCGTTTGAGACTAGAATGCCTTTGCATTGTTTCATTAATGAGATATATCTCGGATCAAATCATATACTGAGTGATGTAATCGAACATTATAGTATCAAATTTCCAATTCCCTAAATAAACCAGTGAAACCTCGGTCTTTCGATACACAAAAGAAGATTACTAAATTTGGCGCATGGTTTAATGGTGTTGGCACTCAGTTTAAGGGTGTTGGTTTGTTTGAGACTTTATAGCCTTAGTATGGTTTCATTAATGAGATATATCTCGGATCAAATCATATAATGAATGATGTAATCGAACATTATAGTATTACAAATTTCATTTTCCTAAATATACCCGGGAAACCTCGGTCTTTCGACACACAAAAGAAGATTACTAAATTTGGGGCATGGTTTAATGGTGTTGGCACTCGGTTTAATGGTGACGGTTCGTTTGAGACTAGAATGCCTTGGTATGGTTTCATTAATGAGATATATCTCGCATCAAATCATATACTGAGTGATGTAATCGAACATTATAGTATCAAATTTCCAATTCCCTAATTAAACCTTTAAAACCTCGGTCTTTCGATACACAAGAGAAGATTACTAAATTTGGCGCATGGTTTAATGGTGTTGGCACTCGGTTTAATGGTGATGGTTTGTTTGAGACTATAGTCTCTAGATGGTTTTATTAATGAGATATATCTCGGATCAAATCATATACAAAGTGATGTATTCGAACATTATAGTATTACAATTTTCATTTTCCTAAATAAACTCGGAAAAACCTCGGTATTTCGATACCCAAAAGAAGATCACTAAATAATTTGGAGGCATGGTTTAATGGTGCTGGCACTCGGTTTAATGGTGTAGGTATGTTTGAGACTATAATAGCCTTTACATGGTTTCATTAATGAGATATATATCGAATGAAATCATACTGAGTGATGTTATCGAGCAACTTACCAGTATTAAAATACATGAAACACCTATTATTTTACTAAATACTGTGGCTGTCAACTATCGAACTATTTAAGCAACATGCAATGCAAGTAATATTAATTTGGTAGTGGGTATGTAGGTATAGGAACTGCATTGAAGTGCTGGGTGCACATGTTTTCTCTTTTTTTCATTTTTCTACAATATCATCTTTTGAAAGTTCCTTAGGATATGTAGCCTTGAAAGAATAAACTATTATGAAAAAATTAACTATTGTTATTACAAAAATAGCTAGATTAGGGAGTGTAGTTGCTTTCAATTCTCTGTTCGTACTTGGCTTTATGGAGTAATTCGTCCTACAGTGATTCTCTTCATTCCGCAGCAAAGTACATGTACAATGTAGGTATACTTACGAACGTACTCGTGTACTAGTATGACAGAGTACGCACGCCGCACGTCTGTGACGTAGGGAAAAATGAATATTCATGACTCCACTAAAGCTCGTGCCAATTATGCTACCATACATACGAGATGTGAAACTGCTCACAACTTTTGAGTGGCGGATAGTTTAATACTAGGCCTACGACGAGATATCCGTGTCCTGATATAATTTTAACCCTTTCTTTTGTCTTAACCCGAACAATATGGAGAGAGAGAAAGCTGGCATGCGTTTGTAATTTCATCCGGCAAGTATCGATTAGCCTAATTCAAGGAAAACAACGCTTCTATTAATTTCATACAAGTCAAATTATCACTCATACGTGAAACGTTACGCTTGAATTTCTGTAAAAAGTATAAAATATATATATGTACGAGGGCCACGGGAGCTTACCCAGTAGGCCTACCCCGGCTCCCACTCAGTTTTATTTAGGGTACGCATATGCGTGTTCCCAGCGACCCCCCTTTTTTCTGCAAAAGTCCGGTGTGTAAAGTCATGTGGGTCGACCTTTTTCTTTTGTTATACGAGCCTTTTTCAGAATCCCCCCCCCCCCCCTTCAGCAAAAGTCCGGTGTGTTAAGTCAATATATACGGGTAGACCTTTTTCTTTTGTTACGAGCCGGAGAGTTTGGTAACACGCATGGTATCCCTCCGTTCACGGAGTGGGGGTGAGGGGGGGGGGGCGGATAGGGGGCGGGGGCCTACCGTGAGGAAGTTGATTCGAGGGGGAATGATAGTAGGGCGACTTAAAGGGAAATCCAACCCAAATAGACAAATATACTCTAAAAGAAAGCAGAAGAATCAGAGAATCAAACTGATGAAAGTTTCAATTGAATCTGAATAAATATAAGAAAGTTATAAACTTTTGAGAGTTGTAATCAGGCGCGGATCCAGGATTTCTCAGGGGAGGGGCCCAATTCTTTTAATTTTGTTTTGCTCCCAAAAATTTGAAAATCGCGCCGGCTGAAATGTCGCTCAGTGGGGGGGGGGGGGGTAGTGAGCACATTTTATTTCTTTTGCCCTCGAAAATGTGAAAAATTGGACCCCCCCCCGCCCCTTTTGAGCGCCAGGGGGGGGGGCATCCAAGGTAAAATTCAGGTGTTTTTATACGTTTTTTCCCAGGGGGGCGGGCCCCCCTGCCCCCCCCCCCTGGATCCGCCACTAGTTGCAATCACTATATTATGGGTGGGCACTTCAAATTGGCTGAAGCGTTAATTTCAATGTGATGTACCGCCAGATTACTTTGCCATCTGTTCCAACGTATGAAATGACTGAAATTTAAACTTTCAAAAAATACATCGCTGAGGCGGGTCTATTCTAATTAGGGGACCTATACTAAATATAATACATTTTGAGTAGTGCCCCAAGGGAGGAGGAACTTACGAGAAAAACAGAAATTAATGATGTTTTTTTAACACGGCAAATGGGAGGGTTATCCACGTCCTACGTTACAATCCACTGACCGAACTACAGAAATTCGCATAGACTTATGCCTAGGTCACATTAATTTTGCTCTACGGCTATACGCTCCCGAAATTGAGAGATAGCCTACTTGCGGCGGTCGCAGAAGATCTGCGGTGGCCTCATGGTCACCCTAGTCTTAACACTAACAGGCCGTACGGATCGCCGTGGGATTATAACGCGGAGTTATAATTACTGTTTTCATTTAAAGGTTCGCCGTAGCGATTGGACACGTCATTGCCTTGCCGTAGAGCGGTTCCACCGCGACCGTACGTCGGGCGTACGGTGGCTTTGCGTTTTCATATACTCCAGGGGTGAAGCGGTAGCAAGAGTCTGGCTGCACGGTCGCCGTATGGTCCCCCTTCGGCCGCCTTGCGGCTACCTAGCTTGCATCTGCCTTAGTATTAATTTTGTCAAAAACCTACGGCCGCCGGAGGGACGCCTATAAGGCGACCGTGCGTCAGCATCACTAATTAAAAGGCCGTACGGCAGCCGCAGATTTTCTGTCTCCAAATTTTTTTTTAAAAGCCATGCGGCTACCCTAACAGACCGCTACCGTATGTGACCGTGGGAATACTGCGGCGGCCCTATACAATTGCTATTGGCTGTAGATATTTTAGACCGCACGGCCGCCACGGCAAATGTGACTATAGGCATTTGTGATCTCACATTTCAAACATTCACAACTTTCTTTCTATTGGTCCGATTTATTTCACACTTTTGCCATTCGGTTTCTGTTATTTTTCTGCTTTCATACAAATGAACGTATTACAAGGGTTGGATTGCAGAGAACAAAATAGAGAAAATACAAGCGCTCTCTTAATTCCCTTGTTAAAAATATGATGTTTATCACAGCTTTATTTGTCACTATAATTATATACCCCCATTCTATAAGGTTCCCCCACAGATGGATTTTCGTTACTTTTTCATTCTATTGTTAGTGAAGATAATTTACTGACAGTATTTTGTGTTATATACTAGATTTTATTTGTCATGTTTGACACTCCCAACTTTTGCCGCCTTGTACAATAAATTGATTTTTTTTTTCTTTCTCTCTCTTCTTCAGAACGACACTAAATCACTTTCTATTTAACTACATTCTTTAATATTTTAAGATATTTATCTTGGATTTAAAATGTATTCTTCATAAATGAGCTAAATGAAATTGATTATTGGTGCAAGATAGGGCTTAACTTGTTATGTCTTGAGGGGAGGGGGGTGTATGTATCTATTCATGATAATTATGTAGCTAAAGAAATATGATAATTTAACCAGTAATGTTGTTGTTGTTGTTTGCCTGTACTATTGTAAAAGTATTGAAACCGTACTTCAATGACCCTAATGAACTATGTAATAAACAGTACTTAAAAGAAATCAAAACTGTAACACACTAGATGGTTTTAGAAAAATTAGGAGAAAGGCCTCACCCTGTATTCAAACATATGTATTCATTCAAATTGTATACATTTTAGTGGAAATAGTCTCCCATTCTGTCATTTGTATCTGAAAGTAGGAATATTTAGTACGTGTAAATGAGTGAGTCAGAATCAGAATCCCCAGTCACACCAACGAGAACCAAGGCAGTATTTCACCAAACCGTCATAAGTACAAGTTCACCAACATCCCATTGAAACATGTGGATTACAATTAACATGCGTTTAAATGGGATGCCGTTGATCTTGTTCTTATGACGGTTCTATAAATTAATAATGCCTAGACTGATGGCATACCAGACAAAATGTGACATCACCTTAAAGCCTCACTGCACCACTTATAGCAAACAATGCCTAATCGGTGCCTGTTGGTCCTCCCGTGATCCTCTTTTTCTTATGTTAACCACCTGTCAGTGATCTTGCAGGGAGGTCTGGCCAAACTAGTGCAGACGGGCTTTAATGGCAAGAGTTGGTAGGTTTGGGGTCGTTGTGGAGTCGGTTTGGTTGTGTGACCGAGGTATGAATATTAGATGCATGTGAAATTGTAAAATTGTAACTATTAATGTTATGCCTAAACTAACAGGAAAGGTTACGATTATTAGACGAAGATATCAGACCTTGAAGTTGTTCATTGTTATCATGAATGTCAGGTATTTGTAAAAATATAAATTTTAGAGCTAGCTAATTAAATGGCTCAACACGGACCAATCAATGTTTCTGCCCTTAAATTACGTCATTTTGTGAATGTGTTATAGCAGCTTTACCTTTTCACGGACTTTGTACCGTACATGCGTTAATTGATGCTATTTCAGGCAAGCCTTGAGGAAGGTCATCAAGACTATCTTATCAATAGGAACATGGAACTATGAAGCTGTGAATTTTGTCGATTTATCTGGAACTTGGTGTGGTTACCTCAACAATCAAAATTACAATAGATGAACTTGTCTGTCTTGTCATTTAAAGTGACTCGGTAACATTGTTGAAGGTTGATGAGAAAAAAAAAATTGGTATGAAATGATATTATTATATTCCTTCTACTGTAGGCCTACTTACCCTCTAACAGGCAAAAAATCCTGAGAAATTTCTTAAAATACATTGATATGCATGGTTTTTTATGAAGGTGTCACTGGGCAACACCTTCTAACACTACAGTGATTAACAGTAAATTCTCCAAACCATTTTTGAATTTTCCCAACCGTTTTTCCTTGAAAATAAGTCATAAAACAGGTTATAAAAAATCTGTCGACACTTAAATGCCTGGAATAGTATATAGAGCCAATTCATTGCTTGTGACGATTTACATTCAGCTAAAATGTAATTAACTTGTAATATTTTGGGAGAATTAAGGAATTGATCAGATCAGTTTTCCCCAATTTTTATCGTTAATGATTATGGTCCGTTTTCACTCAAACCTTTAAGATTATCTTTAATTGTATATCTAGCATTGAAGTCACTACCTTAGCACCATTTTCTCTCATCTGAACAATGTTACTAAGTCCCTTTAAGGTATTCAAAATTTCATATACCAGTAGTGTAAATAGCAAAGTTCGTATTTCTGAAGGTTCATAATTCCGAAACACAAACCTCCCATGCCTAGGGTTCATAATTCCGAAAATGAAAAAGGATTCATAATTCCGAACATTTGTTGCATTTTTCCGAAGTTGCTTTTATCCGAAGGTTCGTTTATCCGAAGCTTCATAATTCCGAAGATGAATGAGGGTTCATATTTCCGAAGGTTCATAATTCCGAAAATGAAAAAGGGTTCATGATTCCAAAAACGAGAAAAGGGTACATAACGAGAGAGGGGAGGACCGAAACGACTGAGTAGCCCCCCCCCCCCCCCCATCCTCTCTATATCAATGGTCCAAAAGAAAGGAGAGAGATAAAAGGGAAAAGAAAATTATTACTGAATAAAAACCAGTGAATTATGCGGCCGCCGGACAATTCTATCTTTCCTTATGTTATTCTTCTATCATTTCCTCTTTCTATCTTCATGTCCTTATTCTTTGTTTTCCTTTTGTGAGGCTATTCTTTGTTTTTATTCTTCTTTCATTTCCTCTGTATATCTACAACATAACATCAAGAATTAAAGAATTATCTGGCGGCCGCCAGGAGATAAAGGGAAGGGGGAAAAAGAAGAAAAGAAAGTAAAGGGGGATATCAGTTCAGAAAATGAAACGAAATCGGTGAGATGACCTCCACTTATCACCTTATTAATCAATCGTGATACTCCCCCTTCTATCTTTCACTCTCTATCACCGATTTCAATCTTATCCCCTCTTTCTAATTTTTCTCTCTTCCTTCCTTCCTTCCTTCTCTTTTCTTTTTCATTAGTCCTTTATATTGTCCTTTTGTCTTTTGTTGTCTTCTACTATTTATCTTTGTGTCTGTCTCTCTCTCTCTCTTCAGTCCTCTGTGATCTTTTCTCTTGTCTTGATATTAAATATTGATATGTAATTTTTATCATTGCATACAGGAAGACAAGATTAAACAAGTTTATCACTTGAACTTAAAGAGCTCTTCGAACACTGCCGAGATTTGTGATATCAATCAAGGGACCAAATTAGCCTAAGCAGACAATGTCCAATAACAATGCACACATTTGAATTGCCTGTTCCTTCGTAGTTAAAGGACTTTGTCTGCTTACACACGATTGGTCCCTGATGTGACGTTATCAAACCATCGCAGGGTTTTTTGTGTGGTAAAGTGCTCGTATATCCCAGATCTTGAGAGGTGCTTTTATTGCATCAATTTTGTATCGTCTGATCGGCAGTTCACCTGTAACTTTGTCATCTGCAAGCTTTCTGGTTTCTAGCGATACATTATTGGCCATGCTTGTAATTTTCAAAGAATGTCTACTTTAGGGTTGGAATAATGAAGAGAGCACACAGAAAAGTCTTGAAGCTGTCTTGCATGGATGATATCCACAAGCTAAGAGGCCGATACCAAACTTTTCTGCAAATGCTTTGAATCATTCTTTATGTCTCTTATGTGGTGTTTTTTCTTTTGTACTATATGTTTTTTAATACTTGATGCCTCAATACTTCCACCCATCGTTTTACATTTTGATTGTTAAAAAAAGTAAGAGTAAGGAAAATGTAAAGTCTTAACCATAGAATTGATAAGAAACCATTTTCTTGTCAAGGGAAAGGAGTGATTGGGGGGGGGGGGGGGGATGGGGTGAAGAGGGACATGGACTAGAAAACAAGAAGAAAAGCTGATTAAAAGAAGGACAACAATTAGTTTGCTGTTACCAAGAATATAACACACTTTTGTTTGCTGGAAGAAAAACATTGCTGCAGATTATTTATCTGAATAATACACACCTTTTCACACAGGTACTTGTTTGTCTGTCTTAAAAACATGTTTATTCATTGTTTTAAAGAAGATTCAACCATCTTGCTATCAAAATAATGCCTTATAATTGCCTTCTTTCTTTAATTAAAATCACTATTGACATCATTTACTTCCATATTTGCGAAGATACATTTTCCATTCTCTGCAGTTGATAACCATCAGAATATAAATCTGAATGTATATTTTGTGAAAATCAAGGACATTTTAGTAATAAAAAGGAGAAAACATTTCAGAAGTTCAAGTCCGAAGCACTTGTAAATACAAGGGCTCAGACACATAATCTGCCACAAGTTTGTGTTCAGAATAAATGTATGGTTAGAGCATGAAATGGTCTTTGTCAATAAAACGGTCTTGCATAGCTGGACTTCAGAATGAAACAGACCTCACATAATTTCTCATTTACATATAAAGACGTGAGATTTCATTCAGAGTCCTTTTTTTGAAGTACATTTCAGTTTTCATGAAAAGAAAGTGCTAAAGCTTTGACAATAAAACAAGAAATCTGATATTGAAGGATTCCCACAGCAAAGATTAATAGTACAAAATCAAGTCCAGAATTACCAATGGAAAATGTCTAAGAGGAGTCTATGCATGAGGAATCCAGCCAAGGGGGAAACAAAACATTGCCCTGGAATTACCATGACCATGAATACAACATAAACATAATGAACCCAAATGAAAGACGTCACTGACAAAAGAAGAGCTTCCTTTCAAATTTGAAAAGTGCAGACATTTATTTAGAATATTACGCATATGATATATAAGTAGGAAATACACTTTAGGTGTCATTCTTTTGTACAAACATTTGATATCGTGGGGTTCTTCAAATTAGATACAACCTTCAAATACAACATTCAGCATGATTCTCTTCTTTTTTTAAACATTTTTATACAAAAACAGGACAGAATATTCCACTATGACACAGTAAATGCTTTCAATGGACACCATTTCTTTTAAAAATGGGAGGAAAAATAAACATCATTCACAGTACCTACACCTATTTATACTAAAATTGTACAGCACATAGATACGACACAGTCATAGTGGATAGATCGAGTCAAGGAAATTCTTATACATCTATAGTCATTCATGTCACTGGTACTGAAATGCACCAGTTTATATTAAATTTTAATGTATACAAAATGACTATGAAACAATGAAAAATAAGACAAGACAGTTTTTCATATTCAAGTGAGTAGCATTATTCCTCTCTTTCTTACAATAATATAGAGCTGTACAAATAGCAATTCCCTTACTTTCTTTCTCTCTTTATAGCAATGATACACGACTTGTCTTTAGATTTCAATAGAAACTGCAAGGAATGAAATTGAAATATAAAATAAAATTATCATAAAACTTACACTTTGGAAAACAATACTTATTCTGCACCAAATCTACAGTTTATTCCCCCATCTGATGAAGCTATTCATCGACTACTTGTAAACCGTAGATAGGCATCTTTGTAAAAAAAAAGTCTCTGCTTTGCTACGTTTTATATTCATCTCCTTTGTACACAGATTGTTCATTTCATATTTGGCCTTGTGATTTAAATAGTAACACACACAACGAATACACCACCATGACAATCACAACATCTCTACAAACTTTGAGAGTTGGTCCTGAGGATCGAGCGGTGTCATGTCGGTTTCCTCCTGTAGACCTGGTGCTGCTCCAGCGGGGCTCTGCAGCGAGTTCTTATTGCTATGGCCCATGACCGTTGGGTTTTGTGACAACACAGGGGTCTGATCCATTTGAATGTCCGTTCCACCCACAGGGTGAGGGGAGTTTATTGCTCCTACCGACCTTGGAGAAGGTTGAGCAGAATGAGTTCTTGGTGAGGGGGCGGGTTGCGACTGAGGTCTTGGTGATTGGTTGGGATTGGGCGACCGGACCTGTACCAGGGCGTTGGAATTGGTCTGTGGAGACCTGACCTGGGCTAAGGGATTATTGGCATTGGTCTGTGGGGACCGGACCTGGGCAAGGGGGTTGTTGGTGGTCTGGGGTGATCGGACCTGCGACAGAACCTGCTGCGGCGAGCGGTTGGACATGATTCCTTGCTGTTGAACCTGCCCTTGAAGCATGTACTGCATGGCAGGGTCACCCTGTGTCATGCCTTGTTGCTGCTGCTGCTGCTGCTGTTGTTGTTGTTGTTGTTGCTGCTGTTGTTGCTGCTGCTGCTGCTGCTGCTGCTGCTGCTGGAGTTGTTGCTGCATGGTCTGCGGCATCATGTTACGACGTTGCTGCATGGCATTAGGGTGTTGACTGTACTGTGCTGGGTGGCCAACGGCCATTTGTTGGAAGGGCTTGCCAGGGTTCTGAGGCTGTATCTGCTGTTGAATGTAACCCTGCTGAAACCTTGGTCTTTGTCGTTGCTGCTGTTGCTGCATCCAGTTTTGATTCATTATCTGAAGATATCAAAGTGAAAGAAAACGGATATTATTTGATTCCCTTCAAAGATGCATAATCAAATCATTACTATACTACTGAGGGGCATTCATTAAACATATACAATAAAGTGGAAAGTGAAGAGAAAAAAGGTGGTTGTTTGTTAATGCTTTTTTATAAAATAATTATAAGTTATGCATACAATTATGCATACATTAAGCCTATGATACAATGTACTAGATCCAGTGTAGTCTTCCATAAATTGTCATACTTTTGTTTCAAAGGAAATCAATGTATTATAATTAAATTTGTACTACATATTAAAGTGTTATATATAATATGTATTATAAAATGTATTATACTTTAATTAGTACTCCAATAAAAAGTATAATACATTGATTTCCTTTGCAACAACAGCATAACAACGATTTATAGACGACTACACTGGATCTAGTACATTGTATCATGGGCTTATTGTATGCATATGCCAAACATAATATGTTGTATGTTTTATTTATTACTATAATATTGTTTTATACTGTGAAAGTCAAAGTACATCTTCAAGTATAAGACAGACCATTCAACCATCGGTCAATTGTATATTTTTTATCTTTTAATCAAATAAATAGATAATGGACTTCATGTTACAAGGCACAATTTTTTTTCTTCAGGATTTCCCTTATGCTGTGAAAAAGACCCTTTATTGATTAGAGAATAAAGTTCTGATTATGCCTACCTGCTGTGCAGGTTGCTGCTGCATGTTTGGTTGAGCCATCTGCTGCTGTGGTACAGGCTGACCAGCAGCCTGCATGTTGCCTTGCTGCAGCTGCCCGTGTTGCTGCTGCTGCTGTTGCATCCGCTGCTGATGCTCCGACCTTTGCTTGATGAAGGCAGCCATCAGTTGTGGGTTGGACTTGAGAATGGTCAGCACCTGCTTCTGTTGCTGAGGCGAGTGTGGCGACTTCAGCGTCTGCAACAACTGCTGCAGCGCCTGCTGTGGCGCGTTGTTCCGCTGCGGAGGTATCTGCTGCTGACCTGGTTGAGGTACCTGAGTCATGTGGTTTTGCTGCTGCGGTTGGGCCGCATTGTGAATGACCATGCCTTGTGCATGTTGCTGCATGACAGGCACTTGGCCCTGAATGTGTCCTGTCTGATCCATAGGACCTCTCCACTGACCAAGTTGGTTCATTGGTGTTACACCACTAACGCCGCCAGGAGGCATCGAAACAGATTTCTGTAAATTCCCACCATGCTGTTGCTGTGGCTGCTGCTGTTGTTGTTGTTGTTGCATCATTGGCTGACTAATGACAGTTTTCATATTAGGGTTCCCTCGCTGCGCAGCGGTTGGCGTTGGTGAAATAGTCCTGATTGGTTGTGCAATTTGATTGATTGGATTCCTAGTGGCATCCACTTGTTGTTGCACTATTTTCACAGCATCAAGAGCACCTTGAGGAGGTGGTGGCACTGCAGGAATGTTGGGTTGTTGTGGAGGAGCAGCTATTGCCGCCTGTTGCTGCCCAGGTGGTAAGGCCGCTTGTTGTTGCTGTTGTTGTATCGCCGCTGTTTGTTTCGCTTGCACTTGCACGGCAGGCTGAGACGGAGCAGGTGCTCCCCGCGTCATAGCTGATATCCTACGCCGCAGGAGCTGGGCCTGCTGTAGCCTTTGCTGAAGCTGCTGCTGTCGTAGCTTGTGCTTGATGTTGATGCAGAACGGCACAGTACACTTCTGTTCCTGACAGTGCTTGGCATGCAAACAACACAGAGTGATGAGCTGTTTGCAGATGGGACATTCTCCATTGGTCTTCTTCTTGCAGCCTCTCGTATGCTGGATGACCCTCTTCATCTTCTGGCAGCTGGGCAAGCAGCAGTTGGCATCTCTGCACTGGTTGGCATGGACCAGTGACTGGATGCAACGCTGGATGGAGAGATGACGAGCCTCCTGTGGGTTCCTGACTGCATTGGAGCCAGGCTCCACATCCAGTTCTAGTCCCCATTTCTCCATTTTGTGCTCGTGCTTGATCTTCTCATAGCAAACAGCACATAAGTCGTAATCCTGCATGAACGGATCAAACAAGAAGAACAGCATTAGTACAGGGGTTGGGGCTGAAACAACATGTATTTATCTGTTACATTACTAATCTAAAGAAGGCACCAATTAATTCACACAAGTTCTCAAATGTTAATAAATTCTATTCATTAGATTTTATTCACAATAATAGCAGAGCTTTTTCAAAAAATGGATGAATATCAAATATTTGTTATCATTTGTTTGAGGTTCCTCACACAGAGAAAATAAAAATAAAGCATGCACAGTTCATAAATACTTTTATTTTTGTAATCTTTGCCTGTGCTGATACTAAATTTTTTGTTTTTAATGTTCTAGAAAAAAAGCCCAGTCTTGTAACATACCTCACACACAGTACAATGATATCTGGTCTCCACATGATGCTTGCACTCGTTACAGGTATAGACAAACCTATCCTGACCCTGGTTGTGAAGCTCACACAGCATGCAGAGGGAAGAGAACTTGGCCCTACGCAGGGAGGAGAACTCATAATGCCTCTCCCTGGCCATGGTGAGGAAGGCATCACGTCCGTCCATCAGGTCACAGGTGATCAGTGGGTCCGGATCGTGGATCTTCTCGTTGTGCGCTCGCTTGAGCTTGATGACAAAGAAGACCTGTAGAGGGATAGATCACAAGAGGACAATCAAGAATTAGACTTTATTCTTCTTAACTCTGGCATACTCTGTCATTGTTCATTTAACATGACTGATAAAATACTTGTGCTTATTGATAAGCTACCAAGGGATCTCTATTTCGATTCCAAATTCAAGACACATGAAAATTTATGATTGCTGATAAGTACCAGCGTTTCATTTTGGTTTTCGGTTCAAGGACCACAGCTTGATCAAGTGAAGCACCCTCCACTCCGTGGGGGAGCCCCCTTCCCCATGCCATGAAAATAATCAAATTACTCATCATTGTCTTTCTAGTAGCGTGAATGAGTGATGACCATGTGATAAGCATCACAATAGACTGATTTGATATATTAAAGTCTTATTAAAGCACAAACTCATATAAAAAGACTTGCTCCGCTTTAAAAATTAAACATGCTTCACAAATAGCACCCTTTTCCATTTCATGAGATACCTGTCTAATAACAGTTTCAATGCAACCAATTTCTTCACAAGGTCTGTTTGCCATGAAATTACATGTAGCAATAGATGGGATACAAATGTATTCAATACAATGTAGCCCCAAGTACTATCTCAATGCAATTTCCAATCCTTTTTTGTTTTCCTTCCTCCTTTTGAAAACTGTTCAAAGGTAAAAATCGAGAGTTCCACCTACCTCTCTGTGTTTCTCCATGGTGGCATACAACTTTTGAGTAAGATCGTTGCCCTGCTGTGGAAAGTTGGTCTTCTTGTTGTTCTTGCGGGTACTGCTGCTTTTGCTCTTGTTCGTCTTTTTGCACTTTTTCTGCGTCTTCTTGCTGCCATTTGGACCACCCTGTGTTGGCTATGTGATAGACAAGAAGGTAAAGCTGTCAGCAAGTACTCGCCTATTGAGACTGTGCACATCGTAAAATGTTGGTATTGTTATCGTATTGTATTAAAGCCCCACTGTCCTAATTGTAGCTACTTGCTCCCTCTATATAGAAAACTTCCCCAATCGGTGCCTGTTGGTCCCCCCTGATCCTCTTTTTCTTACGTTAGTTGAGAGCTGAGTTAATGAGATAGCCACCTGTCAGTGACCTCGCTGGGTGTCCTGATCCCCTCTGGCCCAGTAGTGTTGACGGTCCTCTTTTTCTTATATTAGTTGAGGATAGGCTTACTTAAAATACTGAGCAACAACACAAAAGGAGAACTTAACATCTTGAAAGAAAAAGGAAAAAATAACAAAATAATAAATAAATAAAAATACAATGTACAAGTACAGGTCATGGTAATGTAAGTATAGGTTCTTATGCAGAGGTTCAAGTGAGAAAACTATAAAGGGAACAAAAGACTGCAGTCTTTACAAACATGTAGTCTTTCCATACAAAAAGTTAAGGTGAAGCATACTAAAGAAGGTTGGATGAACAAAATGCAAGGAATCTACCTTTTTGAATGAAGCATTTACCTCTTCAGTTGCACTCTGGGCAGCAGCAGCCTTCTCAGCAGCCTTGAGCCTTTCCTCTTCCTCCTGGTCAAGCTCCTTGATGCTCTCCTCCAGGACATTGGGCCAGAAGTCACCCTCAAAGTAGGGAAGCTCAGTGGCACAGGTCAACCCATCCTCGATAGCTGCATTCATGATGTCCTGAATCAAGAAGCAAGTTCAAACTCTTGATTACTACCGATATCATCACTCTCATTTGTGGCACACAAGGACAGCATTCCTCATAATTTAATTAAATTGGTTTTTATCTTAAGCCAAAGCACTTACAGATGTCACTCATAGTGCATCTGCCTTTGGTAATGACATTGTTTCCATCCAGTGAATATACAACACACAAAATACAGAAGACATTCAAACTCACAACAAAACAACATTGAATTTAATACTAACCCAATGTAGGCATAATGCTTAGAAATCCTTGCCAAAACGTAAATTGACAAAAATCAAGCCTATTGTTTGGCTTGATGTGTAAAATGAAGTCAACTATTATCATTATTAGTTAATTTAAATATCACAAACACCTGTAATCTATTTCAAATTTTTTATTCTCCAGACATTTTTCACACACGTTATAGAAACGAATACCTTTTGTTTCCGACCCTGTAAATACCCCTCAAAACGTGCCGATTATTTACCATCTATTTTGCAACAAGATACTTCCGGATAGGAATGGGAAGGGGACCCGGTCCCAAGACTTACATTGTAGATATTGATGACACCATCCCCCAGGGCCTTGTCCAGCATCCTCCTGTACCAGTCCTGCAGTCTCTTTGGCTTGGGGATCTTCTGCTCGACAGGATGACAGTGGAAGATGTAGTCGTCCCCTTCGCTCGGTGGACAAGCCCAGATGTGGGCAAACTCGTACCTGCAGAGACAAGAGTGAGGCAAGGGCAACAAAATTATTGCATGAAACCAGTTGGTTTGATCCAAATGGCCACTGAAAGAGAGACACCTGTTTTGGAGCCCATTACATTGTGTACATTTTAAGTATGAAATCAGGAAATCACCTGAAATACATGCATACCAAAAATAATCTTGGATTTGCTATCTCTTCCAATTATAATAAAGAACTCATCTATGGTAATCTGATCTGACCATTCAATGATATTCTAGAAGTCATCTATTTTGCTCCTCACAGAAAACCAGGATCCTTGTGCAATTAACTTGACTTGTAATACAAGCTCATTTTAAGGAAGATTGGAACTTGTCTTACCCAAGACATCCGGTGTATTCAAGGTAACCAATAAGTATTTCATGATAGACAGCGGTCCTGAAAGCCCTAGGTTGGAAGAAATGGACACTGTCCAGGTAGGATATATACACTCGCCTGCAAGGGGGAAAAAGGATAACAGAACAACAGTTTAACAATTGGGTTAGTAATGATGCAAACAAACAGAAATGTCAAGCTTCACAATGAGGAAGAAAGGTAGTGTAATCATATTCATTTTGGATAAATATCAGAACTGTGGACAACTTGTCATTTCCAGTCAAACCTGTCATAGAGGCCACCTCTCTATAAAGGCCAACTGTCTATGTTGGACAAGCATTTTGTCTCCCTTGAGAAAGATATGTGTGTTGTAGAACCTGTCTAGAAAGGCCAACTGTCTACAATGGCCACCTTTTCTGTTTCCCTTGGTCGACCTTAACAGACAGGGTCAACAAAAACCCCAAGGGGTGGGGGGGGGGGGGATAAAATAACGAAGTGGCTTTTTAAGAGAAAAGCCACGATAAGCAGTAGAATGCTTAAGATTATCAAATAGTTAAAGCTAAAGCGAGACACTAGAAATTACTGTAACTGCTATGACCACAGCAGTTCTGACAACATGATACAACGTGAGAACCAGAATGGTTCTGAAGACCTACTTACCCCTGGTTTGGCTTGGGGCTATCTGAGCCGTATTCTTGCACATGCATCCCAAAGAAGCACACCTCCACCCCATCAATCTCCTCAAAGGCAAAGAGTGCTTTTGACCTGTATGGAAAGGTATCGGGAAGATCATCTCCGTATCTAGGGGGAGAGAACAGATGAAAACACAGGTCAATAGATATTCAAATGAAGAAGAAAAAAAAAGGATTTTAAAACCTAGACTTTACCGTTGCTGTGTTCATAATGATTTGGGGAAGGAAAAGTTCATTAATGATATCATATTTTAAACTCTGGGTGTTTTAATGTATTTTTTGGATTACAATGTTAAACTATTGGGTTTGAAGTATTTGCCAGATGCAAGCTCTGGGGGAAATATACAACAGTCTTCAGGTTATCTATTTTTAAAGTTTATCAAAATGAAGGAAATAAGGAGAAAAAAGTTGTATTACAATCCGAAACAAAGTGATAAACTCCATTGATATGTCAATTTCAGGATCGGTATATGGACAATTTTATACCGATTATAAGCGGTTACAGGAACTTCCCCAAATCATGACATTATTCTAACTACACAAAACAAAATTTAGGTTTTGAATAGCAACTACACCCTACTAATAATAAATTAACAATCAGATGCGTAGATGGGTAAATTACCCAGCACCTGCCTTGTAATAAGATCCCTGCAATATGATACTTTTCATCAATATACCTACTTTCTGCATCTCTCTAGCAAAGGTACATCATGACAAAAATTTTAATTTGATGTACACACACAAACAAAATGGTTAAAGATATAGATAGTGACTAAATTTGTTCAAGTCAGTACCTATCTGTCCTTTTCTAGAGAAAAAAGAAATCTGAATAATACGTACAAATATCTTGACTTCATGCCTGACTTGATCTCAACGATCTTCTCTGTACAGGACATGACCCTGATGACCACTTCACCAGCACCGGCGTTGCGGTCTCTGAGAAACTTGTTGACCCTGTTCTCAAGGTGAGTTCCTAGCTTGGAAGGTTGCAGTTCTGCAAGAAGACAAATTTATCATCAGGAGTTAAAGGAGCAGTGGTTACGTTAGCTCTGGTTACAAACATATGTAAGAATTGCCACAAGAGGACTTGCTTTTACTACAGACAATTCAGAAAGAACTTCCGTAATCAGAAGTTTCTACAGTTCCAGTTTCAATTAATTTCATCAGGTATGGTGTCTCCAATATCTCACAAACGTCCCTGGGGCAAGTATGCCCTCGGATGAGTGAACTGTATCAACAAGTTTGTTCATTTTCAATCATTGTACAGAAACCTCTTTTATGAATCAATCAAATTGCAATTCTGTTACTTCACAATACTTCTCAAATGATTTTGGAAGCATGGATGGGTTATACTGGATGTTTTAGGATAACTGCTCTCAATGAGATGGATCTTTTACATTACTACTTTTATTTTACTTTTTGAAAAAGACTACTTCAGTCTATGAATATAAAAGGAACACTGACACCTTATCAATAATAATGATTTCATATCTTACACAAAACATATTCCATTTTAACTCTTTAAAAAAAAATCACAAATGAAGTCCAACTAAACTTATTTGTTCATGTTCAAAATATAGATATGAACTGGTGAATTGTTCGCCACTTACTCTTCGCCGTGAACTTGTTTTCTTTCTTCTTGATATTCTTCTGTTTCCGACATCCATCACAGATGAAGCCGTCGGTCCAGATGACATCCACATGAAGAACGCAGATTTGATGTAACTTACGACCACACTCAAGGCAGTTGTACATCCTGAAAATTTTGAATTTGAATTTGAATTGACGTTTATTTCCATCATCATGACAATATATACAAAGATAAAATATGGAATTTCATAACAGATAACAATATCAAAATTACATATAAATTGACATAACAGCATTCAAAATATAAAGAAAATATGAAAGTATAAACCATAGTACAAACGAAATGGTGCATCCGTAAAAGCCAATAAGGCTTGACAATTCATTGCACCAGACGCAGAGCATAAGTAATAATAACATAAACTTGGAAGAGGAAAAAAAGGGAATAAAAAAGAGAAGTATTAGAGGTGTGGTCTTGAATTTGTTAAGATGCATTCCCTTAAAGGGATCGTTTAACAATGTTAAATCTGAGATACACGGCCCTACGTGTTATCAGTGTCTGTGATATGGTGTAATATTGAAGCCCTAAAAAAATTGCGCTTCAAAATGATCAAGAAGTGCCTCAAAAAAGTAAAAATCTTTGAGTGACCGGTTTTACCATACTCGTTTTCCCCAATAGACGGTAGTGTTATGAAAACCGTCAGGCGAACGGTTTTCAAAATTTGTAATTCCAATCATAAATATCTTGATAATCAGACAGGCGATCGGCTTGTAAAAGTCATAGGGTTCCTGACTGACCTACAGGTTTATACTTATCATTGCATCATGAGCTAAATCCAGAATTTTATTTCAGAATCTGAGACAAAGTTACCGGATCCCTTTAATACTTATGATCGAGCTAAAAAAAAAGTTGGTCTTCATACTCTGCTTCTGTTAACAATTCAAAAGACAACCTCACATCTGGTTTGGAAAATATTTATTTGGATGGCGGGGTAACATGTTCTAAAAGCTTTCAAAATAGTAGCTTTTGATTTTAGTAGCTAACTGTCGTCATATTCATGATTCCAAAATGGCTGTAAAATTTCTTCTCCCCAAGAGCTAAAACCAACAATGATGGCTGAGATCATAGGCCTCATTAATATCTGTATTTTTGTACTCCATTACTCTCACAATCTATATCAGATATTTAGACTGTAATTTCCATGTAAAAGGCATACAATTTTTTTTTTTATAGGATAAAAACTTCCAAGCATGTACAAATGTGAGCTGGATCTCATTGTATATAATCTTTGCTATGACATCTTTGCTATGACACTTACTCTGAGTACACCTTGCTTTAAAATGAAGAAAGGTAAATACTTACGGTTCAGGTTCAAGAATATCATTCTTCTTCCTGCAAAATGTCTTCTTTTCTATCGTCCTGGATTGTTGAGAAGGAAAATAAGGCCTTTTGGATAGGTAAACAAATAGTTGATGTATATTGATGTATATATCATGAAACATGAAATGACATGAATAGATTCCATAAATATTGTTGCAAGCAAATTTTAAATACTGAATTCCAGTAACAAAATTTATATTATAAGACTCTACTATCTGCTGATTATGTACATCGTGATTCTGATACATATAAAAATAATACAGAGTTAAATTATCTTATTATAATATCAGAATGTCATGAGACCTTACTTTTCACTACATAGATAATACACTATGCAGTAGTAGTGACTGCTGAAGGAGGGAGCTCAATTCAATTTTTTTTTTTTTTTTTAAAGCCAAAATGCTGGATTGTGCATGTTCACATATAAATGAGCTCCATTACATAAAAATCATATTTCACTTGTTACAATCATTCAAACAGCATTGGTAATACTTAACATTACTCCATGTGTAGCTATTTAAAAGCAATCACTATATATTATTTACATTTTAAAAATCTATTAAAATTCATAATAGTAATAATAATCGATTACAAACAATACAATACATATTATATAAATAAGTCAAAATTTGAAATGTTGAAATTGTTACGGCTTGCAGCATTCTACAAGAGGGCAATACTTCTATTTTCAACATTAAAATATTTTTTTACATTGAGAGTACGGTTATGAGAAAGTTTTTCCAAAGATGCTTACGTTTGTGTCTGGGTAGGGTCCTCTCCCAGGACGACGGTCTCACCCTGGATGTCATTGAAGCACTTCTCACAGAAATGATACCTGTTGGAAACAAGGCCAACACTTCTGTCAAATTGAAGTTATGTTTGACCGAGTACACCGACACAAAGACACAATAGGGATAGCAGTAGGACGTGAAAGATGGATGGAGTAAGATGTGTGAGATGTTAGTGATGTGTGAAATGAATGTTAGCAATGTGCGCTTGGATTGCAGTATTAGAGAGAGGAAAACAGCTAGAGGAAAAGGAATTTGATGAACTGAAGGAATATTGGAACAAACCTATCATGAAATATCACAACTAAGCTTGACTTTTTAAAAGGACAAGGAAAAATGAACACTAGAAAGAGAGAAGAGAGAGAGTGAGATGACTAGGTAGAGATGACAGAACGTTAGTGTACAATCTCTATCTACCAGTTATATTACAATTTCATGTATTCTGATAGTCATAACTACATGTACATGTTTAATATCATCAGATGCTTTTACAGCATTATACAGCCCGTAAAATATGCGGTGTAAAGAACTATTACATTACACATAGTAAATTACAGAATAACTTTTCCTTGAATTTTTCTTTCAGACACTGAACCCTTCCCTTGAAATTATATTGGTGATTATATCTACAAGTATAAATCATTTGAGAAACACTAGTAAATGTATGTATTTGCTAATATTAAGTAACACACCTCACAATGTTTCGTCATTAAGTCAAATCATATGAAATCTAAATGGAATTGTTTCATTTACTCTTGGACATAAATTACTTGACGACCCAGCTCCAAAAAACAACATTCTAACTTGATATTATCCTTACCTGTTCTGGTATGTCCAGTAATGGGCATCTCTTGGAATAGTACATAGCTGCTTTCCATAACAACACAACACTTGGGGATGGAACACATGCTGTGGAAGAAAAACCCAAAACATAATGACGTCAGCAAGATGTACAGTATGTGAGCAAAGAAAAAAGCCATTTCATGTGGTCAAGGAAATAGAATAATCAACCGTTGATGGGGTAGAACTGACAGAATGAAGTCTATCACGATTAAATCAATTTAATTAATCACAAAAATCAATCATATAAACGGTTGCTAAGCTTCGTGCTACGGGACTCTGTTTACAAATAATAATCTTAATGAACATGTTGGCCCGAATTCACAAAGGAGGTTTGTCGACAAACCAAGGTTTATGTACGTCATATGACGCGTTTTTTACAAACCTGGTTTGTAAATAACAAAAGGAGGTTTGTCGACAAACCGAGGTTTGTCGACAAACCGAGGTTTGTCCACAAACCTCCGTTGTGAATTCGGACCGTTAAGTCTGTTTATAGGAATGGTCTGCAGGCTCCCTTTAGACAAGTATCGATAAACTAGATGGATCTTCGACTGAGCGCAGTTGAAAATGATGTCTCCGCCATAGAGCGATTTTACAAACCAAAGCAGAATCAATTTTTAAAATTCAAGTTTGATCGTACAGATTCTCAGAATATGGTGATTACAAGCTATTTTTCATATACATGTATGACTCTGTAAATCTTTGACCTCATGACCCCAAAAACTAATAAGTTCATTGGCTATGCTAGATACATATATTTCTTGAGTTCGATGGTAATCCGTCCATCAATTCTAATGATAATGCCATCACAAGCTATTTTTGCATACATAATGAGCCCTATGACCTTCGACCCAAAAAACTCTGCAAGATACATACATAACCCAAGTTTGGAGAGAATCCATCAATCAGTTCTTGAGATAACGTGATCACGAGAACTGGACATACGGACAACGCTAAAAACATAATGCCTCGGGCTACTTCGTTGCGTAGGAATAAAAACATTGCTAGTGGGACACAAACAATTGTCTTTACAAACAAGCGATCTTCCACTAAAAAAAGGAGGCTTTTATGTGAAAGTCCTAAAGTGATTTGGACTGGCAGACAACATTACCTTTCTACCACAGCAGTAGCCCAGCTCCTGCATGACTGGATCAATCTCCTGCTCAAAGACTTCGGCCAGTTTGGTACAGTACTTGTAGACCCTTGAAGTCTTGCGGTTGTAGAGCCACGCATTGTCAAACATGAGCCACACATCATCTACAAACTGCCACGGGTCAATGTATTGGCCTGTGTCCAGCTTGTTCTTGATGGTCTGCAGGTCCATCGGTGTCTTCACGATGTCGAAGTAATCCTGTAGGTGGGATTGGTTTTGCCGCATGCAATTACCCAACTTAAAAATATGCACACACATACATATAGATTTCTGATAAAAAGAAGCTGTTTGGTAATATTATCAATGCTAACTTATTTCATAGTCTTGAGTTGGAGCCATTGTTGCAGGAGCATGTGTCATACAGCCTTCATTTCTATATGGACCAATTCGGTTTCCATGCTTTGTCTACTATAGCTGAGGGTCCAGCCAAGAGCATAACAAGAGATGATTCAATGTCTTATGTGATCAGACAGGTGCATGGCCTTCAATGAACCAAAGTGGGAATATTTTGCCGTTTATTTAGCATTCTCGATGACCCCAGTACTGGCAACCGACACTTCCATGTTCAGCTTTCTGAATCGTCTGTATACCATAAATTCTTATCTTTTCAACAGAAATGAGGTATTTACTCATCTCATTATCATATTCTTGTACGGTAAGACATACCACCCCTTCCTTCTTCTGTTTGTATTACTAGTGAATTACAACCATTGATATTTGGACACCATTGGAGAATAGAGCATCATGTAAAGGAGCCAATACTTACCGGAATCTGCAGCTTGTGAGGATCTACTGGCTGTTGGAAGGGTAACGATTCTGGATTTTGGCGATATAACTTCTCAAGAGTTGGCATGAGGGCCTGCCTCAATTCATCAGGTTTAAATGCTGTAAAGAGAGAATTTATTCATATTTGTTACAAACACATATCTTAGAATAGAAACAACTGTAGAACATAAGCCACATACTGTATTATGAGCGCTGGTTGAACTTACTGATCTCTCATTAAAATTATATCATTGTGACCAAAACACATTGGAAAGGAATTGCTATTGCATTAAAATGGTCAATGGACGATAAATAAAAATAAATTTCTAAAATCCCACATTTCATAATACAAATACCAAGAGAATGGAAAGAATGATTTAACTCTGGTAAGCTCCACCAAAAGATCTCTAGAAAAATGGAAGAAAAAAATTCTACATAAACTTCTTTAGAGGTCCAAAAGAAAATTAAAAAAAGAATTATCACTGCCAAGAATTATACATACATCACTCCTGTAATAATGCAGTATATTAAAATATATAAAGCCAATCACAGGAAAGGACATTAAGATGACTTACTCTTCATTGCCTTTGGTTTCTTGGATTCATTCTTAACCATTTGCGTTGACATGGAACCATCCTTGTTGCCGGATGTGGTGGCCCCCCTTGTACTGTTATAAGATGAACCATTACTGGTTGTACTGTTGCTTGCTTTGGGTGTTTTGGAGAAGGTCATCTTGGTTGCAGAGACCTCGTGCTTGCCATTGCCATCGTGTTCCATCGGCTCAGACTTGATGAATGGCTCAGACTTGATACTAGCATTGCTGGGTTTGTCACCGTAGCTACAGGGTTTCCCAGAGGCCGATGTGGATGATTCTTGCTTGATATAACCCTTACCCATGGACGGTTTACTCTTTAATCCGGGTGTCTCCGGGGGCTCTTGTTTGATGATCTTCTCTGCCACCGATGCTGGGTTATTGCTAGGAAGTTGTTTTCCTCCCACCTAAAACAAAAACAATTAAACAAATCAATCTCAGTGAAACACATACATTGATAAATGTAAGCCTGTATATAGTTTGAATATATATTGAAATCTACGTCTAACTCTGAAGCCATCAAAGATTTTCCTGAAATTAACAAGCAATGACTATTTGAACGAGAAAATACAAAGAATACATCAAAAAATGGATGAAATTGTATTAGACATGCCTGCCTTTCATGAATTTGTATGCATATCAGTGCATATCGACATGTGATTTTTTACAATTCAGAAAGCAAATAATAAAGCGCATATACATGTATGCATGCCAATTTGAGAGTTTTATTTATGTGTCTTTGGACAAAGAGAGCACAAATATTGTTTTTTATTTTTTTATAATTTATCAACACAAAATTTAAGACGCTGACTGTACCTGAGGCTTAACGTCTTCACCATGATCAGTGTGGTTTGAGAGTGGACCAGAGAGGCTTGCCTGGGGAGTTGGCTGACTTGAAGACACAGAACTAACTGATGGCAATGAAGACTGTGAGAAACAAAAACAAACAAAAAACGTAATGGAAGATAAATGTCACCGTAAAAGGGGGGTTATCTACAACTACAAATATGAGATGAACAACTGCAATTTAGTGCATACAGGTACCTCTTTTACACAATTAAGTAGTGATTTTTCTGTGCAAGCAAAATTAGTAAGCCCAATTGACATATCTCAAATAAAATGTTCCTAGGACCTTGAGATCTAACCCGATAGATCGATTGCAAAGAAAAGGACTTACAGCAAGAGGTGACGTGTTGTTCTGAGTTGCAATTTGTTGCTGCTGGGTGGTTTGCTGTGCCTGAGACGAGATGGCGGCACTCTGCGGCTTTGCCATGCCCAAACTGGCAGGGGCCTTGCCTTGGTTTGCCATGGACTGCGATGTAACCGGGATGGGAGGGAAGTTCCGGAACGGATTCTGGTTGGGTTGTGGCTGCTGCTGCTGCTGTTGTTGTTGGTTGGCAAGTTGCTGCTGCTGTTGTTGTGGTGGTTGCTGTGGCTGCTGGCCAGGGTGCAGTGGTACCTGCATCGGTGATTGTTGGCCAGGTTGTAGCTGAGGGATGACAGTAGTTGGAGCTTGTGCAATAGTATTCGCCATATTTACAAACTGCTCAGGTACAGTGGAATTCATCGTAAGATCTAGATATGACAGTAAAAAGATTTCATTTGATTAAATTAATTTTGTATTTACTTTTCAAAGGAATATAAAACATTCTCATTTTCAATATCTCAATCAAGGTCTCTCAACATTCAAGAAATAGAACAACTTGCCCTCCCCATATCCCCCATTCCATCCCAAGGAAGAAAATCTGATAACCAACATTGTAATTGCTACCGCATATTAAAACAATGTCATTTCAAATTAAATGTGACACACAACACAATGGAAGCAACGAAAGGTTACACAAACGTCATAACAGGTATTCTAAAACAAATTACAGGTGTACACCTATCATCAGGAATTCCTTTTCAACACAGAAAAAATATGTAAAAACTATTTAGATTAAGAAAAAGAGAATGGCCTTTAATTTTTAAGTATCTGATGAGGTTATTGCTCAGATTTGAATTGTATGAACACACAGCAGTGCCCATAGCTACACACACATACACAAATGAAATTTTGACTGGGGTGCTCTGATGCAGACATAATCATCCTAAAAGTCATATTCATTAAAAGACATCAAATTAAATTGAAATGGAAGTAAGAAACTGAATGTTTTATCACATATTTATCCAATATATATCTGTGCACTACTTCAAGTGAATATAGACCATAATAATCATATATTTACCTGGATTAGAATTCAGGTTATAAAATATTTCAAAATTCAAGATTTCTTCTATTTTGTCAACAAAAATTAGTCAATATATTCAAACTAACTCACTAAATTCCATTAGGGAGCATCTCAAAATAAACTACAGCGTTAGTAATAAGAAGCAGGGTTAGAAATATGTACTAAATTTTGTCACATTATATACTAAAACAGTTTTCATGCCTTTCTGTATGAGGATAACATACTGTACATGTGCATTTCACCTCCCCCCCCCCCCCCCCCGAAGAAAAAAAAAAAATAAATAAATAAATAAAAAAAAAAAAAATAAAAAAATGCCGGAATGATTCTTCAAACCACAAACTGAAAGCAGTTTGTTAATCTACATGTAAAAGGTCTCTGTATGAAACCCTGCACACACTTTAGTATTCAACTTAATTTTGTTTCAATGAGTAAATGAATAAAGCACACTAATGAGGAAGATAAAAAAACTTGATGAGAGTTGGTGGTGTAGGAGTTGCATTCATACAATTACATGTTAGGAATACGCAGATGGGAGAATAACTGCATTCTAAATAACTATGAATGAAGCACAATTTTCAACAAAACAATGAAGTTGTTTTCATCCCCATGCAAAACAAGTTAGTCAACCTAGCTGGTATTTGGGGGTTAGAACATGCCAGAAAATGTATAGAACTATCCACATGCAAAAGAAAGAAAGAAAACGTTCCCAAAGGGGACCAGTAATATTCTCACCACGTTTGGGGCCATTTGGGACTCCACTCAAGTCTTGCAGCACAGTAGAGATGTATTCACTCTGTGTAAGACCAGTGAGACCACCCCGGCTGGCTCCCTGACCAGGAAGCTGGCCCGGTATCAACTGGCCTCCTGGACCCACGGTACCAGGTAAGCGATTGCCGTGCTGCTCAGCTACCCTCTTCTGCCTCTTCTCCTCCAGTTCCTTCTGGATCTTGTAGATCTTCTCAGCCAGGAGATGGTAATACTCCTCCTGTTGCATTTCAAAATGAATGGAGGATGAAAATAGAGGAAGTAGTTTATTAAAGGTTCAATCGCTCCACACCGATGACAAAATTAGAACTTTAACAGAAATATCGTCATTCTTCAATTTAGTCCTTTTCAATATTCTGATATACAAGTAACTCATTTCTCAGTAATGTGTCCTAGAAACCAAACAAAGTAATTGTGAAATTTTGGGAA
The DNA here is from genome assembly GCA_035222895.1 of Strongylocentrotus droebachiensis. Classification (NCBI taxonomy): domain Eukaryota; kingdom Metazoa; phylum Echinodermata; class Echinoidea; order Camarodonta; family Strongylocentrotidae; genus Strongylocentrotus; species Strongylocentrotus droebachiensis. The sequence continues at coordinate 484,945 of JAVYIG010000577.1, read as the reverse complement.
AACATAAATAAAATCTTGAATAATATTCCCTTTTGAAAGGAATGCTGCTACCTTTTCAAACAACAACCTCACTATATCTCAGAAGAAGAAAGCTTCAAGTCAACTTACCCGACTGCCTGCTTGTTCGTACATGTCTTTCTCCACTTTGCGGGCATAAGCAACCAGGTTTCCCATGCGCTTGTCCCGCAAGGCTGCTTGATCAGGGGAGGGAAATATTGCTTGCACCCTGAAAAACAGGAAACGAGAACTACTATTCTAAGCATCATTTCTTGGGAAATTCTTCTTTACAACTTTATCCACATATATGATAGAAACAAGGAAAATTTATAGATTAAAAAAAAAAGGACATAACAATTGAAATGATAAATATAAGTTGTTTTATGATAATCATACATTTAATAGAACAAGAGAATATTAAGCCTCAAATGATGAAAATTCAGTGACAAAAACCTACAATCCCTACAAAGTATGCTTACAATTTATGGACAAGGTGGGCCCTGAGATCCTGAGTGACAAATGCATGCCATGGCTGGTTGGCTTGTGATTGTATTGCAGCTGGGAGCCCAGACGCAGAAGACACGTTGATCTCCTGACTCCTGATGCTCTTGATGATGTTGGAGGTGTTCAAACTTGAAGAGAAGGTTGCATTAGAATCCATGGCTGCTAAGGTTGATACAGCTGCTGCAGCAATGCTGCTTGGCACACACATTGTGTTGGCAGGTCCTGCATTGGTCAGGGTGTTGCTCAGCGAGTTCATGCCTTGGAAACTGCTGGCTGGCGGCACATTGCTGTTTGTAGAGAGTGCAGTCTGTTGTGATGGCTGCTGCTGCGGTGGCCGCTGCTGCTGCTGTTGTGCCTGACCAGGCTGTGTGGTTGGGAGAGGCTGCTGAGCTTGCCCTTGCTGCTGCTGTTGTACAACCTGCTGTGTTACCTGTGATGGTACCTGCTGCTGTGCTTGTTGTTGCTGCTGCTGCTGCTGTGTTGGCAACTGCTGTTGCTGTTGTTGCTGCTGCTGTTGTTGTTGTTGTTGTTGCTGTTGTTCTAATCCTGCACTAGTAAGAGGCTGATTCAAGACAGGACGTGGAAGATTTCCTGGCGTGCCTGATGCTTGCGGGATAGTCTGCTGGTTCAGCAGATTACCTCCAGATTCCCCTACAAATCAAAGAGTAGATGTTTAGTGATACTTCAATGTTTAAGCAAATACCAAATATGATCCACATTCAAAACCATATATTCAAATTGACCATTTAAGTGCTTGCAAAACTGAGAAAACTACATTTCCTCTTTTCAACACCAAGTACTAGTCTTTCATTTAACCACCATACATTGTTGCACAGGCTATTAGCATAAGCATAAATTACCTGACATTCTTGGAGTTTTGATGGGGATACCAAGACTTTCAAATGCACGTGCCATAGAGTTGTGATCAACAGAGACCGGTGCAAGATTCTGCAGAAATTGACTTGCTGTAGCTGTGGGAGTAAAAGTAACAATGTGAGAAATGAAAGGAAAGTATTATTACTTGTAGATCTCTATCACCTTGCAACTGCCAATCAGAAGAGTTCATGTGGTCTCTTGGTGATGATGATGAACCATTTTAAATAGGAAGATTAAATGAACTGCCACGAACAGTATATATGAGCAGATAAATACTATTGCCAGGATCCGCTATAACAGAATAACAGAGCTTGAATGACAAGATTTGAACATGAACTTTGAAACAAACTCTATCTAACCCTGTAAGTTGGGGCTCTGATCGGATCGGATGATCAGAGCGACACCCTCGCACCTTTGATCGGTATCGGATCTAAAGATCGACCCAAAAAAAAAATCGGCTGATTTTTTTTTTTTTTTAATGAAGACAATTTTCAAGTTTTGGGCTATCAAATGCTCAAAAAAAAATCATGGCTGGGATTATTTTGTCATTTGTAGTTGTTGTAGATCATGTTTGTTGATATTTAGTGCCTTTTCATTGAAATTAATAATATTGGTCTAAGAGAAGAGGCAAAACATGCGGGCCGACATCTTGGATTATAATGTAGGCATGCATTTTTCCCGATCATTTTTAATGATCAGTGATCGGAAATTATTATCCGATCCCCCCTGATCGGCTCAAGATCGGCCCCCGACCCGATCATCTGTTACAGGCCTTACTCTATCATCACTATATTTTTTAATAACTTACAGGAGTATGTAAAATTAATTTGACTTGGGCCACAAGTTCTCTTTTGTTTAATCTAATATTGGATACCTTTTGCTTTTGTCAATAGAAAACTGCAATATCGTTGAGCACAAAATACTTTTCTCATACTCTAGTTCTTTTTATCAACCCAAAGGCCATCAAACAAATGGTAGTAACCTTTAAGTTATATACTAAATATTGTCTGCTGAGAGCCAGAAGGATGTGAACTAACTGTACATTAAAAAGAGAGTTAACGCCCTTCTGGCCCTCAACAGATGCTATTGACTTTTATCTTGTAAGATTGCATCTCTCCTCCCTGGAAATTAAACTTACAATTTTGCTGTTTACGATCTGATGCATTCTTCAGTGGGAGACACACAGGACAGTCATTCCTTGTGCAGTTTTTCCAATGGGAAATTATCTGCCTTGATGAAGCACAGTGGGCCACTGAAAAAGACAAACGATTCAACACTGGTGTCAAAGAACATGCGTAGATGAATGGTTTCTTAACATTCCAAAATCTTTTTCAATTATGCTTCACTTTCAAACTTGATGAAAAGTATATTATACATGCTCACAAAAAAACAACTTTCAACAATTACACTCTGTTTATGTAAAGCAGATTGTAAGCAGATGGAACACTTTGCATAACCTAATTTTTCATATCAAATCCAATGGAAATATTACAATAAAGAGAATAGTAACAAGGCTCTGCATACCTTGGCAAGACTTCCCGGCTTGGCAGTTGGTAATGTGATTGAGAACATTCTTCATGGTTCGGCAGTGTGGGAGAGCGCAGGGCTTCACCTCTCCATTTGCCGCAGTTTCTCGTCTTTGGCACTTGTGCGCATGCAAGAGTAGTACCAGTTGCCTTTGAATGAGTTTGCGCTTGCCTGGATCTGCTGCCGAAGCCTGGGACCCACCTGCTCCTGCTGTACCTACGCCAACTCCTGCAAGTGACTGTTGAGCACTGATTGGTTGCTGCTGCTGCTGTTGCTGCTAGAAATGTGGAATACACGTAAAATGTCAACAACCAACAACAACAAAAAACACACACCAATAAAATAACTCAGATCATTGTTATCTGAGAATTTACTCTTCCTAAAACCTAAAAGTCAAACATTTCAAAACAAGATAAAGCCCATGTGAATATATTTATTAAACGTTTACCACCACCATTTGATCATTAAATGCAACTTTGAAAAAGAGAGGTAGAGCGAGAAAAAAAAATTCCAAAATTGAAGTACTAAGAGAGTCGTACATGTATACAGAAGAATTCTAATTTGTAAATACTATTCAAAGTATAAAATGTATAACATGCAGGATAGTGCATATGACGAAGTATAGACTATGAGAAGGTTAGGAAGGCTACAATTGCAACAAAGCAGCTTACCACATTCACTCCAGCTTGAGCATTCATGTTAACATTGCTTACAGCACCAACACCATGATTCCCAGCAATATTGTCACTTCTATTTGCATCTTGAATACTAGCCCCAGCATTGTTTGCTGCAATGTTCACATTTCCTGATGATATGGCCCGCTGTAACGTTCCTTGCACATTCATACTTCCCCTAAAATTGCCACCAGCAATCATGTTCGGGTGCATCATGTTCGTGTTCCCACCCATATTTCCAGGCAAGTTAGTGATCACATTCCTGACCATGTTTGGAGCACCTCCAGCGATATTAGGGTTCATATTTGCGGCAGGTGAGCCCATGTTGTTGATGTTCATATTGCCAGGCATATTGAGTCCATCCACCATGTTCCCTAATGCATAAGTGCTGGTCGTGGTGGGCACGAAGGAGGATAATGCATTCATGTTGGATGTGGGTGTAGGCATAGTGTTCATGGAAGAGGAGAATCCATGGAAAGGGATGTTGGTGTTTGTCTGGGTCATGTGCTGTACATTTGCCATACCACCCACCTGCAGGCAAGCAAGCAAGCATTAAATCAAGAGTTACAACTTCCACCAAGAATAAGATGTATAGGAGTTTACAGAAGATTAAGACAATGGCAATAAACTACAAAGATTAATAAGAGAATACACAATTCTGTTCAGCAAAGGTTATGCTTTGAAAGAATCTTGAAAACCATTAAATCATGCAACATTCCCCTAAAAGTTACAAGATGATGATTAAATAAAATTTCCAAATGGAAAGTATGAATAAAACAAAAAAAAAGGTAATTCCAAGAAAAACAATTTCTTCTTTCCTCATACAGCAAGAAATCACTGCATTAACAAATAAAAGTGGTTGAGATTTAGTCAAATTGTATATAATCAGATATAAAGTAAAATAGGCCCTAGTCATGTCGGGATTTTCATAAACCGGGTCCCGACGGCCTTGCACCGATCGGGACCCGGTGTCCCGAAATCAGCTCGCAGGATTTGTCACTTGCCTCTATAAAAAGCGCATATCATCAGTATGTCCCTTAAAAGTGACCTTTTTTATCAGTATAAATAAATCAACACATGCATACCTCGACACAGATTGGTATATTCTTCCATTTGACATTATTTTCATCCATGATTGGCGATGTTTAGTGCCATTATCGTGCCTCTCAAAGTAAAAAAACTCGAGCAAAAATATAAAGACAACATTCGAGCCGCCATTTTGATTCATGCAGGTTGAATAAATTGGGTCAAAAAATATGAATGTTAGAATAATAAAACGGCTTTCTAAAAAATTCTTCTTTACAACATACCGATCAAATAATTTGTTAAAGACAAATAAATATTTATCTCTTAATTTAAACATCGCATACTTTTTTTTTAAAGCTGAAAATTACTTGGTAATCACAAGAAGTTTTGATACGGATAGCTGTTGCAAGGCAAGTTAAGACTAGTATCGGAAAAATGCGCAGTGCTCGTCGTTAGCTGTAAGGCGTGCCAGAACGAACCCAAACAAAGCGTGGTCGTAACGAGAAAAAAATCATTAAAAGCTACGAGAGCACAATTGGAAATACAACTACTCACGACGAGGAGCACTGCGCATTTTCCGAGACTAGTCTGAACTTGCCTTGCAACAACTATCCGTATCGAAACTTCTTTTGATTACCAAGTAATTTTCAGCTTTTAAAAGAAGCATGCGGTGTTCAAAATCATAGAAAAAATATATATTTTGTCTTTTAAAAATTATTCGATCGGTATGTTGTAAAGAAGCCCTTTTTAGAAAGCCGTTTTATTATTCAAACATTAATGTTTCTTTCAACCTGATTTATTAATCCTGCCGAGAGACCCGGCCAGTACAGTAGCTGGCTAGTACATGTAGCTGGCAAAAACAACCCCATGGGGCGAACTGCTTTGCAATTTATATCAGCAGTTCAAATTGATTCAGGATGAGCTAGAATATGATTGGTAACAATTAAATACTTAAGTTTTAAGGTGGATTGATTTTAGTGGTGTGCAAAACTGCACTTTCTTACATATTTCTTTATTTTTTTTGGAGCGTCGGTTCTCAAAAAACGAAACCGGGACCCGACGGCAACGGTCGGGTCCCGGTGTGATCGACCGTACCGACTCAAGCCTAAAGTAAAATGATCACAGCGCTTGAAACCACTATCCAAGGACCCAGAGAAACTGTAAAAATTGTTAGTGTATAAGAAGACAGATTTCAAAGAATGAAAAGGGCAAAGTCACTGACTGTGATGTTTACCACTAATCTAAAAAGGACTAGATAGAAGCGGGTGAGATAGGCCACACACAAGACATGTGTTTTTCAAGTCCGATCCCCAGTAAACAAACTTTAAAAATTAATTTATATAAGGCAAACAAAGAAGTACAAAGATAGTGTGGACATGATTAGTGTTGAGCCCTGTGATCAATTCCTGCAGAAAACAGATTGAAACGAATTGAAATTCCCATCATAAAATTGTGCCAACCCTAGAAATAAATATGGCTAATGACTATGGCCCGAATTCACAAAGGATGTTTGTCGATGTTCTTTACAAACCAGGTTTGTAAAAAACGCGTAAAATCGCGTCATATGACGTACGAAAACCAAGGTTTGTTGACAAACCTCCTTTGTGAATTCAGGCCTATATGTTCAAACACAACAACATGCACCTACACATGTACAATGTACATCCAGCTAGACCCGAGTATGAAATAATTGAAAGGGAAGAGGTTTACAAAGATGATAAAAGCCACACTGTGTACATAAAACCCTTCACCAAACATCAGCAATATCAGTTAAATGGAGATTACATATGGAAGTGCAATACCTCATACAATTTATAATAAATTACATGCCATCTGCATGTAATGAAGAATCAAATCTACTTCATTATCAATTTAGATGCATTATTTTGTCAAAAATCATTCACAGTGGGTGAAATAAATTTCAAGATCCCAGAAATAAGGAATTTCTTGAAACATTCATCTCATTGAATTGATTTTTATTTTTTGAATACTGACCTTTGCAACCCTTGCTTTCGCCATTGCTGGATCCATTCCAGGTATCATATTGGCTGGTCCTACATTGACCACAGCACTATTGCCCATTGCATTGTTGTTGGCCATTTGCTGCAGTGCTATCGAATTAGCCACAGGATTGTTATTCCTAACCATGGAATTGGTCATGCCCATGGCCATTCCATCTCCACGTTGAAAAGGTCCGTTCATCATATTCGACCTATTGTCCACCATCCCATGGCCTGGTCCCATGTTTGAGGCAACATTTGGATTACCCATACTGTTTATGGGCATCGCCCCAGTACTGGGATTGAATTGACCCATAGTGTTAGCTCCACTAGCGTTATTTGTCCGTGTATTGGCGATTCCCGAAGTTGCACCACCAGTCTGGTTCATAGTTGGGGAAGGGGATAAACCTTGCCCTCCAGCCTGCTTTGCAATGCTATTTGGCACAGGGCTATTGGTAAAAGAACGGGAGATGTTGGCAAGGCTCGAGTTGGTGACTCCACCCTGCAGTTGATTCTGCTGCATTCCCGATGACACTGCAACAGCTTTTCCCATCACGCTCCCAGGCTGACTGACTTGTGCACTCACTCCTGTGCGGGGAGGAGACTGCAGCAACTTGGTAAGCTGTGTGTTCTTTTTCAGGGGGTCATTATGTGTGTCAGTTGAGACTGGCATTGATGATACAACAGTAACTGAAGCACTGCCACCGCTCGCTCCTCCGATACTGGACAGACTGACACTGGCTGATGAGAATGACACTGGAGTCTCATTGGTACTGTGGCTTATCACATGAAGGTCATCTGAGAGAGGTGGAACATCAATATCAAGAAGCTTGGTCAATTCTGATAAAGAAGAAAAGAGAAATAAAGAATGTCATTTTACACACAAAAGACAAATGTCTAACACCCATGCCTGAAGTAAACAAAAACTGAACATTCATAACTTTTTCCAATGCATTTTGGTATTAAACGGCAGCCAAAATAAAAAAGCAACTTTCTACAGACAAGAAAAACCTGAAGAAATGTCTGAAGAGGCACCAGTGACTGCATACATTTACGTAATATCTCTAGCTACATTTTCCCCACTTTCACGCTTTATGAAGCATACATGCACATGTACTGTACATGTACTTGTAAACACGCTTCAGTAGTACTCCCAAATGTTTGTAACAATTTTCTAGCTGCATGAACATTTAGATTCTCCCTCAATGAAAGCGATCATCTTGCTAATTCAACATAATTCCAAGTAATTTCTTCTTGACACCCCATAAATATGTTAATGATCATTATTATTTAATTATTAATACCAGTCTTAGGGCAAAGAATCCCTTGGAGGAGATGGATTCTTACAAGTTTAGAGATACCGCACCAAAAAATCATCTCCAAACACAACAGGGAAAACAACGATCATGTTTATCTTGGATGGAGGGGGGGGGGGGCTATTTTCCTTGGTTGAAGTTTCACTAACTTAAGGAATTTGTGTACAGTATGTTGGTTGGTACATGTACATTAAAAAAAATAAAAACACACAGAGGGTCAAAAACTGCTAATTAATGTACAAACAGTAAGTAATGTAATACAAAGCAGTTCATTATGACTCTGATTTGCGCTGTACAGAAAATTTCATTAACTTTAACTTTCTTAGTGTTTGATGACAGAAAAGACTTGTTTCATACAGGGTTAGTATAAAAGCATATTTGTTACAGGGCAAATGGGAGGGGACCTCGCAAGCAAGCCTTTCATTAAGCTTGCGTCATACAATTTTTACACAACGGTCCCTGACTTTTGGCTCACGGTAAGACAGAAAAAATGAGTATGAGATGCCAGTCTTTTTTTATTTTTGGCGCCCGGTCTGGGAGAATTAACATTTTTAGTTACAGAAACTTTCACATGGCCGGCACTAAATGTTCACAAGTCTGACAAAAAAACCTTACTTGTTAAATGTGGACCAAATGAGCCCTAACAAATCACTTTACAATTAGAATCCTAAAATCTTTCCATGATAAACTGCGAATTGCAGAGCAAATTTTCTTCCCTGAATTAAAATCATCCTTGCATTTTTTTTTGCAGCGAATTTGATACGAGCTCCGCGAGCGCTCCCAATTTCTTGCATGTTGAAAGTCAGGTCATACATACAGTACATGTACATTAGCTTGCATTTACTCGCACATGAACAAATGGCTCGAAGGATCGAGAAAACAAAATGTCAAATGGAGATATAAACAAGCATTTGTATAGTTATTAGAGATCTACCGAGGTTTGTTTGTTGGTCTAATTTATTATATAATCTTGAATAGAATTCAGAATTCTCTCACTGACAAGTAAAGAACACCTACAATTTTTCGGTTGTTATTACTTTCATTTTGCAAGCAACCGATCTAGCATTGTTTTGGCAAAAAGCTGGCAGGCCAGCTTCCCACAGTGAACCTTTAGAGTCCCAGTAATTTTGGGCGCTGCGGATCTGCCACTGCTGCAGTATCGCCTCTTTGGCAAACTGCCAGCCGGCCTGCTTCCCAACTCAGACCATCCGTGTTCCGCAGAGAGTGCGGCGGAAGATGTGTTTGCGAGGTACATATTGGTTTCGAGAATGCACATTACGCACCCGTGCTTGTCACCCATCAACTGTCGAATGAAAATTGACAATGTAGACAATTTTACATGTATAATTTTTTTGTACAAATATCTGGTCAGTTTTGCTCTTATTTCTTTGGTTTTACAGCACCTAAAAAGAAAATTTCTTCAAATTTGCTCCTGACGTGGTTCAGACTGATGTCTGATGTGTTTTGAAGTCAAGTTAGTGAATATGTTTTTTGTATGAATTTGCCTATAATGTTTTTGTTTCTGGCTGTGGTTTGTTTACATCTCAATCTGCTACCACTGCTGTGCAGTGTGTACTTTATAGTGTACTGATAGACTAATGAATAAATAAAAAGTAATGGTTAACAGATAATTTAAAAGAAACGGTCAGTTCATTAATTTTGGAAATGGCTCCTGGTCCTGGAAAAACGGCTCCAGGTTCTCTCAAAAATTTAAGGACCGGGATGTTTTGACTTGGGGAAAGGCTTGCTCGCAAGATACATTACAGAGTTGTGTTGTGTTTGATTATTCAGACCTTAAAATGTTCACGTCTCCTATTTTTAATCAGTTTTTGCTCAAACTTTTTCTTACCCGTTTCTCTCATTTTTCTGATTCTATAAAATCCACTGCCCAAAGACCCACAAAAAACCTTTGCAGTAAAATTTAAAATTATTCCCATTTCCACTGGTAAGTACATGTACATGTACTTTGTGGACTTAGCTACATGTATGAAACAATTTTAGTCTCTCTCTTTCTGACAATACAATCACATACATTTAACTGGAATAAATCAACAGTTAAAAACTTAAAACTGCAGAGGGATACAGTTTTCGGACCTGTCCAATTGTGTCCATTCATTAATAGACATGTAACTGTGTAGAGTCAATGCATGTCCAATAGATCTCTGCCAGCTACTTGTACATGTAACTTAACACATATATTTACATCTAAAATATTATGGAAATACTAGACCTAGTCATTAAATTCAGAGACAAGAAAGTCTAGGGCTGCACATCAACACATTTGATAACAAATATTTCGGGAACAAACTCCTATAAAACAGATGTAAAAATCTTCATTAGAATAGAGCCTACATGTAAAACTCAATGCAAATTGTTAACTCTCTTCAACACGAGTTTTCCATGCACTTAAATGGAAAACACTAGCCTCGGGGCTTGGTGTATTTTGTGTAAAAAAGCACATGCACGGAGTTTACTACATTCAGCAAACTACGTGCATGCACCTTGGATCACTAAACTCATTAGTATTATTGCAAGGTCAGCATCAAAATTGGCAATGCGATATCAGGCATTTTCACGTACATCACATGAATTTGTGTTTGCGACGGAACCAATATTGCAAACTCTCTTAAGCACTTTTGTAGTGCATGTGAGGCTTGTTAGCTCCTTTATCATCAGGAACACATGGAAGGTAAGCAAAGCACTTACATTCAGGAAACAAATACACATTTGTTGTTAAATTTTTGACCGATTTCAAAGTGCTTTCTTTGAGAAGAAAGAAGAGTCCACAAGCAAACCACAAAGCCAAGGAGCAAGGTTTGGGGAATGAGTGAATATGAATGCATTTTAGGTTAAAGTTTAATTAAAAGCCGCGCATAACATGCACATGTGACATGATTTTAAATCATGAGCACGCGAGAAGTAAAAAAAGATCGAGATACAAATAAAACTGAGTGAAAGATAAAATCTGAGATGAAAAGTGGTCTCAGAATTCTAAAATGATAAATTTACAATATTTTAGAGATAAAATTGTGCTCAGAAACCTGTCCCCAGCCCTGAACAACATGCACAATCCAAAGGTATGCAGAGCTAGAGACAAATGTGTAGCATGATCGTTACGTTACAACACCACTCCTGCATAACTTCTGAATTTGTATTCACTCCAACACAATCTCAATCTTCTTTTTTTCCTGAAGATGGATAATAATAGCAAAAATCTGACCATCAGAATTACATGAACAAATTACTATAACATATCTCCTTTGATCAAAATGCAATAAGATTTTTTTTTAAATGCTACACGGCAAACGAAAACAAAGAAATTGCTGAGAGGGGTCAGGATGTTGTAATTTTGATTTTAGTTACCTGATTCACCACGTTCGTTGGAAGCGTTCGCTGGTGACGCTAATTTTTGCCTTTTCGATGGCGGCCCGTCGACAATTTGGTCCGCCATACTGAAATATTAATGTAGAAATTCGATGTTCGAATCCTATATTTAGATGCTCAATTATAACAAATCTTCTAAAAATATGTTCCTATGGGCCCATCTACTCGCTAATAACAATCGCATCTTGGACGCAGAGTTCAACCAGGGCATCGACATGTCTCTGATGATGAATCTTTACAGCGCACATCTTTGCACAGTATGATGCGGGCGTACAAAGCTTGATCTCCGACAAAACTCCGTCAAATTGCGAGTCCCACAGTCACATTATGCCACAATTTCAGACAGTCTAACCAACTTCTATGGAAAATCAAAATCCTAGCTAAACTCCTCAGATCACCTAGTGGAAAAAGGTTTCCGATATGAGGCGTAAAAATCCGAGAAAAATTGCTGTTTTCGCCCGGTAGGACATTCACAAAATGGCGGCTGTTGATGAAAACCTTTTTACGCTTGTCAGAAAACCGAACAAGGGAAGCTTCCGGAAAAATCCGAATCCGAAAGATAATTTAGTCACGTTCTTCTCGTTAGCATATCAGAAGAGTGCGTCGGATCTAGCTTGCGATTGGTCGATCTTCAACTGACGTCGTTATGATTGACATGTGCAAATGAATCGGTAAGTAACGGGATATTTCGGACGGTTTCGTAATTCAGGTGACGAATTCAGTGGACGGAGTGTAAGATTCTTTAAATACCCAGTAGTCTTAGCGCGCTTGTCGCGATCATAATTATCAGTGTGTGTGTGTATGATCTTCGGTAAGAGTAAAAAAACGTTGACGGCACAAACACAAACCGGTTCGAACTTTTTATTGAAAGATAGCAATAAAATAACGGTTTTTTAATTTTTGTTTTAGTGGTTAGATGATTGATCCTACCATCAATGCAATTTTTAAGTGTATCAAATTGATAAGAGAGTGCGATATAGTTTATATACACGTATAGGGCCTATATATAGACTCTATAATATATATTATTTGTTTAAACATATACTAGCATGCAACTTATCAAGTAATGGTGTGATATAGGACCCTCGGGTAGAACAGTATTAATACTAAAGAGGCTAGCTACCATGGGTAAAATACTCATAGTATTATTAATATCATTATCATCAAACTCTTCTGGGGACTTGATACAGGACCAATATAATTATGATTTAGATTAGTTTATGCATATACGTCCAATGATTTGGGGCTCTTCAATTGCATGGAAAAAAAAGATATTCGGTATTACATGTGAAGTCAAAAATGGCAAGAGAGAATGTTCGTTTTATTTTTAACAAAATATATTTATAACAAATTCTACTCTCTTTAAAAAAAAGAGTGAATTTTCACTCTATTTTCACTTTCTTGGGAGTGACGTCCGTGATCACGTCTTGTTTAGGAGTGAAAATCGATTAATTTTAGAGTGCTCTCTAAGAAGAAAAGAGTGAATGTTCACTCTATTTTCACTACATTTTCACTCTCCAGAGGAGTGACGTCGTCCGTGATCACTCGATTTTTTTTAGAGAGTAAGTTTGACCTATATATTTTTTTATTGGTGTTGCGTTCAGTATGATAATACCAAGTATAGGCCTATAATTAGTTTGATAGGACTGATCAGGGCGGTCCGCCTCCTCCGCCACCGCCGCCCTCTCTCACATCCCCATCCTCTGCCCCCCCCCCCCACTTTCTTTCTCTTTCTCTGTTAATTTCGTTTGACCTCAAGCCCCCACCCCGGGAACATGCAATAACAAACGTGCCTCCCCTCCACCCCCCCTCTCTCTGTCTCGCTGTCTCTCTGTCGGCTCTGTCTCTGTCTCTGTCTGTCTCTCTCTCTCTCCCTCCCTCTCTCTCTCTCTCAACTCTTTCTCATATAGGTTTTCTTCTTTTTTCTTTTTAAAGAATATAAAATAATTGTGACAACAATGTGTGAATAAAAAAAAACGATAGTAAAAGTTATACCTTTCTCAATATGAGGGGCTCCCGCTCTGCCTAGCGTTATATACTGTAAAATAATACCTAAAATAAAACAACAATGCACAGTACAAATATTTGTATCAAGGATCCAAGTCGAAACCACGGAAAGGCCTATAAAGTGAACGTTATTTTCAAGAAAATTACAAAGATATCCGACAATGTCAAAACCTTTAGGCCTATACCGTGTGTCTCAAAAAAAACGTAACACTTTTGAAATGGTTGCCAAATTGAGCATATATAATTTTATGAAAAAATGTTGATATGTATGGAAAGCTAAAGGACCAACCTTTCATATGATATGAAAAAATTGAAAAAAAAATCATGCTTCGATGAACAGTGTTCACTTAAGTTAGAGGTATGAAAATGGGCCTGCGCAGGATTTTTCCTTCCAATTTTGGACAGGTAAGTTACTTTTAGCATACAAAATAAGTTTGATATGAGATATTCATGATCGATGGATTAAGAGTTAAAAGGATGTTTTGAATACCAGTCCTTTCTCTCTGTCATTTATCAATCCCCAAACACCACCCCTGCCACACACACACACACACACACACCAACTTCCACTCCCATCTTATTGTATCATTGATCTGGTAGATGTGAACAGGATGAAGGAAGAATGGGAAAATGTTAAATTGAAATACCGTATTCAAAATCATAATTGACATTATGCAACCCACTCTCCTCCCCCCCACAACCTTTTCCCATCCCATCACCTACCCCTTGCCTTTTCTTTATCAGTTTTCTTCCGTAAGTTTGGTGGATCATCAATCACATTTTATTCAGGTTTTATGAATGACCCAAACATGTAATAGCTAAGTACATCATTCATTATGCATTGAAAATACCAGAATTCGAGGTATTCAAAATATCCTTTTGATTCAAAATATCCTTTTGATCCATCGATCATGAATATCTCATATCGACCTTATTTTGTAAGTTACAAGTAATTTACCTGTCCAAAATTGGAAGGAAAAATCCTGCGCAGGCCCATTTTCATACCTCTAACTTAAGTGAACACTGTCCATCGAAGCATGATTTTTTTTTAATTTTTTCATATCATATGAAAGGTTGGTCCTTTAGCTTTCCATACATATAGACATTTTTTCATAAAATTATATATGCTCAATTTGGCAACCATTTCAAAAGTGTTACGTTTTTTTTGAGACACACGGTATAGGATTTCCAACCTATTTATTCGCTGTTCCTGTCAATGAATAGCATCACGCTATGAAAGTCACCAAGACTCATTCACTGCACTTCGATATATCCTATAAAAGAAAGAAAACAACTTTCGCGAAGCCTGCGCCGAGAGGGTAAACCAAGCTGGGAGGTGGGGGACTCCCCGAAATCCGATTCAAATGTTTAGCGCACGTGCACATGCGCGCCATCGTTGCTGCCTGATCAGGCACGTCATTGGTCTGGAGTATCTTTTGTGAAGAGTTTATTGTTTGAGCAAGGTTGAGATGGGTCTGGTGGACGGGGCTGGAGAGGGGTTAGATCAAGTTTATCTGTAAATATGTGGTATGATAATAACAAGATCACGCCTAGAATGTATGCTAACATCGTATAAGTCTTGCTTATCAATGCACTTCTGTCTCGAACAGGCCTCACTCAGGTTTTATAATAATTTTAATTTGACATTGATATTAGCCTTTAGAAAAGTTCACAGTAAAATAATTTACATTTCACTATTTTGAGCGGCTCCCTAAACTATTAAAGCGAAGTCGTCGAGTGGTGTTCGATGGGAGGAGAGAAAAGTAGGAGAGGAGGAGGAGGAGGAGGAGGAGGAGGAGGAGGAGGAGGTGGTGGAGGAGGTGGACTCTTGGAGCGTGGACAGGTCCCCAATGTGTGTGTGTTGGGGGGGGGGGGGGGTAACACTAATTATTGTATGCAGCACACACATTATATATCCCCCGACCCCCATATATCTGTATTCATTTATCTATTTATGCAACACTGGTGTGTGCGTATTTATGCACACGGGAAGTTTGTATACAGTTGTGAAAAATTCAACAGCGTGATATAGAAGCTCTTGAAAAGATTTTTGGACAAATTAATAGCTTCGAAATGTAACTACGTTTACTATCTGCGTACACCCCCCCCTCCCCATGGACCAAGCATCCTTTCTCTGCTTTCTATAGTTTAAGTAGGGGAGGGGGCGACGAATAATTGCAATGGGAGCCCGCGTCAAAAGAGACACTTAATTAATGGCGATAGAGCATAGCGATTGAGTGGGATTATGCATTTTGAAGCGAGTGGATAGTAGCATTTAGAGCTCGTTACTATAATTATATACTCTTTGATTTTTGTTTTAAGCGTGGTGTGTTAGGCAGGCACGTAGTCAGAGTTTGATGTTTGGGAGGGGGGCACATAGTATGTAATCAATCGAGGTAAAAAAAAAAGGGGGGTCTAAAAAGTTCAACCGATTTTTTTTTTTTTTTTTTTTTGGGGGGGGGGCACGTGCCCCCCCCCCCCCCTGCCCCCCGTGGCTACGTGTCTGGTGTTAGGCATTGGGAATGCATGTGCCCCGCGTTTCCCAGCGGCCCCCTGGCTACGCCGCTGTAAGGACGGGGAAGGAGGAGGCAGGAAATAGCAAAGGGGAACGAGGAGGAGACAAAAACGGACGGAGGATGAGGACGAGGATTTTTTGTTTTTGTTTAATATGGTTGACAATGAAGATGTTGATGGTGATAAGGGTGATGTTGATATACCCGGCAGAAAATGAACGACCCCACTGAGCTGTGGGCGTGTTAGCTCGAGTGACGAAAGTGCGTATATAACAATGACAACAGTATAGTGATGGTGGTGGTATTGGTTGGTAACATTGGTGGTGGTCTCAATATGCTGCAGACTACCTGTTGGCAAGGAAAATATCGGGGGGGGGGGGCGTGAAAAGTTGCTGATAAAATAAAACATGAAATAAAACATCCGTGTACCTTTTTTTTAACAGAACAGGAACCTTTGTGTTACTCTCTGAAAGAAAATCGAGTGATCACGGACGTCACTCCTCTGGAGAGTGAAAATGTAGTGAAAATAGAGTGAACAGGATGTTTTTGTTTTTTTTACAGTACATGAACTTGTTTTTATATGAAACAAAACATCCGTGTACTTCGGTTAGCTCCAGCGAAGAAAAAGCGGATAAATGATAAAATTAACAGTATACTGATGGTGGTGGTTCATGTAGGACTCACTCTGTGTTGGTTGGTAGTAGTGGTGGTGGTCTCAATATGGGTGAAACCTGCGGACAAGGAAAATATCGGGGGGCCGGGGGAGGTGCGTGAAAAGTTACGAATAAACAAAAATATGAAATAATACATCCGTGTACTTTTTTACAGTGCAGGAACTTGTTTTATACATTACAGGATTTTTTTTTACAGTACAGAAACTTGTTTTTATATGAAATAAAACATCCGTGTACTTTTTTACAGTACAGGAACTTGTTTTTTGACATGAATTTGTTTTTTACAGTACAAAAACGGGTTTTTATATAAAATAAAAACATCCGTGTACTTTATTACAGTACAGGAACTTGTTTTTTTACATTACATGAATTTGTTTTTTACAGTACAGAAATTTATATGAAATAAAACATCCGTGTACTTTTTTACAGTACAGGAACTTGTTTTTTACATTACAGGAATTTGTTTTTTACAGTACAGAAACAAGTTGTTAGCTCCAGTGAAGAAATGCGGATAAATGGTAAAGTGACAACAGAACAGTATATGATGGTGGTGGTACATGTAGGACCACTCTGATAAACAAAAAAGAAAAATAATAGAAAAATAATTTTCTAGCAAAAACAAGAAACAACTAACAAACAAAAACTTGAAAGTGGAACTGATCGTTATAATGGCAGCGAATATTTTTTCTGATTGTTGTTAGCTAATAACTTGAATATAATTATCATGACTGTGATAGCTTGTTTTAGTGTGTTTTTATTGTGATTTTTATAGAATTTCGGGAAAAAAATCAAATTGACTCGATTTGAATTATGATTTCAGGTCCTTCATGCAATGAATTATAAAATATATATTTCATTGCCTGCCACTATAATGCAGCCCGTGTCCTCTCTACTTATCGCTCAGATCCGTCCGCGGAACTTTACGCAGTGTATTGCTCAGTGGATCCGTCCCACATAATTTTGTCTCGCCAAAGCCCTCTCACATTTCCCTGTTGACGCTGTCTCAACGAGATAGCTGCACGAGATCCCTGAGAGTGGGCGGAGCCTATCGTATTTCGGGTCTACATTGCGCCGGGGTTCCCCCGTTTCTTGCGCATGGACACAATATTGGCCACACCCCTTTCCGGGGCAATGCATGCCAGGGTGATATTAAATGCATAAAAGAGCACGGGTTCGTTATTTTGAATTTCCTCATTCGTTTCTAGTTCTAAACTCCTGCGCATGTTATGTTAAGGATTATCATTATTCTTATGACATTAACATACATGGATATGATGCGCCACTGAAATCAGCAGAAAATTAAGTGCTATGTTGCCTATGTGGTGTCAACAATGCCGAATCCAGGGGCCAAAAGCGACCGCCTTCATCTGCGAAGTGCTATTGAGAATTTCAAAAAGGGGAGGGGGGTATTGCGTAAATGTTCTCACTGATAATATTGTCTGAGTGGATTATGTACCTCTATAGAAGAAAAGGACCAACATTATTTCTCGATCGTGTAAGTTAAGGAGTTGCAAACTAAACAAGTTCAATGTCTGATTTTGTTTCATTTCAGAGAAAGTCATTACAAACTTCCCGTTTGTTTTATGTTTGGTCTTTTTTTACAGGTTTGACTAACAAATATCTGGAGGAGAAAAAAATGAGGGGTACTTTTCAGCAGTGGCGGATCCACCCCTGTGAAAAAAATAATTCAAAATGGGTAAAAACACGTTAATTTTACCTCTTTTTGTTTTAGATGGCCCCCTCCCCTGGCGCTCAAGGGGGGGGGGGGGGGGGGGGGTGAATTTTCAAATTTTCGAGGGCCAAAAAAGAAAAATATAAAGTGCTCCTTACCCCCACCCCCCCCCCCCCCTCCCGCTTATTCACCGGCTGGCTGCTTCGCCGCTAAATATTTTCTCACGAATTGGGCCCCCTCTTTGGTCCCCTCCCCTTCCGCCGGACGGATCCGCCCCTGCTTTTCAGAGGTAAACGTAAACGTAGAATAAGCCAATAACAAAATAATGAGAATGTAAATCACCGCCGTGAGTGTTTCATGCCGTGAAAATACTACATGTAGTTGCAAAAAAAATACTCCACCCCAAAAATAAAACGTTACTTCAAATATTCAAAACAATCTAACTAACTACTAACTAGTAGGCCTATATATTATTGATGATTTACTCAGTTGACATTGATTGTAGAGTCATTGTTAACTTGATCTCGCACGGAATTTAAAGATTGCGTTCTGTGATTGCACAGTCATTTTTAACGGTTAAGAACGATATTACTGTTTTAGGATTTCTTTGCATGAGGTGCAAAGATAATTATGTGGTTCGATGCGGGATGGGGCACGTGCCGCCAATCGCATGGTGAAATAATAGTTAAAAAAACGAAAAACAGGGGGGAAATATAGTGAGAGAGAGATGGAATATCAAAAATATGATATAGGACCCTCTAAAATATCCTCTATTCAGGG
This sequence comes from Strongylocentrotus droebachiensis, assembly GCA_035222895.1. Classification (NCBI taxonomy): domain Eukaryota; kingdom Metazoa; phylum Echinodermata; class Echinoidea; order Camarodonta; family Strongylocentrotidae; genus Strongylocentrotus; species Strongylocentrotus droebachiensis. Next base: position 465,995 of record JAVYIG010000577.1, on the reverse strand, counting down.
GCCCGTTAAGTTCGTATTTTATTAATTTTTGAAGATTGGTGCCCCCTCCCTTGGTAACACCCCTTTATTTCTGTACCCACGTTACATCACTGGAGAGAGAGAGAGGGTGAGAGAGAGAGAGCGGGGGATTATAAAAAAATATCGAATTAATTTATGATTAACCATAATTTAACCATTCGCTTTCATGTAGCTTGACGTTATCTTTATTTATTTTATTTAAATTATTCATTTTGAATCGTGAGCAATAAGTAATCCTTCTTTATATTCATTACTAAATCTTGGATCCGTTCAAACATAGGTGCATTAAATATCAAATATCAATAAATGTAAAGAAGGAGGACTTAAAATGTCCATCTATTATCTTTTAACCGTGCAATGAAAGTTACTTTGATTTAGAGATACATGTACTTTGTTGACGGAAACAAAAGTAAATGGAAAAAACATTATTGCACATTCTCTCAGACATATGGGAGGTGATATTCTTTCAATCTCCGCTCTCATCATTTAATGTTCAATGAATATGCAGATCTTTATGGAATGTAATATTGATTGCATGCATCGAGTTACTATTAATACTATACAACCCAATTAAATTTAAGAACCACTTTGCCTGAATGATCATATACTGGTAAACCGAAAACCTCTCAATATAAGACATTTTAATTCTGATATGATATATGCAGAGGCGGCGCTCCGGGGGGGGGGGCAAAGGGCACAGTGCCCCCACTTTTTCAAGTACCCCAAAAGTGCCCCCTTTTACAAAGGAAAAGTGCCCCTATAACTTCGTAAGAAGTGCCCCTTTTTACATAGGAATAGTGCCCATTTTACTTTGAGAAGTGCCCCTATTACTTTTCACCTATGATAAGTGTTCCTTTCCCTTAGACAAGTTTTCATTTTCCTTAGTTTGCAATAAATGTTCATTTCCCATTCTCATAAGTGCTCTTTTAATCTCTAGTAAGTGCCCCTTCTCAGGTACGAGTAGTGCCCCTTTTCACTTTTGATAAGTGCCCCCTTCACCTCTGATAATTACCCTATTGAAATTTGAGAGGTGCCCCTTTTACTTTGACAAGTGCCCCTTTTTCTTCGTAAGAAGTGCCCCTTTTCCTTTCTAATAAGGGACCTATCCTCTTTTCATAAATGCCCCCTTTTCACTTCTTATAAATGCCCCTATCAACATTCTGATGGGTGCCCCATTTCCGTCGACAAATGACTATTTACCATTCTCGAAAGTGCCCTTTTTCATCCCTGGTGAGTGCCTCTTTTCAGGTATAAGAAGCGCCCCGTTTTCACGTCTGATAATTACCATTTATACTTTGACACGTGCTCTTTTTCTTTTCTAATACGTGTCTTATGAATGTTTTTTGAAACAGATATATGGCGCCATACAAATGCTGTGAATCATCATCATCTTATCCCTTTAAAAAAATGTCCCCTTTTCCTCTCATCATTAAACGTGCCCCTAATTTAGAGCGACCAAGAGCAATCTCTCCCCCCCCCCCTCCCCCAAAGCTCGCTCGCTACAATCACTCGCATTTATATCAAAGGTCTGTTCACTCTTCCGTTGAGAATGTGCTTATAATCCCATCAGGATTGGATTTCCCCTCTTTATAAGATGAATTTTTTCGCACTACGATCTCACAAATCTTTGAATTTTTCCTCGCTCACACGCTAATTCTAAAAGAATCAACAACTTCACAATTATCCAACCCGGCAGTCTTCCTGTTTTCACTTACACAAACTGTGAACTCTACTTTAAAAGGGCACAGTGCCCCCACTTTTTCAAGTACCCCAAAAGTGCCCCCTTTTACAAAGGAAAAGTGCCCCTATAACTTCGTAAGAAGTGCCCCTTTTTACATAGGAATAGTGCCCATTTTACTTTGAGAAGTGCCCCTATTACGTTTCACCTATGATAAGTGTTCCTTTCCCTTAGACAAGTTTTCATTTTCCTTAGTTTGCAATAAAATAAATGTCCATTTCCCATTCTCATAAGTGCTCTTTTAATCTCTAGTAAGTGCCCCTTCTCAGGTACGAGTAGTGCCCCTTTTCACTTTTGATAAGTGCCCCCTTCACCTCTGATTTTCGTACAATAATAATTTTGTGGACATTTTCGTTAGTAAAAATCTCAGAAATAAATCACCAGGATAAATGGCAAAGTGATTTACAAAATAATATAAACGATTCACTAATTTGGATATATCCCGTTTTACGTTACTATATAGGTCATCAGTAGATACTAAAATGAGAAATATCCCATTTAAACTTATTCATTGAAACATGGCAACACGAAGTTTTCTTTATAAAATAGGTGCAAGTACTTCTTCAATGTGTACTTTTTGTGAAAATCATGAACAGACGTAAGTTCATTTTTTGTGTAAATTGTGAAAAAGTACGATCTTTTTGGAGTGATACATTTTTAAGGTTAAAAGACAAAAATATACGTTTTGTTTTGTTCACAGATGAAGAGTTTTTTTGTATTCTTAGTACCAATCATTTCTATTTTTTTCAATACAATTATTATTTGTGCAAAACATTATTCCACTATTTCGTTCTTTTCTACGAGCTCTTAAACATTTAGAAAATATATTATGGAACGCATATAATTGCTTTCAAGAAAAACCGTCTCGATCTTCATAATAAGAAATGGCAGATATTTTGTTAAGTAATATTGTTGACGAGTTAACTAGTACATTATGTTTACTATATACGAACATATTTTTAGGTATGAGAATTGCTTTAATGAATACTTAATAAATAATTGTTTAAAAAAAAAGAGTAATTCATGAAAAAGCACCAAAGGATTCCTGGTTGTGAAAACAGTGAATTTATTAGTTTGACCCATTTCTATGTTTGATAACTCTATTGACTATATTATTTATAATTTTGCTTAAAACAAAACATGGAATTCAGGTGTACACCTTATCATAGAGAATTTTTCTTAGTGACAAATAATCTCCGCATTTTATCATTTATTCTTTATTAAGGTGTGTATTCCAGAACGATAAAAATAATAATAACTACACCAGTGCTATTACCAACGGTGGATCCAGGACTTGTGCGTGAAGCGCAGTGAGAACCTTTTCAGAGTGGGGTCAAGGGGCTAAATTGCCTTAGGACGTACCCCTGACGGGATGAAGGCTGGGGTAGAGCCCCTGCTGCATGGAGGCCCAGCCTCATGACACTCGAGTTTGAGCATTTCAGAACCTTCAAGAGAACCGTCTTGAGCGATAGAAACTCTAATAATTATATTCCTTGAAATTTGCACTGCCTGTATCATTTTTATTCGTTGGAAATCAATTCTCTATCTCTTTCTCACACACTCTCTCCTATAAAGACAATTTAATCGAATAAAGGGTTGTCTTCTGAACGTCTTCTTTACGGATGGGTTCTATGCAGGGGGCCCCTGGCGGGATGCAGGGGCAGAGCCCTTGTCGGGGTCTAGTTGGCGGAGCCCCCGGAATTTACTTGAGTTTTTTAAAGCAATTTAGAACCTTCAGGATAGCCGTCTCGAGCATTAGAAATCTTAATTGTCTCCTTGATATTTACACAACCCCTTATATTACGGTAGCATTTTTCTTCTCTCTCTTTTCCCCCTATTTTTCTCTTACACCCAATTTTCTATTTCTCCTTTTTCTTCTGTTGCTTTCTCTTCTCTCTTTTCATTTTTGTTTAAAGCAGCCAAGGGGGAGGAGGGGGGGGGGGGGTGGAGCTGCGCCCCCAACGTCAATCTGCCACTGACTTCTGATGTTGGTGGTGGCAATGATGATAATCAAATTTAGATCTGAATAATAATATTAATAATGATAATAGTAGTAATAATAATATGAAGAAGAAGGAGAAGAAGGAGGAGTTCTTCTTCTCCTCCAAGAAGAAGAAGAAGAAGAAGAAGGAGGAGGAGGAGGAGGAGGAGGAGGAGGAGGAGGAGGAGGAGGAGGAGGAGGAGGAGGAGGAGGAGGAGGAGGAGGAGGAGGAGGAGGAGGAGGAGGAGGAGGAGGAGGAGGAGGAGGAGGAGGAGGAGGAGGAGGAGGAGGAGGAGGAGGAGGAGGAGGAGGAGGAGGAGGAGGAGGAGGAGGAGGAGGAGGAGGAGGAGGAGGAGGAGGTTGTAGTCCATCAAGGCGATAAGAGAAGCATCCACAAGTTTGAATACATATTTGAACTTGTATATTCATGTACAATGAGCCACATTTCCCTCGAGTTAACCTGACCGCACAAACAAAAGAGACTAGAAAACAGAGCTGCAATTATATTGCATTCTTTATTTGTATCTTATCATGTAATAGTCAATATCGATCTACCATTGGTTAGTATGGATACTCGGCAAATAAAAATTCATATTTCACAGCAATGACAAACAAAAAATCAGTCAAGATCAGCAAACTTCAAACCAAAATAATAAAAAAAGTTTATACACCCATGATCTACATTTACATTCCAATTAAAAGCACATATGCAATATGATCTGCCATTTAGTAGTATTTATATCTATATTACAAACTGCACTTTTCGTACAACATTATATCGATAGCATAAAGTATTATATATGTACTGTTTACATGTACTTTAAACACACTTCATGACACTGTCTTCTGGCCGGATACATGTCACGATGGCTAGATTTTTATTTTCATTTTTTTTTACATCTACCAAATAATGTAACTGAAAGTCTCCTGTAAGTGCACACATTGCAATAGAATGTGCCTATGCATGTCAGCACTGGACACCGTACTAAGCCAAACACACGGGACTCCGTACTAAGCCAAACACACTGGACTCCGAACTAAGCCAAACACTATGACTTCATGCTAAATGTAGTAGGAATCGATCATTAGCAAGAGATAATTATATTTTCCATTTGACTGTAGGCACCATTTACATGATACTCTACGTTACAAAACAATGACAAAATTCAGTTTTTTTCTCCATTTTTTGAGACGGAAAAAATATCACTATTCCTCACTTACATGAGCCTATCATATAACGAATCGTAGCTATACACAACACACACATGTGCACTCTCTCTTCCATCTACCACCTCTCTCTCTCTCTCTCTCTCTCACTCCTTTTCACAAACATGGCTTGATAATTGAACCATAGTTTATGCTTTCAAAATGACTATATTTACTACTAAGAAAAGCATCACATTTTTATACCATCCTAGGCCAAATTCAGGATCAGGCCATCCCTTGTTAAAAACTTTTCAACATATACAAGAGAAAAAATGTCTACATAATTTACGTATAGATATATAAGATAGGGATCTGCAGTGTACAAATATTACAGGGAACATGTGATGGTTAAATGGAAATATTTCGATATAACATTTACATGATTCCATTTCAATTTTAATACGTGTATAAAAAACGAGACTACCACAAATCATAGCATCATTAACAAGAATTATAACAAGAATTACAAGCGTGTTCGGGCAGCATCATCAATAAGTCCTCAACACTAAACCCTTTCAAAAATTGCCTCAACAAGAGAGAAATCTCAGGGTATTTGAGGTAAGGATTCAAACCACATTTCCCCTTAAAATATGACCTTTATGTACACTCGTTGCATGACCTGGGGGATGTATCACAAAGATTCTAAGTCGAACTTAACTCTAAGTTGAACTTAAATTTGTAGCCTTACAATGAAATTTATTCAAATGCGAAATTTCAAGTATTTTAGACTTTTCATAAATTCCACATCAAGAACATGAAATATCTTTGATAATAGATAATAGAAAATATGAATGATTACAATCAACATTTAATGCCTTTTAAAATAGCTTTTACAAATATTTTGAAAGATGCTAACGGCTTTCCATAATTGTTAAGTCCAACTTAGAGATAAGTTCAACTTAAGATCTTTGTGAAACACCCCCCTGTAATAACAATTTTATATAGGTTAGCACATGAACCATCCTCATTACATGTCACTCTCTTCATTCATACTGGAGAGTGCATCCTAACCTAGCCTCTCTCACATGCCATGATCAAACCGTTAGACTAAATGGCATCTTGTACCTCTGTATTACAGCATGAGAACAATTAGCAAACATAATATCTCTAGGGGGGGGGGGGGGCAAGTCCAAGGTATATGATCTTTATTTTACAAACCACCTCTAAGATTGTAGAATGTCTGGTGATTATGTAAAGATGATAGCCAGCCATACTAAATCTTGGATCCGTTCAAACACAGGTGTATTAAATATCAAATATCAAGTAAAAATAATCAATTTGATGTCATTTCATCTTTGTAACGCCACAATACGTATAGCGTATGAGGCACCATATCACCTTGGACTTAACACTTGTATAGAGCTTTGCAAGAAAACTGGAAAGAGCTCCTTAGTCGCTTTGAACATGTACAACACATCCGCACAGACAGCCTAAAAGATATGCAGAGGATATGCATTAGCAATGCTGCCTCTAGATCTTCCAGATTTCACTTCCAACTAGTAATGAGCAAGATTTCTTTTATATTGTCTGTTCAAAGCCAGAAGGGCTCTAACTGTGTTTTAAAGTACAGGAGTTAATGCCCTTCTGGCTCAAAACAGATGATATCTTCCTTTTTTAAACAGCCTGCATATTTTTATGATAAATCTATATTCCAATCCTAGCAAATTCCAGGAATAAATTTTGATTCATGATCTTACCCAGTCCCTTCCTTTAACTCTGACAATCAAAGATTAGATATAGACTTTCTGCTGCCATAATGTTATTCAGTTTCATCATCTTTTCTTCTAATTCAATGGAAAAAGTCAATTCATTTTTTCACTTTAATATTATGATACAGGCTATGATTATGAAAAATGTCACATAATATGGCATTGGTTAACAGTTCATATAAAAGTATACTATTACTTATAAAAGATAATCTTATAACTACATGCATCACACAAATTGATAACACTGTTGTAATTTCAGTTTCATTGTGCATTGCTTAAACACAAATATTTCCTGATGAATGAAAACTATTCCATAATTCATTATGCTATTTCAATTTTTCAAAATCATATACAAAAATAAACATCTGTGAATTTTGCTGCATACTTGTCCAATTTACCATCTATTTCTAATAGTTCAGTAGAGTTTAATGAAATGTGGAAAGTTCTCAAAGATAATTCAAACTACAAGAAATAAACTATATGTTGAGACAAATGTCATAGGCATGTGTTAAACACACAAATTAGAGTTTGAATTCTTGTTTAGATCAGAAGAAGGTAGGCCCAATTGTTGTACATTTACTGGAGACCACGAACGATGATAGACAGCATCATAGATAAGCACAAACAGGACAATATATTAAATTACAAGTCTGGTGCTAGAATGCTTTATTACGCAGTTGTGTTACTACACTCACAGAAGAGTACTCTTAAAGCCTAGCTGCACTAGTTTGGCAAGGAGGGATTAGACCTCCCTGCGTGGCCACTGGCAGGTGGATATCTTATCAAATCAGTTGTCAATTAACATAAGAAAGAGGGGACCATGGGGGCTCATCACCTCAGCTATATAGGCAAGCCGATCGGGTCAAAATAGTATGACCTCACCTTAACTATGGTACAGCAAGTTTGACCCCTGCTCATCCGTAATTTGGAAGGGTGTGGAAAATGAGGTTTTAATTTGCTCTTGTACAATACCGAAAGAAGAAATACTTTGTATTCCTTTACACTCGTATTCTACGTTCATTCAGCTTTCCATTGATATAAAGTTGTATTTTCATTGGAGAGGGTCTTTAATAAAAGCTATACTATTACATGAAAGCAAAAGCACTTGAAAACTAAGATTTGTATAAAACAGGAGAATTTTGATTAAAAATAAAACATGTACAATTCATCTACAGTTAGATAATTCGATGTTATTTTTTGCTTTGTGCATGGACCAATATTTCAGAAAACAGTTTGAAACAAATACATGTTTTCTATCTCCCACTACCATTTCAAGACTATGATTAATATATTCCTAGACTGGTGAAAGTTATCATCATCTTGCACGACAATATCAACACTTAAGAATCAGAAGGACGTTAACTCACATACCTAAACACAGGGTTAATGCCCTTCTACTTTCAAACAGACGATACATTGTCCACCATGTGTTTGTGTAGAGAGGTTTGGTGCAAAAACAGTGCATCTACCATATCCCTTCTAGAGACCTCTACTCTCTTTACTTTGCTATTGCAAACTGTACCTAGTATTTATAATGTCACGTTATCAAGAAAATGAGCGTGCATAGCCATGAGTATTGTACAAAGGACATACTTCTTTCCTACTTCAGTCACACTGTCAAAAACCCACTCCACACGGACTGCAAACCAACACAATCTGTTCCACTCAATATAATGTATTTTGAGTTCAGTCTGTTGTCGGTCCAGTTTGTGACTGCGGTATTCATGTTGAAACAAAACCACCATCTTGTATCCAGCAGAAGTGGACAAATATCACTCTGGTCTAATTCTACACTCATCTTCGGCTCTATCGACCATTTTCCTTTCATCACTGAAAGCAAAATGGAATTTTAAACCTCCTCCCACCTGTGCTTTCAGTAATAATACAAATGTATTTATCAGGTAAAAACAAACTAGAGAGGACACATGGCAATATGAATACAGCTAAACCCTGTTTAAATGATTCCATCATGATTCTGAAGGTGTGTGAACTCAGCAGTCTTGTGCTACACTGTTGATGTGTAAGTGAGATGCTCTGTTCAGCAGTGCAGGTATTCAATCGTCGCTCTGTACGTTTCGTTGCAGTTGGGATGGAGCTGGAGTTCATCACAGATTGAGACTGACACCACTGATTTTTCTGAAACACCAAAACTGAAAGGAGAAAGAAAAGAAACAATATATTAAAATGCAGTAAAAATGATTGGAAAAAAATGATATGAAATGATATAAATTCATAATTTGTAATCTCAGTGTAAAATGGTGTTCTCATATAAAAGTTTTCTCTTGATACTATTACGAAAATTACATTTAATTTTTTTCTTTCTTTCATTTACATTCAAGTTTCACTATTCAATCAACCGATTTCAGATTGCTGAAACCTTAGAAGCCAATCATCTCCAAAACCCTTTTCCAAACATCATAGACTTGCTATCCCCTTTCACATTAAGCCACACAATATAACCACTTGAAATATAGAATCCTTGCAGCTATTTATACCTTTATTGTGTCTCCGTCAGAGGAACAGGTCTCTTCTTCACTAATAGATACGTAGTCATATCTCCTTTGCCCCTGACTTTCACTTCCCCTCGCTTCTCAAATTCATAATACGGTTCTAGCACTGTCATAGAGTGTTCTGTAACCTGTACATGACCAGGCATACCCGTCGAGTCCATACGGCTGGCTACATTGACAGTATCACCCCAGATGTCGTAGAGGAGCTTGGTGGTGCCGATCACACCAGACGTTAACTTCCCGTGATTGTACCCTATCCTCAAGATGAAGTTGAACGCACCAATCGTCATGCTGAGAACATCATCATTAAATTTCTGTAATTGCATCATCATCTCATCAGAAAAGTCCATGAGAGTGATTAAGGTCTGTACATTGTTTGGCTTCTCGCTGGGACGAAGACCGCAGGCAGCCATGTAGGTAGAACCTATCGTCTTGATCTTCTCTACCTCCTTGTATTTAGGATCGTTGAGCAGATTGTCAAAGTCACTGATGAGTTCATGTAAAACACGAATGCATTCCTTGCCTCCCTCGTACGCCTCCTCATAGAAATCATTGAAGTTGACGATGCTGCAGAAGATGACGGCGACATTGTCGTGGTTCTGGGAGAACTTGGAGGTGGTTCGGAGCTGCTCGGTGACAAACTGTGGCACAATGTGGTGCAGCAGTTTCTCCGCTTCCTCCTGGAGACTCTTCATCTTCTCGTGATCGACCAGAGCCTGGTAGTTGGAGTAGTAGTTGAGACGAAATCCGATCTCGTATTCCCGATTTAAGACGAAGATGAGGATGAGCAGGAGGAGGATGACCAGGATGACTTCCTCCGGGTTGACGTAATGATGGGAATTCATTTCACACAGATCACTCATCATGGTGGGTGTAGCATCAACCAGGTCATAAGGTGTGGGTGCAGTACCATCAAAGAACTCGGTGTCCACCATCACAGGACAACTCCTGCATATAAAGAGCAAGACCATCAGAATGGTACCGCTCACAAATGCCAGGAGAAGCTTCATCCACATGTTGAGCTGGACAAAGTTACAGAAGTGCAGGAGTGACACCACGATCAGGAAACAGAAGAAGAGCCGGTTCTCACCAAAGCAGCCATCGTCGTTGCACGTGTAGTTGGTAAAGACGGCGATGACGGGACAGCAAAGGAGGAGCGCCCCCAGGATGTGACGACGGTACCAGTTGTGGAACAATGCAGCGATGTACTCAGCCAGGATGATGCCTAGATTCCTGCAGAATGCTTCCCGGATCATGGCCAAGAGGATGATCACCTGTAGGATGGAGATGACAGGGAATAAGACAGCCCAAGGGATAGAGATGTCGAGCACCAGGAAACAAGAGATGCCAACCAAGATGAAAGTGGCAAAAGCAATGCATACATCAAGAAGGGTGTTGTAGCGTGTGGTCGAGATGGTTTCTGAAGAATGACGGCGTTCGTTGCGCTTATCATCGTTTGCATCTTGTTGTTGTCGGTCAGGTTGCATGTAGTCGGGAGTGAACTGGGAGTGGTACTTGTCCTCAACCTCACTGCTATTAAACCTGAGAAAATACACAAAAAAGGAGAAAACTCAATATTTCAGTCACTAAAACAGCAAAATAACAGATATTTTCTGTATAGACCACTCTACTATGCAAGGCTCCACACATTTCTTTTCTTCATAAGGGACTTGGATTTAGATTGTTAGGGTCAGTTTGCCTGGGGCCTCTACTTAAATTTCATATTTTTGGGGTCCAGAGATGAAATTTGGAGGCTCATGTGCACCAGTCCCTTATCAATGTCATCTTTTTCTTTGGATATGAATATAAAAATAAAAGCTGGGTAACTGAGGAGCAATCAACAAACTTTTAGCAACCACAGTTAAGCTGGGCTTTGCATGAAGGAATTAGTGAATACTAAACCACTGACATCGCTTGCCCTGCAAGCATTGTCAAGGAACCCTAAGGTCTGAAATCAGCCTGCAGAGCCTACAAATATCCATATCCATGAGGGGCTACAGATTACCATATCAAAAGGGGGCTGCAGTCTACATGATATGATTCAGGGGCCTGCAGACACCAAAGGCTAGAGCTATTTTTTCAATGGAATGGATGCAATTCACTTTGTATGCGATTAGCCCAGTTATGGTCGACTAAATTTAGAGAAACATAAGATATCACATTTCCACACTTAAACCCTGGACTTAACAAACTAATCATAAACCTTACCCTAATCCTAACCTAAAACCCAAACGTAACCCAATCGTAACCCAAGCCCTAAACCCTTGCATCTTAGTTAACAAAATAATGCCAAGAGCTCATGTCATTAGAGCCATAAATTGTGACTAAAAATAGAGGCATTCCCTGGTGTGCTGCCTGCAGGGGGATGGTATCAATTGTACTTGATTGTTTCTCCCGAAATCATGGTTTGCGTTTGGGCATCGAAGTTGACAATTATATCTTAAAGGGATCTGGTAACTTTGTCTCAGAATCTGAAACAAAATCCTGGATTGAGCTCATGCTGCAATGATAATTATAAACCTATAGGTAAGTCAGGAACCCAATGACTTTTACAAGCCGATCGTCTGTCTAATTATCAAGATATTTATGATTGGAAATCGAAACCAAATTTTGCGTTTTTTTAACGGTTTTCATAACATTACAGTCTATTTGGGGGAAACGAGTATGGTAAAACCGGTCACTCAAAGATTTTTAATTTTTGAGGCACTTCATGATCATTTTGAAGCGCAATTTTTTTAGGACTTATATTACACCATATCACAGACACTGATAACATGTAGTGCCGTGCATCTCAGATTTAACATTGTTAAATAATGCCTTTAAGATTTACCTAAGTGATAACTGACTGATGGGTGGCTTCTCAAAGTAGTCCATCTCGCCATCCTCTTTCAGGAATTTAGTGAGCTGGTTCTCGGTGTTTGGTTCTTCGTTATGGTGCATGATGATGGATGCGTTGAGGGTGAGGGGGCTCGCTTGACCATCCTGCGGGGTTTCGGCTTTTGGGCTTGGCTGACCTACGACCCCTCCATTCTCAGGCTTGGCCTCTCCTCCCTATCAAAGATAAACAAATGCAAAGTAGACTTGAATCATTTCAGAGTTTTTAAAATCCAGAGCCCAAAGGTCTTGAACTGATCGGAGTCCGATGCCCCAATACATCTGTGGGACAGCAGTGCTTGGTACGTACATAAAACCTGGCCTGTGCAGGTCGGAAAAAGATGGCTAGAATTGTTTACACTAGGGGAAATTTTGTGCCATAATTCGATCTCCAATAAAGATCTTAATATCATTTAAAAAAATTATGTTGATCGACTCCTGTGTCTAAATATCCAATCTGCTTTCAAAATATTGAATTTGTGACTTTTTTGTCTCTAACATTGTCATGTACGCCCTTGCAACCTTTATTGCAACTGTTATTCAATGTGAAAATCTATACTGTTGTTCTACATATTGAAATCAGTGTGTTAACTGACAAGTTAAAGACCCTAATCGGATGAAAATACCACTCGATATAGAAGGAAAACTGAATGAATGTAGAATACAAATATAAAGAAATAAAAAGTATTAACCCTTTCATTATTGCACAAAAGCAAATTAAAACCTCATTTTATGCACCCCTCCAAATTACGGGTCAACAGGGGTCAAATTTGCCGAAGTTACACTGACGACATAACATGTGGACCTCATTGGTCCACCTATATAGCTGAGGCGATGAGCCGTGCTTAATTAATCCAAAGACATTGCAAATATGCGTACTGCACATAAGATGATGTCATCAAGTTGATAACAAGTTTTGAGTTCGAAAAATTCTGATTTTCAAAGCTTTGGATTTTGAGATTTCAGAGAGCTGACACTCCTCTGACAGACACTAAAATAGCATATAATTTATACTATTGTAATCTATGGCTTATAAGCTTTCCTTTGATATATAATTTGTCCATTTGGATATGGTCTTTATTAAAACCAACAATCAATAAAGATTTGTAATGGCTGGTAGAACCCTTTCTTACCGCTTGGTTTTCGGCATGGTTCAGGACAGCATCCTTGCCTTCCTCCGCTGGCTCTGGGTTCTCCTCAACAGACTTCTCTGGACTACCCCCGCTGCCACTAGCGCCATTGGTGGTGTTGGAGGCGAGCAATGGTTTCCTGCTTTGTAAGTCCTGCTTCGCCGCCTCGCTCCCTTCGCCACGCTCGCTGTCAGTGTCTTCCATCGCGTTGGCCGCGCTCCCTGAAGCCCCATCCAGTGATGCTGCAGACGACATGTTGCCATGGTATTTGGTTGCAGGGCTGGCGGATGCATTGCGACCAGCGATGAAGTATGTCTTCATACCTATAAAGAGTAGACAAAATAATGTAATAGAATGATGGATTCATAATTTATATTTACAGGAGAAGGAAATTCAAGTTGGTAAAATCCTGTAAAAAAGAATGAAATATGAAGAAATTTACATTATCAACCAAAAATATATATAAAAAACACTAAGGTTTAACAGAGATGGATTGATTTACACAATTATACATAATTTCAAAAATCTTTCCAATACCTGATTTTCTTAGATTTCTTCAAGCAAATGGCTGTTTGCATAAAAAAATATAAAAAAACACTTGGCTTGTGTATATTCAAGTTTATATCACGGAATATAATGAACTCTGCATGATCTGCATCCAATAACACAGCTAACTAGTATCCAATGACAATCAGGTCTACTGCCCTCTACAGCTCAATTGACCCTCAGTCCACATCGACTGAAAGAGATGTCTGTCTCCACTACATTGACTGAATATGATTATACTTTGGGTCTATGGTCTTCAATGTATGTACACTGAGTCACTGACACATCTCTCTGTCTCTCTCTCTCCCTGTCTCTCTCTCTCTCTCTCTCTCTCTCTCTCTCTCTGTCTGTCTGTCTGTCTGTCTCTCTCTCTCTCCCTCTCTCTTTGACAATGTCACATGGATTTTGACATTTCTGTGTAATCAGAGCCAACACTGTTTTTATAAAATAATTTAGCTATAAGTTTTGAACAAAAGGGATTTATGTTTTAATAACAATCATGAAACTCCTACAAGTAAGATTTTTGTAATTTTTACAAAATCTGTCTATATTTTGTTACTTTTTCATGATTAATAATTAAACTGCTGCAGATACCTCATGAAACTTCAAGTGATGACTGGTTGGCAACAGAATTAATTTTCAAAAATCTTTCTTACTAACTTACAGCTTTCAAGAAAAGTACTCAATAAATATCTATACTTTCAAAATTAAATGGGGAAAAAAACCAATTTATTATCAAAACAGATGCAAACAAAAAGTGACTGAAGGCAATGACCCTCCATCATAGTCGACTATTGATGCCAAAGCAGAGAATCCTACCAGGAAAAAAAATATCTCATAAAAATACAGAGCTTTAGTCTGACGTCAGAATCAAAATAAACCACTTAGATTGTCACAGAATTATATGAGAAATGTGTCATCAGAAATCGAAACCATAATACTTAGTTGGGGAGACCTGTTAATTCATTGTGTCATTGCCTGTGATAATATGGTATGGACCGTATGGACCTATACCAGAGAGAGAGAGAGAGAGAGAGAGGGGGTTAGGAGGAGAGGAGAGGACAGATAAAGAGAGAGAGAGAGAGAGAGAGGGGGAGAGAGGGAGGGGGAGAGAAAGACAAACAGAGAGAGAGAGAGAAAGAGAGGGAGGGGGACAGACAAACACACAGAGGGGGGGGGGGGGGGGGAGAGAGAGAAGGGGGAGGGGAAGAGATGGAGAGAGAGGGGGAGGAGATAGAGAAGGAAATAGAAGGGAGGAAAAGGGAAGGTGTGCAGAAGGTACAGGGTTTTAAAAAAGTAGGTGGGTAGAAGGGCGAGGTGCGAGCAGCAGAGATTAAAAGGAGATGAAGGAGAGGTGAGCAAGCTGTAAGAGAGAGGGAGGGAGGGAGGGAAGGAAAAGGGGACCGGGAGAAGGGGAAAGGATGGTGGGAGAGGGAGAGGGAGAGAGAGAGAGAGAGAGAGAAAGAGAGAGAGAGAAAGAGAGAGAGAGAGAGAGAAAGAGAGAGAGAGTGGGGGGGGGGGGGACAATGGAGATGGGGAGACAGCATGAGAGGCAGATCAATGTTGAGTCAGGGGAAAACCCTGCACTTGTAAACTTCAGAGAAGTTGTAAATCAAGAAATCCTGTTGAATTGCTGCCAGCTCTTAAATTTGAAATCCCTTCATAGGTCAATGACTTAATGGTTCAGTTG
Source organism: Strongylocentrotus droebachiensis (assembly GCA_035222895.1). Classification (NCBI taxonomy): domain Eukaryota; kingdom Metazoa; phylum Echinodermata; class Echinoidea; order Camarodonta; family Strongylocentrotidae; genus Strongylocentrotus; species Strongylocentrotus droebachiensis. Next base: position 450,593 of record JAVYIG010000577.1, on the reverse strand, counting down.
CAATGTAAGACTTCAATATGTGTCTTAGACCCCATTCTCACTCAGAGTTTGGTATAAACAAACTTGGTACTCTTTAAAGGGGAAGTCCATCCTGATATTAACTTGGTTTTAATAGAAGCAGAATAACACGAGGAGCAGGTCAGTGAAATTTTGAGCAAATCTTGTTTGAGATTTTAGCAGACAATCCCATAAGTAGAAAAAAAAGAGTTGATTTCTCGAAATTTAGAAAGAGGGGCTCATTTTAGTTTCATCAATGCATATGTTGAAAATAAATATCATTTTTAGGTCTGAAGACGGAAACTCCGGTAACACAGGCATATTTGGGAAAACATTTAGCCAGCTCCGTTCAGCCGTCGCTTATTCCATATCTCAATAAACACTTCTTACAAAAGCTATTTTAAAATCTGACACCCAAGGATGTGCGACAGGGAAAATAATAATGCTTTTCTAAATTAAAGGCAGCACCTTTATTGGCGGGCAATGACTTGAGGGGAGCCTTCCTTCTATATGGCTGGAGAGGTGAACGTAACTTAATTTGAGGCAGAGATATTGTCACTTCCTTGCCACCTTCCTCTTATCGTCTCTTTCTCCCTCTCTCCAGGATCATCTCAACCTCTCTCCCTCTCTCTCTTTCTTCAGAGCTGTCTCTCTCTCTCCTTTTATTCATTGTCTCTCCTGCCCCTCTCCAGCATCATTCATTAATCTTCTCTCTCTCTCTCTCTATCTCTGAGTCTCTATCATCTTTTCTTTATTTCTCTGTATCTCACTTCCCCCTTCAAATCAGAGTCTCTCCCTCTCTCCCTCTGTATCCCTCCTTTTTATATCAAATATTTTTCTTCATTCACTTAACATTTTCTTTTGCAACTGTTTAGTTATCTCTCCTTTTTCCTCATTAATTGCAATTATGTAGATTTCCTACGACCCACTGTTCCTTTCCCCCTATCTCAATCCCTTAATAATGTTCTTTCATTTCTGTCTTACTTTCTATTTCTCAACATTTATCGCCAACTGTCATTTTTATCTCCACCTTTCTCTCTTCTCTTACTCAACCAGCTCTCCCTCTGGTATTGGGTGTTCTCTTGTACTCACTCACATTTTTTTTCTCTCTCTCATCCTCCCCATCTCTTTCTCTCTTTCTCTCTTTGTCAATTTTTAATTTTCTTTCCAATTGGCTCTCTCTCTCTCAGACCCCATCTCTTCCCTCTGACCTTTTCATTCCCTATTATACCTGAGATGCTACCAGGGATGTGGAGCTAATAATATTAGAATTCTAATTTATCTTTGTTTATGAAAGACAATTTATTAGATTTCTAAAGCATCTTTCAGGCAAAGCTGCCATTTTGATGTCACTCCCCTTCAGGCTTCCCATTTGTTTTCCCAGTTTCAAAGAGCAAGGAGCAAAAATTAGATGAGAAAAAGCAGGCTAATAATGCCCTGATTGAGCGCAATATTTATTGAATGCTCACGTTTTTATATCAATGAGAATAAAACATGGCTGCTTATAATTTAGAACAGGCTAAATAATGCAAAACAAGTCATGTCCTGAATTCTGAAAACTGATCAAATTAGGAAAGGGAGACATCAGTAGAGACACAAGCGTAAAAATCATATTGCTGAGCTCTTTCCAAAAATGCTTGTGGCATTCATAATTTGGTAGTTTGAATAATCTTCTAAGTAGAATTTATGGTAATGTGACATTTAGAACTGATAACCGCTGGTATCATACAGTGTATGTATTAGTAAGAATGCATGCAATGCAATGCAATGCAATTCAATGCGATGCGTTTTTACTAGTGCTGTAACATCACGGATATCTCCAATTCCGTTTAACCGCCAGTCAAAACCGGACGGTTTTCGGTTAAACGATTTTTAAAAAAAAAAGGCGCCGATTTGTGCTTGTGAACTTGTCAAAAATAGTAAAAAAGTCGTTTTTAGAAGAATGTGTAAGATCATTAATGTACATTAAAAACAGTAGAGAACTTAGGATAGAACCTTGTGGTATACGCGGTGTGTAAAAGTTGGATGAATTATTATTATAAAATACATATTGAGATCTATTACAAAGATTACTTTCAAACCAAGATGACAGAAAAATTGAAGTGTTGTTCTAGTTTCAGAGTGGTGAGTCAACACACAGATAACTGAGCTGGGAGACATTGCCAGGCATAGTGCCAGGTGGAGGGGCATAAATCAAAACTCTAAAAAAAAAAATTTAAATTTAAAAAAAAAAAAAATTAAAAAATTAAAAAAAAAAAAATTAAAAAAAAAAAAAAAAAAAAAAAAACGGGAAAACGAAACCGTCCAATTGAAAACGGAATCCGCCATGGGCGGTCGGATACCGGACGGTTAAACGTTTGACTACAGCACTAGTTTTTACATAATATAGGGTACAGGTCAGATGTGATGCGGGTAACAGTTTTAATAATAATAATAATAGTGGGTTCTCGCTCACAGGTATGCTCGTTCATGTCTGTCAGACTTGACACTCCTGGCGCTCCCGATTATTACCCTGGCTTTAGCACGGCTGCCGTTACGGCGCTCTAGCATTTCAAGGAATCAATTCGTGCCAGGTACCCATTTACATCACCTGGGTTGAGTGTGGCAAATGTAGATCAATGTCTTGCCAAAGGACATTAGTGCTGCGGCTGGACTCGAACTGCCGACCTTGTGATGGACAGTCCGGTGACATATCCACTTGACCATGACACTCCTAGTTTTGGGTAAATAATAATAATAACGATTTGGGTAATTTGGAAGTAAATCGGTCAGCAAGGCTGTTATGAAGCCATGAACCCTGTTAAACACACGCCTGGAGCTCCCACGGGAGGCAAATTGTGATCGTGTATACACATACATGTACTTAATAGGCGAGTCCAACAAGGGTCTCGGATCACAAACTGAAGAAGGATGATGTCTCAAATGCCAAAAATCTCTAAAGAATACAATACAAATCTATCAATATTAAATCATTTATAACTTAGCCCCTATGAATAGTGTGCAGGATTCTTATCAAACATCGGACGGTGATTTTTTTAATTATTCAGCTTCTTGATGAAAGCAATTCATTTTGAGGCAGTATCACCCTTTAATGCATGAGCAAACATGAGATAATGGAGAGGGTTATTTTAGCCACATGAATGTGAATGTCATTAGCATTCCTTTCTGAAAACCTAATGTAGCAAAAATGAACCTGGGCCGAGGACGTGCTTCACAGCGGCCAACAGGAATTAAAGATAAACTTGAGTTCTGGTAAAAAAAAGAAAAATAATTCTCACAGAATCAAACGAAACTTACACTGAATGTTCAAGATAACAAATAAATGACATGTGCCAAACAATTTTGGAAGAAAATGTATATTGGCTGAGTAATGAGCATAGGAAGACAAGGAAATCAAGGTAGTACCAGCCCCGACACCATGTGTGTTGTCCCATATATAGCTTTCTGTGTACAGTGCTTGTTACTTTACCAAGACTCAGTCAAATTTATTATGATTTTGATGACTCCAGAACCTTGCAGTGCACACCAGAACTTACATGCTACATGATCAACTGTTTCTGATCCTTTCCACACCTTTTCTTTCACAATGCAATCGCATTACCAGTACTAAAGTTTATCTTTAAGGTGAAGAGCATCCTAGTGCTCTACCTGTACCACTGAGCAACGGATCAACTGATTCTGTCTTTCTTAAAGAGAAGGTTGAGTTCTGGGAAGAGGTGAAAAATAATTTATGAGCGTTATCATTCTTATTATGCAAGTGTGGAAGAACATCAGATAGTAAATGTTCCCTGAAAAGCATGGCTCTTCAAATGCCTTGATATTCTAAATATGTCATGTAACATTGTAAAAATCCAGGGTAGGATTTTTACGCCACGTGTTCGTGTAGTCCCATATACATCTTTCTGTGTACAGTGTTTGTAACTTTACCAAGACTTGGCCAAATTTCTTATCATTTTGAAGATTACAGAACCTTGCAGTACACACAAATTCTTATATGCTAGATGATCAACCTTTCTTTGTCGATTCCACGCCGTTTCTTTCACAATGCAATCGCATGGCCAGAACTCAACTTCATCTTTAAAGACAGGGTGGAGTTCTTGTCAAGTGGTTACATTTGAAGAAGAAGAAGAAAAAAAGAGTCTAAAAGCAATTTTAAAAGGTTGATAATGTAGTACATAAGAACTATTATGTACATGCAATAAGGTCTTAAAATAATCAAAATAATTTTAACTTGACTCTATCCTTTAAAAATCACAAATAATGCACACAGAAATGAGCATATGGGACTAGGTAAACATAGTGCATGAAAAGTTTGGACAATAATTTTTCTTGTCATATGAGTATGAAGGCATATGAAGGGTAATCCTTTTCAGAAGCCATTTCCTGCCACAATATTCTTCCAAATAGACATACAAAAACGAAAAGCTGACAATTCATTTTTGATCTACCAGTATTTACCAGAACTCGACCTCCTCCTTAAATAACGCTCATTTGACTGTGAAAATATCGGGCACATTATTTTTACTGGGAGACGGCGGGGCTCATGCCTTTAAAGAATGTCCTACAAAACCATCCACATCTTCCTGCCTAGATACAAAGATACACATTATGCAAATCCATCTATATGACCATGCAAAATATTCTTCTGTTCTTCTTTAAATAGTGAGAATGTGGCTAATACAGCTGGCCCTCCCTGTCGCATTGTGCCACTTCCTCCGCACATCACTTTTCACCTAGTTCTGGCCTGCTTTCGAGAGCGAGAGTTGCCTGTTCTGGCTGAAACGTGAATCCTGTAACGGGATCTTAATTCATGAACCATGAGCTCCGGTAAAATGTGCGTAATGACCATCTGCATTGTGTGCACCATGCATAATATTGTAACTCTTTCCCCGCTGCCTGCCATACATCTGCCTACGAGGAAAAGGGCGATCAGAGATGCCACATTAGACCAATTGTAAAGAGTTAAATCACTTAAAGATACTATGTCCCTTTTGCAGCCAACATAAAATTCTGTAGAACTTTGCAGGAATTATGAATATGTCATGTATGTCCTCTCTGAAGTTAAACGTAAGCAGTGTCATAATATTCAAATTATGCACTACATGTATGTCTAGACCTCACTGTCAGACACTATTGAGTGACTGACTGGCTTTTTTTCCTCTGGTAATAACATATCGGTACATAAAATGAGCTGTAAAGGGTACATGAGCATTTGTCTACATCAATAACCCACTTTTTGTAATGGCTAAAATTTAACTGATTGAATCTTTGCGCAGCATAAAACGTACAACCATTTGATACAATGGTCTGAAAATCAGACTATTACTTACTGGTTCTATAGCTCTTAAGTCGATTCGACGACTAATAGTCGTTATTCAAGCCCCCTTTTTGTTAGGGAAGTTCTAAATTAGTATTATCTTTCAAATGTCGTTGGAATTTAACTGTTTCCTTTTTTTGGGCCTGTAAATGGGACATAGTACCTTTAAGTCTATAACATGTCGACTTTTGTGAATGCTGAATACGATTCATCCTCCGTTTGGTTGATGGTAAAGGGGGAAGCAGGAGGATGCATCTCTTTTGGTGTCGATTAGAGAAATGGAGAATTTCATCTCCTGGAAGCCAGAAGGGTGTTAACCTTCTGGACATGCAGTTACAGAAGTTATTTCCTTCTGGCTTTTAGCAGACAATTTGAAGAATAAAGATTTGTTTTGGCCTCATAATAGCTCTGAACAGCTCCTTCATTAAAGTCTGTATCTGCATTCTCATACCATAACAATCTGCACTACATTTTTGATCAAGGTAAGCATTGAAGGCGCGGCTATGTACCGAAAGGCGTGGCTATGTACCGGAAGACGTGGCTATGTACCGGAAGGCGTGGCTATGTACCGGAAGTCTACCTTCCTCATGCTCTGCAGAAATTGAAGCTGGCTTTCCCACGACAAAAAAAATAATTCAGCCTTGGGTGGATCATTTTGCATTGCTCTTTCACTCCTTACGCCATATCTCTGTGACTTTATGATTCCACTCAGAAACAATTGTTTTCTGACCAGGGAAAAGGCCAGATAGGCGTTGTATTCATCTCGCAATGTTGATGGTGTGTCGCAAGCGAGAGATGATGAGAGTGGGCGGGAGGATGGAAATGTCATCATAATTTCCAGGGTCTCTGTCATTCGACACGTCTGGCAATACCCGACATTTCAGCGCATGCAGCCCAGCACAGACCACTTGCAGGCCAAACCTTGATGCCTGGAGAGTCCCCTTACATAAATCTTTAGAGAGGGATTAGACAGCAGAGCTGTTCCATTTATCTTTCCTATTAAGAGGCGCGATGTGACATGGTGATGATGTTTGTCTGTGCCTGAGAGAGTGGGATGGGTTTAAAGGGAAACCTAACCTCTAGCAAACTACTCTCGAGGAAAGCAGGACAATGTGCGAAGTAGAATGGTGAAAGTTTGAATGAAATTGGACACAAATTAGAAAGTTATAAAAGTTCTAATCACTATATGTATGGGCTCTTCAAATTGGTTGAATCGGTAACGTCACTGTTAAAGAAAATGTATAAATCAGGAGGATCTTTTCTCTTGAGCAGACCTATAATAATATGCTACCCATAATATATATTGAGTAGTGCCCCCAGGAAGAAGGCACTTAGGAGATAAACTGAAATTAATTATATATTTGTACGTGACAAACACAGAGTTATCCATATCTATATCACAACCCACTGACCAAACTGCCAATTTAAGATTTGCACAGACTTAGTGATTATATATTTCAAAGATTCTTAACTTTCTTATTATTGGTCTGATTTATTTACAACTATCGCCATTCTGTTCATCTTATTTTTCTTCTTTCATACAAATGATCTTATTACAAGGGTTGAATTGCCCTTTAAACATCATGCCAGGTAATACACACATGTACAACAGTACAAGGGTCTGGAGAATGGGTCTGGACGATGATGCATGCATATGAGACAGGGAAAGATGCTTGTCACTCTTTGGTAAACATCTGAATTCCACTACCAACCCAGGATAATAATCATAACATGCTTTGTATCTAAGTGAAAAGTTACTTTATGAATTATCATAATCATCCTCATTTATATGATGATTAACATCCATCGTTAAAATAAGGATGAGCCATTTGAAATTGGAAGGGGACAATTGGGCTGCAGCCTAAAATACAAATGAGTTTTTACATGGTATGCTTAAAATTTAAAATGTATTTTGAATACTGCCATAATAGCCTATAGAATAAAAATTCAAAGAACATATATGTACACTGCATTTGTAAATGAATGCAGGACAGAAAGATGCCAGATGAAAGATGTTTTTTTCTCTCCACTGATGATTTAGTTCTAAAATACACCATGCATGAATTCAAAATGCTCCTGAAAAAAAGCATTACAATGGATTAGTTTAAGCACTCTTTGATTTGCATCCAAAGCGCATTGTCGGGTACGAGTAAAACTGTAACCACTTCTTTGTATATATATTCAAGGATGGAGATGCAAGCTAGCTCCCTGCCTGCATCTGTGTTGTGTACATAGTATCAGAAAGCAGGGATGTCATTTGAATTCAGAGCGTAACCTTTACGTCTCTCGGTGTAGTGACAGCTAAAAGCGCACTCTAAAAGACAAACACTGCTTTGCATACACAGTTAGTGTTCACACTTGCATTTCAATTCTCTCAGATATCCTCCAAAAAAGTCTTCACATAAAAAATGCTCACTTTGATTTCTTTTTTGAAAACATCAGGTGGGAACACGGTTCAGTGGTTCATCCACTTGACTTTTAACCAAGAGGTTAGGTGTTTAAACTCTTAGCTTACCAGTCAAAGCATTTTATTTCTAATTGTCTTTTACTCTCTTTCAACCCAAATGAATTAAATGGATACCTGATCAAACAAATACTACCAAATACTTAGAATGATTATAATAAGTACAATCTGTCTTATCATTGATTTCAGAGTTCAGATTTGTGAACTAAAATTGTAGGATCGTTTATAAAGTTCTGAAGGTATTGGTGAATGCTTAAAAGACTGCGTCATTGTGTTGTGACGATCAAGGAATTGGCTTGACAAAGAGCTCCTTGACTTACATTAATCAATCACATCGTGACTGGAAGCTATGATAGATAGGACAACACCAAGACCTAATTATTCTGTAAAAACACTGGTGAAGGCTCGCATTATACCAATCTGCTACTTTATCTGTTCATCAGCATTCAAATGAATACACCGCTATTCAAAAGATTGGACTGTTTGTTATCTAGTGACCACTGGCCCGGCTTCAGGTAGGGGTAAATAAGACGATCAGAATCAGTCCATTTGCAGACACTTGTCTGACCCGACTGGAAAAATACTCTAAAACTCATATCTGTGTTGATATAATGAATGGACCAAGTGATATAATGGCACAGGTAAGAATTTATTTTAAAGTAGGAACAAAACGGTGGCTGTAAAATGGCAGAAATCTACCCAATGATGGCTTAGAAATGCCACCTGTGTATATTATACCATCAAATCTGTCATGAAGGGACACCTTGGTGTAAAAGGCATCTCTCTGCAGTGGCCAATTTTAATGTTTTTACCTCTGAGGAAACCACTACACTTCTAGAATTGTCACATGCATAATTATGGAGGCCAACTTTCCCTTCCCCTTGAATTGCCCTTATAGCCAGGTCTTCTGTTTGAATACAGGGTACTGGAACTTCTTGGAACCAATTATTATTAGCTCTTCAAACAACATAGACATGAATCTATCTTTTTATTAAAATGTGAACATAAAATGAATTTAATTGAATTGAATCTATGCTCTTTGGTATTTTCTTGCTAGAAAAAAAGTTACCCCCCCCTCGTACAAACCTGTGTAAACAAAGACATAGCTTTCTTAGGAAACAATTCTGCAAACTTAGATTAAGACAAGACCCCCTGTTTCTAATAGTAATACTCTTACTCAACTGCTATACCCTCTGCTCCAAAAAAGGAATAGCATTGTAAACATTTGTAGAACAATTCAAAATGGAGAATTTCGCAAGCCAGAAATTTATTTTATCACTTTCATCAGAACCTTGTTGGGATATTCTATGCAAATTGTCAGACGGATCTTGCATTAACAATAAATTTTTCTAATGGAAGTTTTTTTTGAAGAAAAGGCAGAGGTTTCCTGAAGACATAAATCAAATGGCACCAAGTGCACGACTACCTTGGGACCTCTCTGTATGATTAATGGGCTAGTTTAGCTGCAAGATGGTTGTCTAGGGAGCTCTGGAGCTCACATTCACATTTACTATGCTCATTGAAGCTGTTTACACCTCCAAAGGGTGGACTGTGATGCGCGCCAGGTCGTACTAGGTAGTGCTACGATTTGGTGCCAGAGAGATAGCACGGCCTACTCCATTTTGAGGAGGTCTTGTTGCCAAGACGCATAACATCATGATTTCACAGAGGTCAAAGCTTTTGCCGCGATTAGCTCGCTAACTAATTCTCAGCTGAGTTAGCTAGCTAGATAATGCTCAGCTGGGTGAGCTAGTTGGACAATGCTCAGCTTGGTGAGCTAGCTAGATAATGCTCAGCTGAGTGAGCTACATCTAGCTAGATAATTGCTCAGCTTGGTGAGCTAGCTAGATAATGCTCAGCTGAGTGAGCTACATCTAGCTAGATAATGCTCAGCTTGGTGAGCTAGCTAGATAATGCTCAGCTGAGTGAGCTACATCTAGCTAGATAATGCTCAGCTTGGTGAGCTAGCTAGATAATGCTCAGCTGAGTGAGCTACATCTAGCTAGATAATGTTCAGCTGAGTGAGCTACATCTAGCTAGATAATGCTCAGCTGAGTGAGCTAGCTAGATAATGCTCAGCTGGGTGAGCTACATCTAGCTAGATAATGCTCAGCTTGGTGAGCTAGCTAGATAATGCTCAGCTGGGTGAGCTAGTTGGACAATGCTCAGCTGGGTGAGCTAGCTGGATAATGCTCAGCTGAGTGAGCTACATCTAGCTAGATAATGCTCAGCTGTTTGAGCTAGCTAGACAATGCTCAGCTGAGTGAGCTAGCTAGATACCGGTAATGCTCAGCTGAGAGAGCTAGCTACATGTACATGTAGATAATACTCAGCTGAGTTAGCTGGTAGTTTATAATAGGGACTTGGCAGTACACTATGTCGACGTGCAAATCTAAAAGTCCCTAATGCTCAGCTGAGCATTAGCTAGCTAGATAATGCTCAGCTGAGTGAGCTGGTAGCTAGATAATGCTCAGCTGGGTGAGCGTTCTAGATAATGTCCAGAAAAAAGATGACCATGACCCATCCCCATGTCGGGGGAAAAAATGAAACAGCACCGCAAGTGGGGTCGCAGGTGGAGTCGAGGGAGGGAGTACCGGTAAAAAGAATTTAAGACCACATCCCTGTGCTGCATCTTGACAAATTAAGACATCAATCAAGGCAAGTGAAGCTGTTGTTCTTTCCACCCAACTGAGCTGAGTTTGAAAGAAAATGCAGTTGAACCTCCTGCATTTATCGTGAGCTCATCATTAATATAGCTGCCTTTACACTGCAAGCAAAAATCATTGATTTTTCTTACATTCCGGCGTTTCGTCCTTAGTTGCATAGCATAGCAACTCCCGGCAAACCAGCAAACAAGACCAGAAAATAAATTTTAAAAATCCACTTCTGGGGTGTGGTATTTTCGAATGACGGTTGAAATATCTCTGATTTTGTGCAGCATAAATGCCTACTCTCTAAACTTCTGTACGATATTGGATGTTGGTCACGTGACTCTTCTCGCTTGGGCATGCACACTTCTCACCAACAAATCTAAATGAGGAAACAATACCTTTTCTTAATGGATTATTTCTAGTAGTGTAATAAAATGCAGTCCAAAAAAACTTCAAAACTGTGTTAGTCCTGTGTAAATGGCCTCTAGAGTGCTGCGGTTGATCGTGCTTGACTGGCCAAGCGAGGGCTCAGATGCTATTAATATTTTTCCAGTCATTTGATGATTCAACCCTCCTTTGTCACTCCTTGTTAATCAACCATTATCACAAGATCTGAGACACCTTTGCATCTGATGCTGAACTACTCTTTTCTAAATGTATTAGTCAGATTGGTCGCTTTGGATTTCAAGCCTCATTTAGACATGGGTTTTACACAGGTGTGATTCTGTGAACAAAATTACTCTGTGAGATTAATTTCTTGACAAAATCATTCTGTGAAATTTTATTTTGTGACTGAATCATTCCGTAATTGCCTCAGTCACACATTTGTGTATTTGGCTTGCGTATTGCTGCGTATTTATGGCAAGTCGTTTTAACATTTATTTCTATTTCTTGATATCAAGAAATGATTTTCTGTTGTAAAGCAATGGTAATTTTTTATATCAAGAATTAAATTTGTTATATCAAGAATTAAATTCTTGATATCAAAAAATAGGAATGAATGTTAAAACGGCTTGCCATAAATACACAGCAATACGCTTGACTGAGGTGTGACTGAGACATAAAATTGATTATGTAACATAATCATGTTGTGAGATTGCTTTTGTGACAAAATCACTTATTTGGAGTGACTTTGTAACGGAATCACACGTTTGTCACATGGTGCCCCATACCCTCCAAGTTGTTCTTTAAGAACCGGCCCACCTGATCCAAACCAATCTCGACCTAAATCCTCAAACTGACCAAGAACTCACTCAATGCCTCATCTAAAAGTCATGATCACTGGAAACTAGGGATTTCCCCCGCTCCGACACTCCTGACCTACTGCCATCAAATAAATAATTACAGGGATGGGGAACATCCGGCCACAGCAGGATCTTACTATGTCAAGGATACTGGAACTCCTTGACCCAGATTTTATTCAACTATGTACATGTATTAGGGGTGATTATTTTTTTTTGGGGTCTGAAAATAATTGGCTGATATCCCTTCTTACACGTAGGCCTGTGCAGGTAAAGTAGGTCCATGCATTGATTCTCTGTAGTCAGATTACAGGAAGACTGGAAGCCTATATCCCTCAAAATTTATACAAGAGCCCAATTTATAGCAACAAATGTACTTAAGTGGATTTGCTCCGTTTGTTTTCAGTATACACGTATCACTATTGTATAATGTAATCAATATCAAGGACAACAATATTTCATAAACCATGGGCATTTTGGAACACCAAGATCAGTCAATTCAGTACCACCCATCTGCTGCTATTTTGTACAGTCATTTTACTAGAAATAGATAGACAGGTAGATGCAGGTACAGATCAAATGCCGATATACTGTGGAGTGTGGACTTGAATAAGGGATAGTGTACATCAAAAGGCAGGAATACAATCATCTCATCTTTCAGCATGCCCACACTTATTCTTTGGGGTAACGTCTCCGTTAACTATTCAAATGAATACTTATGAGAAAAGATCTGACCTTTTGGTCATGCTGGCAAAGCCACCATTTTCACTTGAGGAAACGTGCAGGCACAATCACAAGGAATCCCATTGATCACATACCTAGGATACTTCTAATCATTGGCTAGTCTATTCTAGGGATGCCATCCTTCACCAAGCAGCCATCTTTCTCTTTCTCATCCCCTTCTCCTTCCATTTTCTTCTTCTTTTCATAGATGATCGGCTGCCCACACAAAGGTCGTTAAAGCTACATGTAAGTATTTTCAATGGTAGTAACTGCCTTCTGGCCGACAAAATGTTCCTACCTTGACAATCCATTGTGTGTGATAAATAGTATGAATATTATAATGATAATAATAGTCACATTTGTATAGTGCTTAATACTACGTTTTTAAGCGCTTTGCATTGTTATTATTATTACCCCGGTCAATGGATTCAATTGTTAATCCCCACATGATAGTGCAAGCGCTCCGCTCCCCGGGGAGTATTTTGGCCAAGCGCAATTTTACAAGCGCACACATGCCCATCCAACCACGTCGATTTTCGCATCTTGCCGGGCACCCATTTAACACCTGGGTGGAGAGCGTCAACTGTAGATTAATGTCTTACCAAAGGACATTAGGGACTTTCAGATTCTGCACGATGAGAACATGGACTGCCCTTTTAAGGCAATGTGACGTCCTTTTAAGGCACTGGCAGTGACGTCACATTGCCTTAAAAGGGCAGTCCACGTTCTCGTCGTGCAGAATCTAAAGTCCCGTTACCAGTGGGACTTGAACCACAAACCATGTGATCCACAGCCTGGTGACCTATCCACTAGACCACGACACCTCTAATTATGCCATTACGCTGCTTTCAACAACTATAGTATGCCCTCTAAAGAGAGATCCTTCAACAAGGAGCTAAAATCTGCCTGTCTCTCAACTGACAACATAATGAGTTTTGTAATAGTTTATATTTCTACCGACATCGATTTGTCAGAATGTACTTTATAGTTTGAGAATGTATGTTTGTTACTGAACATTTCATCTACGAGTGAGTTTTAGGTAGCCATCTACTTCATAATTCCAATTGGAAATAGAATGGCAAATATGAAATAGGTACATAAGTAAAGCGAGATGAAGTAGATAACTATAACAATTTTTCTCTCTAAAATCAACGCATTTTGTACAAATGTACGCATCTTGAGATAAATGTATATTTAGGATACTAGTCACGATTTTTAAATCTTGCCTTTTATTACTTTGTCATTTACATGTACATATACTAGTATCTAATGGGTGAACTATTCTAGACAATGACTTCCTGATTGATATTTGAATATTCTACCGATAGAATTCTAAAAGTCAAATTTTTCTCATCTTGTCATACTTTCCAGCATCCATCCATCGATTAGGAATAAATCGTCATGATATGACAACTCAGGTAACACCCCCCCCCCCCTGGAAGGTAGGGGTGGGGTACTTGAAATCATCTTAAAGGTCATGCTGTTGGAATCTAAGCTCTCTCTATCTCTCCCAGTCACAGCTTTTATATCTTTTCTCTCCAGGCGCCCATCAGATACTACACAGTGGGATGCAAGCATTGCCGAGCCGAGATGCTCCTTTTTTTTTTATTCCTCTCTCTCCATCTTTTTTTTTGGGGTTGTGTCCCTCCTTCCCTCCCGGAGGCTCAGAATACCTCCGTGCAATCAGTCAAACATATGGCACTATTAGTGTCTCATGTATATTCGCAAATGCTGATGAATTAGCATTCTCACCGTGGTGCTATACCGGTCCATGTCACGATGATGCGGTCTCGGCATGGATGTGTACATCAGGGCTGGGTAATGCATTGAGATGCTAGCTAGCTGCTCATTTCTATGGCATGATCTCTGTATCTCTTTCAAGACAAGTTGGAGTTTTGGCAAAGATGAACAATCATTTGTGACCTTACTCAATCTCTCTTATTCCTGGGTGGAAGGGTATGGTAGCATCGGCATTGCATATGGATTTGCTCTAAAGAAATAATGCCCTCATATTATTTAAAAAATATGACAATAATTAAAACTCTGAACCAAGTCTTGTTGCCTTATGTTTGTGTAGTCCCGTCTTCTCATAGCTGTGAAGACTGTTTTTCACTGGATATGATTTTCAGCAAGATCAAGTGAATGTGATCTTATTCGGGCGATTCTAAAACCTCACAATATACCAGATTCTTATAAACTAAACAACCAACCATTCTCAATTACTCCTAGATGTCATTTTGCCTCAATGAAAGCACATGACAGTACATAAGTTTATCTACTTGACTCGGAGCGATTGGAACCAAGGACCATTTATCTACTTATGGCTGTATACATTCCTCCCATTCAGTTTATTAGAACATCTAAGGCCACAGCTATATTTAGCCTGGTATTCTAATCAATTTAGTTCTACTGTTGAACAACAAAATATCAAAAATTAATCAGTGACAGCAACAATAGCACAAATATGGCTAGTCCCATAAATAGAAATACATGTCATTTTTCTTTCATTAAAATTGTGCTATCTGTGCAACAGTGCTCAATAATTCACAGGCCAGTAGAAATATAGGTTTCAATCTACGTCAAAATTAGATTTATTTATGGCTCATGAGTTCCAGGGGAAGATAATTCAATCTGAAAGCATTGTTCTAAATACAGATGCCAGGTACCAACCTCTCCATTCCTACATTCTGATTTAATTAATTTGCAATCAGGTACTGATTCATAGAGCAGCTCAATGCACTAGTGCCTTTGCATCAATTGGCTATACTCTATTATCTGAGTTATCTCACAGCAGGAATATGACCATATATATCGTCGCTGTTTTCACGAAGTGACGGTAGTGAAAAAAATTTGCATTCACTTTGCGTTACGATTTTCCTCACTACCGTCACTTCGTGAAAACAAGGACGATATATACCAATATACTTCCTAAAGTTATTCTTGAAAACAAAAAAAATCTTATATGAGGCATGCCTGATATAGCATTATTAGCAGTTATTGGAGGGTTTTACGACTAAATGGATTTCAACCATATGAAAGCTATTATACTGTGACTATATTTGTGGGTGGAATTTCCATTGCACTTGTTTGCTGCAATATTATGGCCAGTCCCACACATGGAAATCCATGTCAAAGGGCAAAACAAGGATGACCAGTCCCGTACATAGCAATCCATATCCTCTCTGGACACCTAACCCATGCCTGATTTAATTCACTGATTGGGTAACTCCAAGGCTCATATTCAAAAAATGCCCAGACTGAGCCGAGAGGAGACAAAGACACCTGCCACTCTTTCCTGTTGCTCTTCCATCCAATGATTTTCCAACCCACTTTTAGGTGATTTTCTCAGCCCTGCCCTTCACCGAGTGAGAGAAGAAACATGGACATGAACTGCCATGTCCGGACACATGTTGCACCTAGTCATGTAGAATTTTGAAATGGCAGGAGTTCACCCAGGAGCCCCATGAATTTTGGATGATCAATGCCGATTATTGATTGAGCCGCAGAATAACGCCTACCAGCGGCGCACACAAACAACCCACGTCGCATGTCGGCCTGGCTACGTACTAGCTGCCACGTTCATTTGGAAGTTGTAAGGCACGGAACCTTGGGGAGAGTTAAATTAAAAAAGAGGATGGGAATGTTTGGGTAATGCCATATGCGCTTTTCTGCTACCTGGGAGACAACACCAAGAGTGTTTTCATAGAACAGAGTCACAAAAGTGTGAAAATGAACTTCAATATTCTTCTTAAGGCGTAAAATGTGTGGTTATGAATACAATCTGTGAGACTAACTCTCCTGGAGAATACCGGAGTCAAGATGAAGATGAGATTACTTACTGTGTGGAGCAGAGTACATACAAGTGAATATGAAAGATAATAATATTAATACATCATCTGTCTAAAGCCAGAAGGGCATTCATAACTCATTTAACATAGACTTAACACTCTTCTAGCTCTCAATAGATGTACAATTAACAACTAAATGATTCATACCTTAACAAGTTTTGTTATTTTGTACCGGTATGTAAAAAATTGATTTGTCTCAATTAATGTTTCTTGAGAATGTGACATATAAAGCTTACATCTATTAAAAAGTATTCAACATAGGCCCTAATTCAACCAGTCCATTTGTTATTCTTGAGTTACGAAATACACAAAAAACATATAATTTAAAAGGGTACACATGTATATAATAATATAATAGTACAGTTGTTAATTGTATGTATACTGAGGTGTGAATACTAGCATCTTATCAATCCTTGTTAAGATACAAAATTGTAAATATGAAAATAGGATTTTTCTTTAGGAAAATGAGGTGTGGAAACTCTAGATTTTGTATATAAATCAACTCTACTCTTCAAGCAGTCAAGAAGTACAGAGTGGACCAAGTACAGAGTGCAGTGATGCTGATACTGTTCAGCTTTGGGTCTAGACAGAGTCTAGACTTGACCCTTTTATCGTCAGATATGAACGGGTGTATAAGAGAGCAAGAAAGAGAGATGAAGAGATTGTGATACAGTGAGTGTGTGATTGTGAGCATACGTGATCAACTATCATCCCTTTTTCATTCTCAATTCCAACATCTAATCTTTCCAAGCTGGTCATGCCTTCATTACCACAAATACGTGAGAGAAAAGACAAAACGCTGCCCAGGCACCACCAAGAACGGATCAGGTACATTACAACCCGGAATGGAATTCAGTTTTTCAGCGTTCGTTCGTTCAGGGAAATCCACCCGAAATTTCATTGCATTTGCCCACCAGCAAGGCCACAGCCTGTCCTACAGTATCTGTATTGTGGGAGACTGCATTGGTACATGCAAAGAGAGCCATCCATAAGACAAGAATACAAGTCTCTTGTCATGTGGTAGATTCATAAGAGAACAGCTAAATAAATGCACAGATCTTTCTCCAGGTTTTTATCATTTCCAAGGCCGCACATAGACACAGCTTTAGGTATCATATGCGTTTGGTAGAGATCTTAGAGAAGGCGCTGTATAGTTACATGTACCTTGCTTTAATAGGTCTAATAAGTTGAATTGCTTCATCTCAGTGTATCTCCATCCAGTATGCAACAGGGGTATTCCAGGACTGATAACTCCCCCCACCTCCCCCTCCCCCCCTAATACTAATAATAGTAAATACTTATAAAGCGCTCTTATCTAATAACTGATACTCAAGGTGCTATACAATACAAAATATACAAATCTTTACATCTTTTTCTGGGGGGGGGGAGGGGGGGGGTGGGGGGAGGTGGTGCCAATAATGCAATTTTTAATTACAATTGGCGTGAGATTCAACTCCCAGTGTCATGATTGTACAACAGACACATGCTCTGAGCAAAAATAATTGCTAAAAAATAGTAAATTTCTATCAATAACCAAATTCCTAACTTCAATCCTGAACCAACACTATGCCTAATCCTTACCCTAAACCTATCAGCAAGCCATCCATAACCCGTCAACTGTGATGACATATACTTTGCTATCTGTATTGTACACTGAATGGCCTTCGCTCATGTAATACTGACCAAAAAAAGAATAGAATTAGAAGGAAAAAATTGTATAAATAATGTATGAGTATCATACAGAGAAAATAAATAGAAAAATGCAGCAAGGGAAATGTTAATCATCTTCTTTTGCACCCATGTTTATCTAATTCTTTCTTCTTATTTCCACCAAAAGGTCAATTGTACATCTTTGGGCATCCTATTGATCTGTCGTCCCATCAATGCTTATATAGCCATCCATCAGCCTAATTTGATTTCACTTGCCAAGGGATGTCCCCATTCCCTTCCATGGCTGGTAGAAGAATATAGCAGGATGATTGGAGAGTGGGTGAGACAGAGAGAGAGAGAGGGAAGGAAGGGAGATGGTGTAGGTGAGGGTGTATGAAACAAAGATGGGGAGGGGGAGAGGGGGTGCGAGGGGGGGGCGAGGCAGAGAGACAGTGAGGGAGAGAGAGAGAGAGAGAGAGAGAGAGGGGGGGGGGGAGGGAGAGAGGGAGAAAGATAGAAGAGGAAAACAAAAGATGAGAAGAGAACAAGAAATAGATATGGAGAATTTGGCAGAAAAGGAGATAGAGCTGAATCAGGGGAAAATACACATACAAATAATTGTGAGAGATACAGAGTGAATTGGTGTGGAGTAATTGAAGCTGACTAATTAAGAAGTAAGAAACAAAATTCTGAGAGTATCAAAGTATTCATGTTTCAACATACCCTTTATTCCTTTGCCTTACAAGTCTATTTTTCCCACATTATCTCTTCTTTATCTAGTTCTCACTTTATGCCTCTCACTCTCCGTTATCTTATATGTCTTGTCTTTCTCTCTTTCTCTGTCTCTCTGTCACCCTGATGTGCTAATCATTTTCTTTTTTCCCCTGCCGATAAGGATATCAAACCCTCTTCTATCGCACCTGTTGTCTCCTCTCCTCTCTCTCCCTCTCTAATCAATTTCCAAATGTAATAATGAATCAATACATAGGGTCATGTGTGTGACTGATTGTATCACAAAGACTTGAAGATATCCACCCCCATTTGGATCTTCCTTCCATTCTAAACTCAAGGCAAAATGAGGAGGAGGCGCGATGGCTCAGTGGTAGAGCAGTGGTCTCGTAACCGGGAGGTCCTGGGTTCGAAACCAAGTCAAGTGCTAGTGCCCTTTGGTAAGGCATTAATACTCAGTACCAAATCCCTCAGAGAGGATTTAAAGCTGTCGGTCCCCTGGTTGCTTACTAACATGCATTCACACACTAGCAGTCAGGTGATAAACAAACAAACAAACAAAACCTGACCTTAAAATACATTTGCTGTAAATGCAATATTAAATGACAAATAGAAACAAAACACTATTGTATCGGGTAAAGAGAGGCTTTCAGAAATATCCCAGAGTGAAATACGTACTTTCTTTGAACCATCACTACACCACTTTTAGACATTAATTATCATGAGTCTGTGGGACTGCTGCATTTCTCTGGCACAGTGGCAGGCCTCTATGAAGCCTGTTGGCGTGTATGCCAGTGTAATGCAACTACTGATGAAACACACGGAATGTGAGAAAAAGTGATGATTTTTGGTTGTGGTTGTAGTGTAAATGCAGCTAATGTCATCTTGCCTCTCTATATTCTCTTGGTCCCACTCAGTCATGCACCCTTTCCTTCACTTAAACTCAGATCTCGGCTAAATCAATAGCAAGGGTCAAGTGGATGACACGAGATGAAATTAATATCATGCATCTGCAACTACCGGATTCCGTTCCTTTCTCAACCATCTCCCTCATCTTTATTATCCTTCTCTGCCGCTCATCACAAACAAGCCAAGGGTGTGTTCAAGCGATTATTGAAGCTAGAATCACAAACATGAATCTGAATCAAAACGCTGTTAAAAAACATGGTTACAGCGGGAGAGCGTTCCAGCGATTTTTCATCAACGCTGATTCTCGCTTATTTCAAGCCTATCCACTGCTCATCACACTGTCCAGTTTGACCCAGGTTTTTAAACACGTTTATTTTTACGACTGAGGAAAAATCGCTTGAACGCAACCGTGTTTTAAATTAAACGTCTTTGAAAACCGTGATTCTAGGGTGAAAAGTGTAGATTAAACGCACCAAGTCCAATCGCCTGACAAAATCATCAGGCAAGGTTATCACATAATTATGAAGGTTCCCTTTCATTAAAATCATTTAACAAGCTTGAAAATCAATATATCATACAACAAAGATTGTGACTTTTCATCTATTATCATATTAAATACAACAAACTAATAATCCATTATTTTACATTCAAACCTAAATGCCAATTTCAAACCTCTCATATGCTGTCTGATCAAGTGTAAAAACCAGAAATTTTGATGGTTCAGATTCACTAAAAATCAATGCTGCAACATAATGGAAACAAAACCAAAAAATCAGAACAAATTTGCAATTTAAGGAAATTTCTAAGCGGTCCTTTACAATTCCAATGTCCAATGCTAAAAAAATAATCATTTGGGGAGTACAGACTAACTTTGGGTGCCCATTTATCCCAGGGGCCAGTACATGCCACATACAAAGGTCATTTTTCATATGATTATTAAAAATGAATACCTTAGATGTAAACCTATGGCAGCAGCTCGGTCAACTCCTAACAAATAAAAAACATTGATAGGACCCTTGGGCCCAGTTTCTCAAAACCATCATGACTGAGTATAAGTTCGAGTCTAAGTTCAAGTCTAAGTTCAGGACATCCCATATATAAAACAAGCGTTAATTCTATGATACATGTTTCAATGGGATGTCCAAGAAGTTAGACTTATGATGGTTTCAAGAAACTGGCCCCTTGGGATTCGTCCTGAATACCAAAGATGGTCTCCAACCTTCCATATGAAGGTGTACAGATATCTACCAGCATTTCAAACATCACAGATGGAGCTAAGCTAGCCCTGGATGATGCACATACCAGAGACCATCCTTAGGCTAACCAATGTCAATGTTAGGATATAAATAGAAGACCCAGACTGAGCACAGCTGGCAGTCAAAATAGCCTTCCAACAGCGCACTGTAAAACCCGTGACTGTTTGTGACCTACATGTTAAGCTTTCACAGCTTGTTAATGAGCAGGCCTTAATGATGACATGCCTAAACTGTCACAAAATGTGAAATTGCAGAGTTGTGATTCAAACATTTAACTCAATATAATTTAGACCACCTAAGTTGCTTAATTTTTTGAAAGTTCTATACTTGCAGTATTCTGCATATGAAAGGCTAACATTAATCCAAATTACATCTTTCTGAAGTTGCATACAGTCTCACTGATAATTACATCCTGCCTATTCACGTTTGCTAATGTGGTTTTGTTTGTTTGTTTGATTTTCTTTAATGAACAGAAATATTTATGAAAATAAAAACATTAAATTAAACTTTGAATCAAAGCTGTTCATAACCTAAAGACTTTGGTGACACAATATTTTTGAACTTGCATGATTTCATATAATGTAAACTTTTATCCGCTGGAAAATTTCAAAAGTCGGGATGCGTCTTATAGTCAGGTACAATTAATTTTTTTTTTTTTTTTTTTTTTTGGGGGGGGGGGGGGGGGTGGTCTTAAACATAGGGGTGCGTCTTTGGTGCGTCTTTTACACAGAGATTGATGGTACTGTTCTAATCACTTCTATCAACTGACATCTCTCTCTCTCTACTCCCATAATTCAGCCTACATGTAAATGGTCTGAATACAAAATGGTTTTGTGGCAGTGTAAATGGGTCTAATGTTGATATAAAACATTCAACATAGTCCAGCCTCTGTACCGTCTTCGTTTAGCGCACCCAATCAGCTGATAAAATAACACACCCTCAACGTTGAAAGTAGACCTAGCCATTCCTCTAAATCTGGGCCCAGCCTCTGTACCGTTTTCGTTTAGCGCACCCAATCAGCTGATAAAATAACACACCCTCAACGTTGAAAGTAGACCTAGCCATTCCTCTAAATCTGGGTCCTGAATACGGTCCAGACGAATCTGCCATTCTCCCCCGGAATTCCGGGGGAGATTAACTCCGCCCACAAAGCTATACATGTTCGATGTACGCTGATTGGACGAAAAACCTGACAATCACTTTGGCGCATTACGTAATGTTCCGCCGCCGTCACGTAGCTACTATTCTTATTATAAGGATTCCATACTTATTTAAAAAAATTAGGGTGGAGTGTTTATTACGTTAATGCATTTCAAATGTTTCTATAAATAAAAAATCCTCTGTTTGTTGAAAGAAATTAAAGTTTGAAGATTGTGGAGCAAAACATGAACTGACTATTGCAAATTGAAAAGAAACTGAACTATAAATACTGACGTCCTGACGCCTGATATCGAGTTTACACAAACTGTGCTCTTCGGGTTGGCTGTATCGAGTTGGTTTTCTGAGATTTACATTTACATTTCATGATTTTTGGAACTGTTGTTATCATCGTTTGTTAACCATAATCTGTAAGAACGTCTGTGGATAATCATCATCGTTTTACGGAGGAGAAGATTGCCGAAGCTTTGAAATATGGAGCTATACGAAACTGGGACTGAATGACTCTCGAATCTAACATTTATTTATGTTTTATTTATTACAATGGATAAAACAGTGAAGGGTATTCCGATTCAGTTATAAGAACTGCTTTCCAACGGAGCCCTCCCTCACCACAATTATACAATCAAAATCAGTCAACATAAAAACAAAACATGAATGAAAACATCAATACAATTCAATATATAAAAAAAAAAACATTTGTACATTTTTATTAAACTATACATGGAGCGCACATGAGATGCACGGCGAGAACCCCCCCCCCCCCCCCCCCCGCCCCCCCCCCCCACAGTAATCAGATTGTCGTGTTTTTTTAAAGCATGTTAGAGAAATGTTTACATTGTTTCTCGAAATTGTGACTTGCAATTCTGGACGGACAATGGCAATTTCCGGTGAATAAAAAGGATCATTTTTTTGTATTCTGTTTTAGGAAATGGTATTTGTCGAAGGTTTTGGGTGCATGGTATATATGGCGAGCATTATATGCGATAGGTCGCATAACAGACAATGGTCATCATATTACAATTAAAGTCACCAAAAACAATAGTGACAGAATTTGTGACAGAAAATACATCATTAATATTTTGTTATAGTATATTAAAGAAAAATTGAAGAGTTGCATCACTGGATGGATCTATATCTACAAAATAGGACTGCTTTGGTGCCTTTTTACTTCTAAACACATCAGTTCAATCTTGTGACATTCGGTCCAAATCCGTTCTTCTTAAGTAAGATATATTTCCCTTTATGGGGCAAGCCATTCCTCCTCCAACTAACCGGCCTCTATGTTTAACCACACTTATCCAGGCACATAATTGATTTGATTCATACAATGTCATCGTTTAACTATGTTTCGGACTAACTGAAAAAATTGTATGTATTATTTTGTCCAAAAATACTGAACATCGTTTACCTAAGTTAAGCTACTGATATTAACATGGGTAATTTCCATCCCTTTTCAATATGGAAATTCACCATTTCTTGTTTCTCCTACCCTTTACCTATATTTTGATCATATTTATCACAATTGTTTCCTGCATAATTATGTAGATGACTCATCATTTTAATGTCGGATCGGCGTGCGCTCTGCAACTAATAACGTTATAAAAACAACGAGACCTTACTTCGCGCACGGGGCTTTACAGCTGATTTATCAAAAACGCAATTAATAAAAAAAAACAAGATAATATCGTAATTTGCAAGGCAATATATCATACAACCAGTTTGGGAGCACTTTTTACTCACAATTTTGAGGATATCTGCTCTCAAAATGTAGATTTCCAGACCCCTATCGGTAAGTTGATAATTTTTCGGAACGGACACAAAATAATGACTGCAAAATTTACCGATCTTTTGTCAATATTTTCTCAATTTCGCACCCAATTCCAAAGAAAATTTCATATCTGGTTAATTTATGTTCCTCTTTCCACTATAGGCCTATATATTAGATTTTCGAAATCTTACCGATTTTTGAGATAGCGAATTACTGAGGGCACACGCGAACTATGGTCACACGTCCATACCTGTAAGGATTTTTATCAAGGGGGTGTTTAGAAATTGGATGGCATCGTTAATGTGACCCCGCGAGGTAGCGAAGCAACCGAACAGGAAAGTGGTCGGAGGGGGTAATTCCATCCAACGTCGTGAATTTCGATATCCTTGCTTTAAAAAACCTGTGGTTTTCCTGCATTTCAAGTTTTCAAGTTTGTTTGTTGTTGCTCTCTCCACATTTTACAGTATAGAGACATACATATGAAATAGAAATCATATAGCTATGGTAACGGTATATAATCAAGTTACAAAGAAACTCAATTCACATGTCCGATTAAGTACGGGAGCCTATTCACATACAAGCTATGCTTTTTATTTAGGCTCCCCACATTTTACATTGTTTTACCTTGCCCGTTATATCTACATATTTTGAAATTTCGTACTTATTTTCCGTACATTATATTTGATTTGAAATCTTTAATTGTTTTTCTTCTTGTGTGAAATCTACTCTTATAAAATATACGCCTGTATAAAAATAAAAAATTGAAAGAATATAAACTGTTTTTCTGTAAAATGTGGAATAAATAAAACTTCAAGTAAAATGTGAGGAACCTATATTAAAAAATGGTGCTTGTGGATTATAGGTTCCTAATAAAAAATAGATATTGTAGATTATAGGCGTAGGAAGCTTTCTTGAAGTTGGGGAAAGAGCGTTGACTCAGAAGCTCTCACCCTGAAATCACATCACCAGCGCGATGTGTGAAGTCCCTTTATGCTGGGGTCCAGGGGCCTTGGATGCTCTGGGATCCTAGATTCTCTCCGGTGCAGTATAAGCCTTATTTTAGTGCATTTTATGACATTTTTTCAGAGCAATTTACAACCAATTTATGAATTTAAAAATACCAAATGGAAATTGTAGACATTATATGGGGAGTATAGCCATGTGAGATTATATAGGTTTTGTTCTTCGAGATTTAACAGTTTCCTCTTACCGTGGACAAGTGCCTTGCGGAGCAACTTCCAAAGTAGGGGGGCACCAACAAAAAGGGTACTTTACGGAAAAACGGGCACCTTCAAAGGGAAACCTCAAAGCACAAGTATACAATTATTGCCATATTGTATCCCTACATTGTGATTAGATTATTAGGGATGATTTCATCGTTTGTTTCTCTCTTTAAATTGCTCAAGATACTGCTTAATCATCATACTTTGCAGTTGGGTGTGATGGTATGAACATGACTTTGTATTCGTGGAATTCTGTCACACTTAATGTGAACCCATTCCCCATACTTTGAACATACCGAAGAGCTTTTTGATTTCGTTTCACTGGCTTATACAACAAACACATGGATACTTGATGCCCATATCGAAACATGAAAATCAACATTGATTAAATAAAGAACAATATTACACCATTAAGATAAATGATGTAGAATATAACATCTATCATTATCATTGTTATTACTATCATTACTTTTTTTTAAATCGTTTTTTGTTGTTGTTGTCATTGTTATCATTATTATTAATAATCCTATTATTATTCGCAATTTAGGTTTATTCCACCTTTTAATTGGAACATGAACTATGCTTTACGAACGTCAAAATAAACATGTCCAAGATAGATATAATTTACATATTCTTCTTCCTCCATCCGTCTCTTTCGTCCGCAGATATCTTTTCGTTCCTATTTTCACCACTTCCCACTCAATATATTGCCTCATAAAAGTCTAAGTGAATGAAACAAGGCAACACTTACAATACTGTTCACATACTAGGTTTTCCGTTATAACATTAACATGAATAATGCTCTACAAAATAAGACTTATTTCTAAGCACGAATGGTTTATTATTTTAAGTCGAAGAGATTTTTTTCAACCGGGCACAAACCTTTCAGATTTAATAACGAATATCATGAGGCTCAATATTTCAGTATCGCATACTCTCTTAAGTTCTAAATCCTTCTTCAGACTTAAACTGTTTTAAGTATTTAAAGCTTCATTTAATCGAATATACGGTTAAAAGTTTTAATGAAAGTAAATTTTGCAAATAAATCATTTAGGACTTAAAAACTTCTCGTACAATCTGATTGATGTCACTTGCGCGCTCACAGCCAAAAGTAAATCGTATTGGATCATCCATTAGACTTTTTGCCGCTCTTTGCTCACTCTCTATAGATGGAAATAAAATAATAAGCCAAAAGAATTGGGAATAGGCCCACTCTTTTTCTTCTTAAACCACGAATGTCTTTCGTCCACTGATGTTCGTTCTTATTTTCCCCTCCCGACACCTAAAGTATTCCGACCCCCTGTTCAGATCATCATGTTCCCAAACAAGATTTCCCCTTTTCCCGTCCTTCGGTAAAAAAAAACACGTAAGAATGATATTAAAGGTAATACAAAGTTTTGGGAAATCATTTTTTAAAATTGGGTAGATAGTGAATCTTTACAATTTTGAGATATTTGGATGCCCCTGTGGATATATTATAAGCACTAAAAAAATTAGCCCCTTCTGTTCTCGAGAAAAATTGAATATAAAAATTTACCGGTGCTCCCGGTAAATTTTGATAAATTTCAAATAGCGCCTATGGCCGTCAATGGTAGTTGCGACCATGAAAATCTCAGAATATGTAATTGTGATATATAATTTCCAAACGGGAATAGCTAATCGGTCGATTTTAGTCAAGAAACATTGTTTCATAGCTAAATTAATATCTTGACCTTGAGAGGGAGCTATACAATATAAAGAGTTTAGTATTTATAATTTCATAACTTCAGACTCGATTTCAACCGCGACAACGATCAATGAATATTGTAGGAACGCATATGCTTCCAATATTTTAATTTGAACAGAATTCATGACTCCATACCAAAACTTTGTAATACCTTTAATCTTGGTGGTCCAAATTCCTAATACTAGCTCAATATACCCCAAAGAATATGAAAGTTTGCCCCGTATAACAAATACATATAAATAAAATTTGTCTGTGGCTCATCATTCCAACGAGTACGAGTCATGAACGAAAGAGAATTGTATAGAGACATATTTATGTGCCATGTCAAATGCCTGAGCGTTTTTATGTTGAATTAAGTGACCTTCATATCATTATAATTGATAGTATCATTATTTCGTTAAACAAGGTACTTTAATAAAAGTCAACTATATAGGCCTATGATCATATAATATAATCAAAAATTATATAATAATTCTACCTTTATTCAACGGTTTACAAATCATTTCAACTTAATTGACAAATGCAGGAGACCACCATCTTAAATTTACTGCTGATTTATTCATGCAACGAGAGATAATGGCAGTGATTGCAAGTCAGAATCTTATTGAATTCAGACAAGAATACAGTTTGCATGCATGTGAAGAGATCAGGGAGTTGGGCTCCCTGGTAGTAGGCCAAACACCAGTAAGTGGCTAAAACCATGGACTTCCACCCAATGTGTTTTCCACTGCATCGGGGCAGTGCGTGTAGAGTTTCAGCATGGTCCAAGGTTTCAGGCAGGGCTGACCTAATCCTAATACAAACAAAGCTCGACGATGTTACTAATGCATATTCATTGGGGCATAAGCGAAGGCACTACGTCAGCATACATTAGCGCGAACTTTTGACCCCCGACACTGGCAGATTCGTCTGGACGTTCATGTGGACGGAAATTTGGGGATTGCGCGATCAGTGGAGAGACCGCGATGTGTGTGGGGGATAAAAAGAACGAACGGACTGGACGGAAATTTGGGGATTGCGCGATCAGTGGAGAGACCGCGATGTGTGTGGGGGATAAAAAGAACGAACGGACTGAATCTGGACTACATTCAACACTGTGGTGATAATTTATCTGGGGTCTTGCACCTGTAGACTAGTTTGCTGGGTGCTATCCCCAAATGCCAAAGCTAGACAGGGGGCTCAGGGAGCTTGATTTGACCTTATGGTGTCCTTACAGGGTAAACAAACTACACACTACAGAGTTGATACTTGTAGTCTGACTTCCAGTCTGGAACATACTTTATATCTTGACCAATATTAGAAACTGAAAGGGCTCTGCACTAACCACCCCCCCCCCACCTCTATGCATGAGGCCTGTTTAAATTAAGATATTAAAGACTTTGGAGTAATGGGGGGGGGGGGGGGGGGTGCCAAACCACTGATTTAGTACCCTGCCTACCAGCATGGTTGATACATGGCCATGTACAGAGAACATGTGTGTGTTATAAGTGTTTTTACAGGGTAGATCCTGGATACAAGACTAAGAAGGGAGTTTCCCACTCTAGTAGATCAACATGGGGTTGGAGTCTAGATTTAGACTATCTTCTGTAAACTCTCTTCAGAGACATTGGCCCGAATTCACAAAGCAAGGTTTGAGGTCAAACCTCCTTTTGTTTCGCCAAACCTTCTTTTGTTATTTACAAACCTGGTTTGTAAATAACAAAAGGAGGTTTGGCGAAACAAAAGGAGGTTTGAGCTCAAACCCGGTCTGAGCTCAAACCTTGCTTTGTGAATTCGGGCCAGAGGGTTTAAACTTGTATGGGATGAACTGGTTGATTTTCAGACTTGGTCAAACCAGAGAAATGTGAGAATTATCAATTCAAATTTATTTCAGAAAAGGGGGAAAGGGGGGAGGGGGAGACCTCATATTTCAAATGGCCCCTTCTGGGACATACAGGTATCCACATTATTATGAATACACAGTAATTTTAGCCAATTATGATTCCAAATTCCAATTTGATGCATCACTGTATATTAGGGGGTAATCTAATTAAAATAGGCAAGATACAGATTAACAAAAAAATCACAAATGCATACGATTGCAAAAAAAAAGACTCAAATTTGATAATTTCACATTTGTATGATGCTTTCAATTTTTCAAAACACATCTTCCATTAACTGAATATTATGACAGATGTCACCTGTTAACATCCACATAAGGACAAGGATCTTTAGGGGCCTCATAAACTTCACATCATGCTACATTAGTGATAGCAAGTCTTGTCAAGACATCAGACTTGATTCTATTTTCCTAATCAAATATAAGGACCTTGGTGGAGAGAATGTATTAAACATTAATTTCATAATCAACTTTCATCAAAATAGAAATAGATATTTGATTTCAATACCTCTTGTGTTCTATACGTTGTCTGCCGAGAATGAGAAAGGCATTAAAACTAATATGGCTTTAATACACAACATTGGGTTAATGCCCTTCTTGCTCCCGAGAGACAATGTTTTCCATTAAAATTGGAACATTAATCAAAAAAACATATGAAGCTACCCTGTGTAGATGTACATTTACCTGCAGGGCCCCCTATACTTGCCTTAAATAGAAACCCATTAATCAAGCACGATTCCACCCACTTTGCATTACAATAATGAATCATGTTCATGTATAGTTATGCTTCCTCCATTATGTACTAGAATCATAATTTATGAATGGGCAGAACCTGCCATAACCTTTCAACACACATGGAGCACACCAAAAAAAGGCATGACATTTATTGCTGGTTCTCCCATTCCTCCTCCTCCTCCTCCTCCTCATCCAATATATTTTCTCATCATGTTTCATCGGGAAAATGTTCTCCCACATCTTCATCATAAATGCATGACACATAACCATCAAGGCTGCTCTGCTTTGCTCGGCCCAGAGTCAGTCTGTAAGCCGCACCAACCAGGCAAAAGAGAATAATAAGGCCTGTCCTCATCAGCTCAAATATCAGCCAAATATCTCGCTATTTTAACTATCCCGATCGCAAATTATCCAGTTAGTTTGCGTCTTCATCAGCCCAAAGTTGCAATAAGTGGGATATTTGGTCGAGATAATCAACCCAAGATATCTAGGGATAGTTCGCCAAATATCCCACTATTTGGCAAAATAGCCTGCTATTTGTCCGGTGCGTCCTCACCAGCCCAAAGACTCGCACTATGCGCGAAGACTGAGCAAAATATCTTGAGCTAATTTCTCAAGGTCGAGTTTTAAGTTTCGAGGCTGAATCTCGAGCTGATGAAAACGCGATTTGTAACTTCAGGATTATTTCCCAAATCAGAAATAGCGGGCTATTTGGCAATCTCGAGATGATGAAGACATGCCTATTGAGGGGGAAAAAACACCATGAGGGGATGAGTCAAGAGAAGAGATAGGTAGAGAGAGAGAGAGAGAGAAAGGGTGGCAATGCGCATGAATTTGGGCTAAACTTGACTTTCAAGGGATGACTCATGACCTCTTTGTGACCTTTGATTTATTTAAAGTTAAAGGAGTTAAAGTTTAACAAGTTCATTTGTATGGAAGAAAAAAAAGAAAGAAAAAAGAACGGCGAAAGTTTGAATAAAGGGTACCAATAGTAAGAAAGTCATGAATGTTTGAAATATGATATCACTAAGTCTATGCAAATCTCATATTGGCAGGTTTGTATGTATGTAGCTGTAGTGCTTACAACTTTAAAATATTCCTAACTTTCTCATTTTTCGTCCGATTTCATTTAAACTTTCACAAGTCTACGTCTTTGATTTGTCTGCTTTCCTCTAGAGTATTTTGCTATCAAGGTTGGACTTCCCTTTAAGAGTTCTTTCCCTCTTTCTGGTTTGGGGGCGAGAGTGGGGGCAAGAGTTAGGCCACTGTGAGGGGTAGGAATGATTTGGATAGCATCAATGATATGCTGTACGCCTTGAAGAATATTAGTGGTTGGTGTCCAACAAAAATTTGGATTTAGAGGTGGACTCGAATCCATTTTCTCCTCGACAGGGCCACACGTGGAAAGATGTTTGGTCATGACCATCTTCTCAGAAAATTTCGGCAAATTTGCGCCATTCATAAGAATGCTCACCCGAATGGTAAAAAGCGAATCAAAACGGAGAGAAAAGTTTGATTTTCCCTGTATGCGCAAAAAGAGGTACCAAAACGGAGCAAAATCGTTCTCCATAGACATTACACATGATACAGTTAACTTTGTACAATTTCAGACGAAATAATTTTTCGCGTATTCAACATAAATAGATGCTTGTTCATTATGACAAGAATGTCTCACAGATATTGTAATATAAATATGGCGGTTTAATAAGAAGAAGAAAAGGGAGCAGAAATGAAATAAAAGATGGCGAGACTCTTGCATGCTGCCGCCGCGCCACCGTGGGGAGATAAAATCCACTTAGCACCTGCATCCCAACTAAGGCATGTATCATTTATTCATGGGCATGGGCATGTATTATGTGCGGGGGAGAGGGAGAGAGAGAGAGAGGGAGAAGCCCAAGGGTTGGTGCAGGCAGCCCGGCTGCGTGTAGGCATTAGAGCTAGAGATATGATGAGCCAGGCCAGCTATCCTTTCCAAACATGACCCTGTGTGCTCCAAGTATGAATAAATTATTGGGGAGAGCAAAGCAGAGAAGAAAGGGAGGGGGATCGAGCGCTGGCTGATGAGGAAGAGCGAGATGGATGCAAAAGAGG
This sequence comes from Strongylocentrotus droebachiensis, assembly GCA_035222895.1. NCBI lineage: Eukaryota > Metazoa > Echinodermata > Echinoidea > Camarodonta > Strongylocentrotidae > Strongylocentrotus > Strongylocentrotus droebachiensis. The sequence goes on along the minus strand of JAVYIG010000577.1, from coordinate 419,225 downwards.
TAAAGAGGGGAAAATAGTAGAGAGATGGGAATGGGAACGAGGGATAGATAATGTAGCAGTAAGGAAGTTAAGAGTGTAACAAATTAGGTAAGTAGTTGAAATATTCAATGTTCATATTATCACTCAAACAATCATTTTAGCTAATGTTTTTTAGTGGTACATGGGCAAATAGCTGAAGATCACAAATAAGAGGAGTAAAATACGGGGAGCAGACACAAAAAGAACAAATTCCCAGCAGACTTGGCCCATAATGTCACTTGTATAATTTGCATGCATGCAGTCAACTCAAATCAACATCAAATCTGGACTGACTGTAGAAAGATTTGGCACATCTATTTTTGATTGATAAGGAACACAAATGTATGTATTCAGCCAATTTTGTCTCAAAACACTTTCATTGCCAGGATTCGACTTCCTCTTTACAGGATGATATTGGGCAAGTCCAAGGTATACATGTATGACAAATTTAAAGCCTCTCTGCACTAGTTTGGCCAGGAGGGATTAGACCTTCCAGCGTGGTCACTGACAGGTGGTTATCTCATCAAATTAGCTCTCACTTAATAACATAAGAAAAAGGGGATCATGGGGGACCAACAGGTACCACTTAGGCATTGTTTGCTATGTACTTGTAGAGGGCGCAAGTAGCTACAAGTAGTGCGGTCCTGCTTTAAGTCATTCGCTGTCCCATATATACATGTATGTTACCATGAAAGGTCAACAAAAATAAAATTGGAGGCGTTAACTTACAAGTGTTTAAGTGTTTACATAGAGTTAACGCCCTTTTGCTCTCAATAGGCGCATAGCCTTGTAATTTGATTTGACTTATATTCTAATTGGCAGAAATCATCAAAATAATATGATATGTACACTGTAGACCATGAAAATCAGTATTGATTTTATTATTTACGATATAAATCTACGTATCTACCTATTCTACTTTGCTATTGTTGCACCTCAACATTGCATAACCGAAACTTAAAACACATCGCCAAATTGCTCATACCCCCCCGCCCAAAGGCGCCCTCCGTGACCCTTGCGTCCGAGCGCCGCCAACGTAACCTCTTCCTCTTATCACGAGTCCCCTAGGATACACCTTGGTAAAGGCGCTGGGGATGGAGGGAGGGAAAATAGGTAGATACGTAGATTTATATCGTAAATAATAAAATCAATACTGATTTTCATGATTTACATCAATAAATCAACGTATCTACCTATTCTACTTTGCTAAAGACCAGCACAGATTAATGCCGGGTGGTAAAAACCAAGCAAACTTATCAATTCAATGAGAAATAGACGACGAAGCCGCCTTCAGAGAAGCGACCACAAAGGCTCGTTCGCCCGCGGGCACATCTTTGAGGTAAAAAGCAGAAAAAGAACTTGGAGACTTCCAAAAAACTGCTTTACAGATATCTTGAACTGAAACTCCGATGAAAAGAGCCCAAGACGTACTGACACTGTGAGTATCATGGGCACGAGGAGCCCTGCCAGGCGTCAAGGCCTCAGGGCCCGCAGCCTTGATAGCCAAGACTAACCACCTGGAGATCGTATCCCGAGATGCCGCCGAAAGTGGCTCTCGAGAAACCAGAAAGAGCTGATCCGACTTGCGAAAAGGCTTCGTCTTGTAAAGATACCATTTGAGGGCGCGAACGGGACACCACAGTCCGTCCCTGAAGACCGAAGAAAAATCCGACAAGGGATGAAGCACCACTTCCACTGAACCCGACGTGTCAGACTGATTCTAAGCAATAAAAGAAGCCTTGGGAATCAAACGAACCCCACGTCCTTCCCAGCGGATATGCCCAGGGGCAGCTGAAAGGGTATGAAGTGAGCTCCTACGCTGACCAGAAGCGATTACCATGAGAAAAACCGTCTTGACCGTAGTAAGCAGAAGCGTCGCAGAACACAGCGGTTCGAAGGGAGTGCCAAAACCTTGGATAAACTCCACACTGGTGTCAGAGGTCTGAAGAAGGGCCTCTTAAGGAAGAAAGACTTCAAAAGAGCCGCTAGCTGAGGAGCAGAAGAAACCGAAGATAGCAGACCGATAGCCACAAATCGTTGACAGAGCTCTCCCCTTGTCATACAAAGAGATCAGAAAGTCAGCAATAGAAGGTAAAGACGCCTCTCTAGGGGCGACGCCCACCTCCTCACACCAAGTGTGAAAAGCATCCAACCAGGAGTTGTAAACCGTCCTGGTCGACTCTCGTCTACTCTGGACTAGAAATTGTACAGCACGTTCGGAGAAACCTGACGAACGAGCCCTCTTCCCGATAACCGCCAAGCGGTCAGACGGAGGATTTCCGGCCGCTGGTGTAGAATACCAGACAGAGGTTGCGACACCAGATCCGGATGACACGGCAACGACCACGGAGCCCCCACCAGGAGGGTCAGGAGGTCCTGAAACCACGACCTCGCCGGCCACCAAGGAGCTATGAGAATCATCATCGCTTGATCTTCCCTGATCTTCCAGAGCACATGGGGAAACAACGCGAACGGGGGAAAGGCGTAAGCCCTCCATCCCTCCACGGGATCGCAAAAAGCGTCCAGAGCAAAAGCTCCTGGTTCCCAGACTCTCGAGAATATCGAGGAAAACGATGGTTGAGCGAAGTTGCGAAGAGATCGATGTCGAGAACACCGAACACTCTCCCCAGTTGCCTGAAGACAGTCGGAGGCAGAGTCCACTCTGAGGGAAGGCACTTGCCTCTGGAGAGAAAGTCCGCTAAGATATTCTCTTCGCCCGGGATATGTGATGCAATCGGGAACACCCTCGCCCCCTTGCACCACGCCCAGAGTTGAGAGGCCAACTCGTTCAGAGCCACAGAATGAGTGCCTCCCTGTCTGTTGATGTACGCCATCACCGATACGTTGTCCGTAAGAAACAGAACCGAACGACCCACCAGACGAGCACGGAAGTGACGAAGCGAAGCAAACACTCCCATGAGTTCCAACACATTGATGTGGAGCAGAAAGTCCAGATGACTCCAGTCTCCTGAAATCATTGACCCCTGGCAATGACCTCCCCAAACCAACAGCGACGCGTCCGTGGTGACGGTCACAGAAGGGAGAGGAACTCGGCAGCGTTTGCCCTGAAGGAAGAAGGAACGACGAAGCCAAGGACCTAGAAGACCCTTGACTGCGGACAACAGGGAGATCCACGACAATAAAAGAACTCACGCTCGGCTGATAAAACTCCAACAGAAAGAGTTGGAAGGGACTCATCAATAGTCGACAATCTGGAAGCATGCCGACTAGACTGGAGAGAAACCCTAGCCACTGAAGCCAACACTCGGCTTTCACCCGACGTGCACATCTCAGAGACCGAGCAGTCCTGACTATCGTCTCGACCCTGTCGAGCCTGGGACGAGCCAGCTGATGACGAATGTCCAGCTGAGCACCTAGGTAAGACGGCGTGCGAGCCGGAACGAATTCTGATTTCTCCCAAAATATGAGAAATCCGAGATCTTGAGTCGTGCTGATCAGAATCTGCATATGATCCAACAGCATGACTGACGCCACGACTCTCGTGAAAATCCGAGGAGCAGGGCGCAAACCGAACAGGAGCGCTCTGTAACGGTAGAATTTGCCCAGGAAGGCAAAAACCCCACAAGATCCCGCGACCGCGGATGTACCGGCACATGAAAATAAGCGTCGCGAAGATCCAAAGAAACCGCGACGTCTGCGGGATTCAATGAAGAAAGGATGGTTGCCAGATGATCCATTCGGAAATGAACCTTTCCCAAATGAAGGTTAAACCGCTTCATGTTGAGAATCATTCTTAAAGAACCCGAGCACTTGGGAATTACGAACACCGGCGACAAACAAAGACACGGGTGATCGTCTACTTCCTCTATTGCCCCCTTCTCTAACAGAGACACGAAATCGGAGGAAATGTGACTCTGAAAAAGAGGGGACATGATCGGAGAGCGGCTCCGGAGGACGCCATTCGGAAGAGGTTCCACAAAAACTATGAAGAACCCTTCTCGTACCACCGACAGAACAAATGCGTCGCTGGTGATCTTCTCCCACGCCGGGAGAAATCTCCGGAGCCGCCCGCCGACCTAAGACCCAAGCACTCGGGGGAAGCCATCATCTAGAGAATGACTTCCCACCACCACGAAAGGGAGTCCGGGAAGATAGAAGAATCACGGTAAGAAGAAACTCGAGACGAAGGACGACCACGATCCTGGTATTCCTCCTCGGCCGGGTACCAGTCCTGAGGGCGGCCCTTAGACTGGCCGACGTTCTTACGAAAAGAACCCGAAATCTTCAAACTTTTCTTACGAGGTCTGGAGGAAGGAACCGGTTCTTGGACATCGCGAAAAGCAACGGACAGGTCTCGAGCCTGCTTCTCACCATCAATCTCGGCTTGCAGTAGAGTAGTGAAACTATCTCCACAAAGGCGGGGGCTGGCCACTGGAATCTGCGGAAGCAGTCCTGGAATTTGATGCGGTCGAATGCCCAAATAAGTGAGCACAGCCTCCCGACGATACTTCTCGATGGAATGCGAAGTCACCGCAAGCCGTGAGAAAAGATCAAACAACAAAATTGTCACTTTTATCAAAAGGACCACGAGTCCCAAACTTCTTCCCCAAACGACTGGCCACCGCCACAAGTTTGGGAGAAACCCGTTTAGGACACAAATACAAATCCGCATCCTGAGGAACGAAAGCGTACTTGTCCACCTGCCGCTTAAGAAATCCCGTCGATGACGACAAGTCTTCTGCGGCATTCACAAATTCTTCTTTGTGTAGATCAGGAAGAAACAGTCCCTGAAACGCTGAAGAGTCCGATTTAGAAGACAGGAAGCCCCGCCGATAACTCCGGGACGACACAAGAATCGGGCACATAATTGTGAAACAAGGCTAACGAATCCGCGCCAGAGACACAAACGGAAGTAGAAGCATCATCCCCCGCAACTGAACCAGACGACTGAGCGATGGAACCAGTGTCCCAACGATCAACCGAGCCCCCCCTATCTTGACCAGATAAACAGGGACGATCCCCGCCTCTCGGAGCGCCCAACGAAGCGTGAGGCGGAGAAGCAAAAAAGAGAGGACCCCGGCTGAATACGACAACTCGAAACCCGCACCGGCGACTGCTCAGGCGAGATCGATGCATCTTCGGAAAACTCCGAAAATAAATCAACCGCGATCGGATCCGAAAGTGAAGTAGGACGAACCGGAGGAGCCGACTCGGGCACCGAAGATCGAAAAGCGTCAGCAAAAGCCCGCATCCAATCCGAAAATTCCGGCGGGGGTGGAGGCACCGACGGAGGGAGAGTAGCCACCAAAGGCGGACCCCGAGGAGCCGCAAACGGTGCCATAAAATCAGAGCGCGGATTCTTCGAAGGATAAACAAAATCCGAGGAAGAACCGGCCACCGCGTCCCGGGAACCCCGCCTCTTACGAGACGTAGCGGTAACGGAAAAGGCCGAAGAAACGGGACGGTTATCCGATAAAGGCCCGACGGTAGGAGCTCCCCGCAAACCGAATCGGGAAAACGGAACACGCACCGACGGAGAGGCGCGGTTAGTTGAAGCCCCAGGATCCGACTCGGATGCACGGGTATCCGGACCAAAATCCGGAACCGGCAAATCCGACAAAGGGACAGAAGAACCGAACGGTGACCGGTTCAAGTCCGGATCCACAGAAGCAACCCGAATATCCGTCGATGGATTTGTGCACCGACCAAACAAAAGAACCGACGGAACAATTGTTGGCGGTGCAGAACTAAGGCCCGTTCCACCCAGGGTAAGAACCTCTGGGTTTCCGGGAACCGTATTGAGGGGCGACGTATCGCCTTGCTCAACCATTCTCCTGGGCTTCCCTTGCCCGCATAAACGTCCACTGACGTTCGCATCCCCGGGGTTTGCGGTGTCACCACCGCTCCCGAGGGGCGTAACTAACGAAGACTTATTACTAGAATCCTTCGTCTTCGTACCCGTCAATGGATTTGTGCACCGACCAAACAAAAGAACCGACGGAACAATTGTTGGCGGTGCAGAACTAAGGCCCGTTCCACCCAGGGTAAGAACCTCTGGGTTTCCGGGAACCGTATTGAGGGGCGACGTATCGCCTTGCTCAACCATTCTCCTGGGCTTCCCTTGCCCGCATAAACGTCCACTGACGTTCGCATCCCCGGGGTTTGCGGTGTCACCACCGCTCCCGAGGGGCGTAACTAACGAAGACTTATTAATAGAATCCTTCGTCTTCTTTCTCGCGACAGAACTTGATTTCTTCTTCGTGAAACCTGCTAAGAGAAAATAAGAACTGCGAGACATATTATAACCTGCGGGAAAGAAAATTAAACAAAGGGTACGAGCAATTATCAACAAGAATTAAATAAACTACCAGTGACTAAAACACCCCACCGACTACCCCCGCACGCACCCGAGGCCTCGGAGGAGTGAGGACAGGCAAACGCGAAAGCGGAAACGTAACAGTAGTCGGCAAGAAAACGTTCTAGAATACTGATAAATAAATAAATTCACGGAGTGAAACTACTCTCTAACGAACAGGAAATCGTAGAGAATATTATAAAAGGCGAAAATGCGAACCAAAAAGTGACTAAAGAGGAAAAACTCTTCAACTTTTGGGAGCGATTTTTAGTGTAACTTATCCGTTCGGATGCGAAGAGATAAGAGGAAGAGGTTACGTTGGCGGCGCTCGGACGCAAGGGTCACGGAGGGCGCCTTTGGGCGGGGGGGTATGAGCAATTTGGCGATGTGTTTTAAGTTTCGGTTATGCAATGTTGAGGTGCAACAATAGCAAAGTAGAATAGGTAGATACGTTGATTTATTGATGTAAATGATGTAGAATGACATTATAGTTTATACATGGGACTAAAGACCTTGGACTTGCCCTGTTTGACTAGCAGGCCTGAGATCTGACAATGGCTGTGATGTCTGCTAAGGACTTCAGGAAACCAGGTGTCATCCTGTTGCTAAAATTAAACTCTCAATCTCAACCTGAATAATTCCTTCGTAATCCTCCCTTGACCCTAGTCTACCAGCACAGACCTGTGTATGGAGTGAAGTGTAGCCTGATTGCTAATGCTTGCACCGAGATGCCTACAGTGCAGGATCAATGGAGTACAGTCTCTGTATAGTCTCCTAGATCAGACCCTCTGTTATGCATTACGATTGACAAAGGTTTGTACATGCAAACTAGTCTGACCCAACTTGGAAGAGCACAAGGTCAAAACCAACTCATCCGTTAGAAATATTGGGAACCTGGTACAGAGCAAGGTTTACCCAAAGGTCTGATTTGTATGGTGGATTAGAGAAGGAGGGTTATGGCTGGCATTGATTCATTTGGTGTCATACATATCCATACATATCCATACATAGGCCAATCTTACCATAGACGTAATAGAATGGACTATGGACGAAGCAGTTTCTTTGATCCTATGAGTTCCACTGGCAAGGTTTAAATTTCGCGCCGATGCAAAAACCCAGCGGTGGTCCCACCGCAACCCGACAGCTGGATGCGATCACTTGCGCAATCTTGCATAATCGCAACAGCAGGCTCGCGATTTGGGGTTGTTCGCTGCTCCTTCAAATCGTTGAGAACCTAGTGTTAAATTGTATGAGCGCTCTCCGCCATGCGGTCGTAGCGAACATGTTTTCGTCTTTGTGCCTGACGATATTATTGTTATTGTTTTCAGCGTTGTATTTATACTAACAATTATTATTTATTTCTATGTGTGTATTGTTCCATAATACATATTTTTCTCGTACTCATGAGTCATGTGTTGTTTATAAAGTAATTAGAAGGGCAGGATTATCATTAGATGACATAAATATGGAAGAACTTTATGATTATGATGGGCAGTCCATATATCGACATAGTCTAGACGACGGAAATGTTGAATATTTTGCGATGGTCAATTCCCAAATTTACGGACACAGATATTTATCCTAATTCCTAGATTCTCAAAAAAAACGTACACATATAGTAGGCCTACATCAAGATTAAATAAGATAAAATCTGAGGGAAGAAAAAAAAAAAGCAGTCACTCTCGGATTAACAAGTCCAAAATTTAACTTGAAAAAAACATGCACCCGCCGATCTCTATCAATGGGACTACGTGTGCAATTTGGATTAGACAAAGGCACGGCAATTTAGTGGTCATGATGCGAAGAAATCACGCATTACCACAGATTTTCTGAGCACTCACGAAAACAACCCCATTCTTCCAATGCCTATAAAAAAAAACGCACGCAAACGCAACAAATAACGAATGATTGTATTCGACAAACGAAGGATTTGTGATCACCACAACGTCGTTGGTTTCACAGAGAAATTAACGGAAACAGGAGAAAAAAACACTTTTTAAACTGTATTTTGTAAGCTCTTGTAGTGACTTTCCTTGCTTATATGATGAGTTTGCTACACACCAACACAAATTCGTAAAAAATCGAAGAAATCACAGATTTCAACAGCTTTTTTTACAGATTGGCGAGCATGAACAGGACGTAAACCTCATATTTACATCCGGGGCACTATTGACGTAGTATTTAGCTGCGCATGGGCAGAAGGCTCTCCTGTCACGATTCATTCATGAAATGAGAAGCGCAAATCGTGGGAAGCATTTGGTCAGTGCGAAGCGACTTGGCTGATAGAGGGCGGCAAAATCCCGGTGGATCTCATAGGACCAAAGGACCCTTATCGGAGCTTATCAAAACATGCCCGCAGCGTTGCGGTCAGACTTAAAACATAGAGGAAAGTAAGACATAAGAACAGGTGGTAGATATCATTACTTTTACTACTCTTGCCGTCGAAAGTCCATTTGTATTACGTCTATGATCTTACCCAGGTATCAAAAAGCATTAGACCAGTTTTGGAAACGCCCCCCCCTCTCAAAAAAATGAAATGAAAGCTCTTATTACCAATCATGTGAAAGAATGTGCTTTGACTGATACGTGATAATATAAATTTTGCCGGGAAACGGCCTATTAATTGATATATTTGGTAAATTATTATATCTATCCTGACTGGATATGTATCACGTAGTCCCATATACATCTTTCTGTGTTAAGTGCTTGTAACTTTACCAAGACTGGGCCAAATTTCTTATCATTTTGATGATTCCAAAACCTTGCAGTACACACCAATACTTATATGCTAGATGATCAAACATTTCTGATCGATTCCACAACGTTTCTTTCACAATGCAATCGCATGACCAAAACTGGTCTATACCTTTAATACAGGATATGAAAACTAGGTTCCTGATGTTCAGATTCAGTAGAAGTACAGGCTACCATTTGGGTATACTCTTCTACCTTTCTTATCAGCTTCCAAACATTCAATTACTGATACATTTACCAGCCAATTAGGTTGACATATTTTCTATTAAATTGGATTACCGTATTAGAGTACATAATATAAGTGCACTAGTGCAGACATAAATAACTAATGTGTAATCAGAGGAAATTGCGGGCTATATGAACCTCAAATATGTGCTGCAATTGTTTGAAAAGTTGTGGGTTAACTGCAGTCAGGGTAAACATTATTAGTATTTGAAGCAAACATTTCCCGTTAGTCTAGATTTTTTTTTTCACCAGTGAACTGTGCTACAGTACTACAATAGGGAGAATTTGGCCTTGATCATGGAATCATGCTAATTCAACACTGTCTGGCGAGTGCCTGAAAATGAGCGCAGGAAATGCTACTCTTGAATAAATAATTATTGAAGGGTAAGGTCATCGTTGCAATATGATACACGACTAAACGACCCGTACTCACCAAGTATATAATTAGAATTTTCATCCCTCTCAATGTCGTTTGGACATTTAATTGAGTGCATGAAGCGAGGAAAGGACAAGGCTCAGTCTAAATGACTGACTCATAATATGCGCATTCCTCTGTATCATGTAATTATTACCCCCAATGAGTGCTTGAAAGCTGGATTTCAAATGCTGTAGGTTGTTCATGGTCAAATTTGTGTGCGTTTGTATGTGTATGATTTACACACTTGTTGTACTTTATGAATAAATGGATCATCCGTTTCTGCTCTTATATTGGGGGTGTATGGGGCATGGGTGGGCCTATCCATTGGGTCCAGACATGATAAAGAATTTTAATTGCATGTGTGTATAATATGTATACATGTGAGCAAATTTTGAAGAAAAAAGAACATTATCAGTCACTGATATTTTCACAGAAGACAAAGAAAGCACAATGAAATTGTATTCAAATACGGTATGGCATTGCTGGAAGAAAAAAAAATCAACTTCAAAAAATAATATTTTGTATGCAGATAGAAATGTAGTACATGTAGCTCAGAATGGCTCAATGAGAGATCTATTAAAATAAGACAGCACTGAGCTGGCAACGCCTGTACAAATGTACATCAGACCCTTAAATCGGATTTTAGTGGGGGGGGGGGTGCAGATATTATATGAGGTGGACCCTGTCAAGGGTGCAAAGCTCCTGAGTGGGAAGAGGGTCCAGGAGGGAGGGTCTGGGAGGGGGCTGTCCAAGGGCAGAGAAAATGTTGTCATTTTTCTGTCTGAAAACCATGTTCTAGGTACAATTTTGAGCATCAATAGGAATATGAGCCTTCAGAAAATAAGGCAGTGCTCACTGAGCTTGCAATAACTGCTATTAGATCCACAAAATTAGTGCTGATGGCTCATCAGAGAACACCATATATTTTTCACATATTTCACTACCGTAATTTTATCATTATGATCATGTCAGAAATGACATGATTGCAGGGACCTCTGGGAGAACAGTACATACTGATGAGGCTACCCTGGGTAAACAAGACATATTATTATTATTATCAAATAATTATTATGACTACCTGTAGCCAAAATACCATTCCATCTCTCTTTTCCCTTTAAATCCATCTCTACACTATCTGTCATTAAGATCCTACCACCACCCGCTCTCCTGGGTGCACCGGCCATTACTGTCAGTCCGTGACTACATATAGCAGCAACCAGAGATGTAAACGGAATCTCAGCCCAGATGTTAGTTTCACTTCTGGTCTATAAATAGACCTATCCTCCCAGGGTATTATTAATTTGTTGGTCTAATGCCTAATGGCAGACTAGGCCTCAAATACATACATGTACCTCAACTTTATAAATAGGAAAGTGCAAGCATTGGTTCACGAGGTGTCCAATAGTGTAAGGGTCAAGCTTGCTATCCATAAGGACCACTATTTATAAGGACCATATTATTCATTATACAACACCTACGTGGATCCTTGTCATTTGATTGGAGGATTGTTGGTCACATGATATTCAATAGATGTTATATTGCACGGTCGTGCATTTTTGGTTATATGCGCCCTGCATTTTTGGTTATATGCAGACTGCATACCTCTAAGCCGTGCACGCGCGTATCCCTGCGTGTATCTGACGCGAAGGCAATCTGAATGTAATCGAGAAGGCTTGACTCCAACTTTAATTTATCTTTAATATAAGGAGTAAAGCATAATTTGTTGATTAACGTTCTATTAGATCTTCTTCGATGTTGTATAAAACAAATAATGAATGTTTTTCATTCGTTCAATGGTGCGAATATTTTCATTCGTTGAAAGATTAACGTTAATTCTATTCAACCAGGCTGACTCCTCATTGAATAGAATGTTAATCTTTCAACTCATGAAAATATTCGCACTATTGAACTCATAACCATTCATTATTTGTATAATATTCATAAGGATCGCTATCCATATTGCATGACAAAATGAACAGCGATCCTTTATAAATAGCGGCCCTTATAAATAGCAAGCAAACCATAGACAATTTACCTCGTTATTCATAGGACCGCCATTCATAAGGACCACTATTCATAAAGACCGCTATCTATAACGTGTGACTAAATGAATAGCGGTCCTTATAAATGGCGAGCAGACCCCTTCATATACATGTACCTATGTGTAACGATAACAATGTGTAATTATCAACATATACCGAATGTTGTATTGTGGAGTTCTGCACATAAATGACATCAAGTATATCCTTTCACTTTATATTTTCTTCTGATCTAAGCTCTAATAGGGCTACTAACCTTCACAAAATAATCAGATTAGGGCATGTCTCTCATCAGATAAATGGAAGGCAAATGTACATTAAGTATGGGAGAAAATAGTTTTGACTTTCCAGAATGTTTACCCTACTAAGGCTTTAGGAGGTTAATTCAACTTTTGGCAGCACAAATGAGTTTCGTACAACCCTCAGTTCTCGCTATGACGCTGTCTGAAGCAACACAAAATGGTATCGCTTTCATTTCTGTGCTAAGAATAAACTTCCTGTTTTGAATGCATGCAGCGGAACGATGCCTGGATTCCGAATCTTATTACATTATCTTTGAATGATATCCAGTAGAAACTCTTGTTACAGGTACATAAACTGTACAGTATACATGTAGACAAATGTAAGGTGGTGAAGTTTTTAATATGATACACAGAGGTAGCCAATTTGTATGCAAGAATTTTATATTTTACCAAAATTTGTCATAAATTACAGACATTAATTTTTCATTGACTCAAGTCTACTGCCCTCGATCATCAATAAACCCCATGTTACTTACAACATCATTCTCATATGATAAAAACAACACTTACATGTATATTTACTTTTATATCCTTCTAATTAAAATTTCTGAAATGTTTAATTACCTCATAAATATCATCTCATTGAACTACATGTATGTATCGCATCTGTACAACTGCATGTTTTACATGTATGTTTGTATATTAAATGCCCTGCTTTGGAAAATCCATTGTCCTGGCCCATATATATGTGCTACCTCTGTATAACTATGATCTGTTTGTACCACTGTCTATTTTGATGATGAAATAAATACTGATTAATTACATGGAGATAATATCAATCCGCAAAAGGCCCATTACACACATTCAATGTCTAAGATTTTCATAAAGATGTGCATAAACAGTAGGCCTACAGTGAACACTTAGGCTAGACTGTAATAGAACATGTAAGACTGATAGTAATCAAATCCATTTGAGATGGACAGACAGTTGATCAACTTATCTTTGCACATGTATCCACCATCTACCACTCAATCAGAGTCCACTCAAATTCAATTAATAAAAGAAATGCAGCTGCTACACAAAGATGTTTCTATTGATAATGTCTTATCTTCTTGCTAGGGACTATGGACATACATGTACAGACTGAGAGTGCATTTTCTTTCTCTGTTTGTTTGGGTTTCAATACTACGAGAAGTACCAAATAATTAAAGGTCAATAATTAGTGAGGAAGGGGGAGGGAGATGAAGGGGTTGTTGCATATTTGTGTATGTTCCCTCTACCCAGAGGTACCTTTTTCAAACTTTTATTCTTCTTCCTTCCTCCCCCTTACAATAGAGAGGACATACCCACTCCCCCTCCCCCACACGCAATGCTCCATCATGTACCCACTCCCCCTCCCCCACACGCAATGCTCCATCATGGCTACACCACTGCTAATACCTTTAAACTAGATAATTGAGACAGTATCTCTCACAGACAGGCCTCTGTCTGCATGCAATCAATTGCTAATTAATTTTGGTGCATGCTGACCATGTACACATTTCACAGTTCATTAATCTATAGCAGAAAATGAGTAAATATGTTTGTTTTTTAGCTAAGTGAACATGTTTTTTAAATAATCTAATCCATCACCATTTTGTTTCCACTAGTACATGTTTAATAACAAATTGTAGATCTCATTCATATTAGCTAGATAAACTTTCCAGAAAAGTAATGTTTTTCCCAAAAAATTATGACCTACATGCAAGGAATCGCCCAATTGCCTCATAATTCTGCACATATGTAAATTTCCCATTTTCCAGGAGGATTAAATTGGTTTTTAATTGAACCCCAGCATAAGGCCAGCAAGGCGGCCTGGAAGTAGGCTAAGTGAATACCAGTATGTCTGATAGTATTATTAACATTTGTCCACCTCTCTCTGGGGTTGAACAGATGCTTTAAAGTGCAACACGTCTTCCCAAACTGCATTTTAAAGGAATGGCTCTCCAATTGATTACCGGTATGATGTCTATTTCCAATTTCCATCCAGCCTTTGTGATTACAAGGAAGTTCTAACCCTGTAATCAAATCAGGGGCTGATTCCTTTCGATTTTTGAAAAAATATTGGAAGATGAATTTTAATCACTGATCACCGATAAATGATCAGAAGATATGGCAGTGGGAAGAAGAAAAAAAAAGCCTTTTCATTTGATAAAAGCTCCAGATATTAGAATTTTTGTTCCTTCTAATATCTTACAGTTTTAAAAGAAAAATATTAACTGAAAACTTTGGTTTGAATAGATCAACATGAACTCAAATAGAAAAAGTACTCTTCACTTTCATAAGAAAAACTTTCCAAATGAATTGCCTACAGCCAAACATACTTGACAAGTACGATTCCGGTTTGAATTCTCGGCTCTCGGAAAAGCATAAGTGTTCCCTTCCCGCTTTTTTGCATTCCTTGCCAAAAAGAGAGAGAAAAACAAAGAGGCAAAAAACCATGTGAAGAGGCACTTCGGCCTCGCATCTCGGCTGTGTTGGCGTGAATACCAATGATGCACAAAGAAGTATGTCTTCATCTCACGAGCTAGCCCAAATATCCTAAGAATGCAAAGCATGGATGTCATGAGAAATAAAGTTCATTTCCCTTCATCCAATTGCATTACAGAGCACTTGAACTTTGTGGGTTAAGCCTTGACATCATCATCATCATCTCAAGACTAATAGACATGTAATCCTAGGTTTATGTAGGCCGAGACATATCGGGTTACCGGTAAATGGTATTTAATTTTAAACTTAACATAAGTAACAGAACATAACAGGAGAAAATAATGTCATATATTGGTATTACACTTGTATTCACTCCAAAAATAGCCTTCTCGATATTTGCATGAAAAGAAAAGATTCAATTTTTACAATTTAACATGTCTCTAGAGGAGTTATTGCATTCATCCAAGAACATCTTTTCAAAGTCTTTCCATATGATGTGCATCTCTCCCACATTCTTGGCAGCTCAGCTCAATGATGACATGCATTTGCTTCCTTAAATCTGCTTTTTTTAAAAATTAATATCTGCTCTTCCTTTTAGAAGAATCTAAAAATGGCAACTCCTCACAAACAAGCCTTTCCTGTCAAGTTAATTACATCTATTTTCTGGCCGCAAATTTTCTTCCATTTTCTCTGTTCCACATTTAATACAACCTACATGTATGCTTTCATCTTGTTGCGTGCCAAGCATTTTCACCCATTAATAGCTTGGTAAATTTGCCCCCGTCTTAACGTGTACTCTGACTTTCAATATTCTAACGCCCACTCTGTTTGGCTACAAGTATCGCAATATCGTCAGGAAGCACGAAGCAGACAAACAACGTTCCTGATATATTGTTTGCTCTGCATTATTGAACAACATGGTCACAAGCATTTTGCAAATACAATTTCAAAAATTAGAAAAGTTTCAAGATCAATGAATACTCCACGGACAAAACTAGAGCACGATACCTCCAAAGTAGAAATTAAACGGAAACCTTCTATTGATTCGCTTTTTTGTGGAGGACTAAGGAAAGGGAAAATGTGGGCCGAAAAATTGTTTCAGACATTCGCCTTCCCTACTGCTGCTCCTCACTGAATTGACCGTAGAAAATAAAAAATGAAGGTAAGGAGATGAAATAGAGCAGACAGATTTTATTCTGGAATGGATTGTAGCCAGACATTATGGCTCCCAAACCACTCACAGCTAGGCTGCATGCTACTGGCATTGCCAATTTGATGAATGAATATGAGCAAGGCTGATTTAAAAGAATGTACGAGAAACATAATATATCCTTGACATTCAATAAAAGAATATCCATCTCACATCAAACTCAGTTGAAGAGTCTAAAGTGAAGGTTGTATCAATGTACGTGTTACATTTCCTACAATGCTTTGCTTTCAAAGCAAATACACATGTTATAGGCCTACATGTACAGGTGTTCTTCTTTCTTTCTACAGTAAGGGAAACTTCAAGGTTTTAGAATTCTTTCATACATAATGAAATATGCTGGATTTTATATTACAAAATTCAATAATTTGTTGAGGATACGCATGTATATTGTACATCAAACTGCCATTTAACAACTATACTTCGTATTTGCAGCATTTCAATATATTCACCAAAATGTTGATATTGCATATATTCGAATGCAAAATCATTAAAACAAAATTAATTATTTAATGACATTGTAGGATATATTTTTTTCTCCACACAGATATAATGTAATTTATATTTCAACAACACCATATAAAATTGCAGCACAAAAACAGGGTATCAATAGTTTAAAGTTGGAGGAAACAGAAAGCAAAATAAGGTAGCCAGGAGAAAATATAAATGCAAGTTGTTAAAAAAGATAAGAAAAAAAAAAAGGACAGATATTAAATAAAGACAAATTTCCACTTACCTATGAGAAGAGCATGTTTGTCTGCATTGCCTTCATCCAGCACATATCGCTCTTTTAGGAACTTGATAGACTCTGCTGATACGTGAACCTTCCCTGGCTGGCCAGATGCCTCCATCTTGTTAGCAATGGTCACATCATTGGACCACACATCAAACTTGAAGCGGCGATTACCCACGATGCCACAGAGCACGGTGCCAGTATGAATGCCCACACGCATGTTGACCTTCTCTCCCGACTCATGGCAGAAATCCTTGATGGCTTCAATCATGCTCAGGCCCATCTCCACGCAGCACTGGGCATGATCCTCCCGTTTCACCGGACACCCAGACACGCAGTAGTAGCAGTCACCCAAGGTGCAGATCTTCTCGCAGTTGTGCCGCCTGCAGAGGAGGTCAAAGCGGCCAAAGAGGTTGTTGAGGAGACCAACCAGGACCTCAGCACTCTTGTTTGCACTCATCTTGGTAAATCCAGCAATGTCAGCATAAAGGATGCTGACATTCTCCATGCGATTCATGTAGAAGGGTCGAAAGATGGGTTCGGAAGACTGCCTGCGACCTATGTGGGCCCTGACTTCGGGGTTAGACTCCCGGCCCTTCAGGAGCTCTTTGGCAATGCTGTCAGGCATAAGAGATTGGATGGTAGCCTCCTTGATCTGCTTCTCCCGTTTGTGCAGGTTTTGGGCAACAACGGTCTCCACAACCTTCAAGAATGTGCTCCTATTACGCACTTGAGACATAAAGAAAATATGCATGCCCATCATGTGGATACACAAGTGAAGGAACAGCTTGGTAAATACATGCGTTGCATTCACTTCATCCGGCTGTAACGCTGTGGTGAAGAATAAGACCTCATAAACAAACGAAAACAACATCATGGTTACCACCGAGTATAGAAAGGGTAAAGGTATCACAGTATATGTTATTAGGATCGTCTCAACGCATATCGCGAATGTCGCAACAGTACTTATCACTCTATTATCGCATTCACAATTATCGGTGAAAGACGCAAATGAAGCTAGAGTAAGTCCACAAACAACTACTATAAAGACAAGCGAAGTGTGCATGACATAGTCCCTATAATACCTACATGTTGTGAAGGCTATAAGAGCTATACAAACCCCTACCATACACCCCAGTGCTATTTCAAAAATAATCCAGTCACACTTCTGCTCCATGCTGTTCATATTGATGGGTATATAAATCATCCATGATATACATGCTAGAAGAGCGTAGCCTAGTGCGTAGCGGAACCGCTTCTTGAGCTGAGGAAACGAGTGCCATTGAAACTGCTCTTCAATGATGGGCAGGTTGAACTTGGGATCCCACCAGCTCCCAGAGGCACGCTCAAAGAGCTTTGGGCAGCAGCGTCCGCTCAGGGATCTCCTGCTGCTCTCTGAGCTCTGTCTCCTGGTGCTGGGCATGTTGCTGGATGATCCCTTGACGGTCACCTCCACGGCGCCTTCTTCCGTACCTCGACTGCTCGGGGTGAAGCGGACCTCCGTCTCAGACACCGAGACCATGTCTGTCTGTTGCCTCTTATCGTCTCAGGGATGACCTCTTAGCTCACTGTAAATTCAAAAACAATGCAAAGGGTCAGTTACAGTATTACATTTGGGTCAAATTCCAAGAATTACATGAAGGCCCGTTCAGATATGAACAACAGCAGTTTTTTGATGACCTAAGTGTAATAAGCTTCACGTGTTTGTATCTGATAACACAGAGCTCAGTTCACACGTGTAGGACCTTTGTATACATGTACGGTTGCCTCTCATTTAATATCGTTGGTTCATTTGTTGGTTTAAAAAATGATGCGGTTCTCCGCTTTATATCTGAATGAGCTTTTAGTCATATCACCAACCCAACTCCAAACTATTCAATAATCAACAAAATATTTGCCATTTAGGCTAATGTAATCTTTTGTTGGTCTTGTGTACACATGTAGGTCTCCGTAGTGTGAATATGCACTTGATTCCTTGAAATATTCTGAGAAAGAAATCAAGTGCAAATAAAAAGGCCTAGATAAATAATGGTATTGATCCGTACTGCAATCATGACATCCAACGATAATGAGCTGGAAAGACATCTAATAAAGAGAGCATTCAGATTTGTATCAGTCAGTCAACTTGGCTCTTGAGCTGTTGATAGTTTTGTGAAGTTTGTTAACAAATGAGTGAGATGATGAGTGCTTCACCGGACTGCTAAGAAAGTATGTACTTGTAAGTAAGCAACCAGGGGACCGATGGCTCTAAGTCCTCTCCGAGGGACTTGGTAAGAGGATTTCAATGCCTTACCAGAGGGCACTAGTGCATCAACTTGGTTTTAAACCCTCGACCACCCTGTTTAGAGACCACTGCTTTACCACTGAGCCATCACACTCAACAATTCATTAACATCCATATGAACATGGTACTGCTGCCTTGCCTTTTGATTAGGTCATCAGATGACAAGAACCTTGAATACTTTTTGACAACCTGCCTTAGACAAAATGCACCTATAGGAGGGCAAGTCCTAGCTATTTTATCCCATGTGTTAGAGACCACATCAAAGATATAGCTGATGACTGTATCAAGCCGATAGCCATACCAGAACTGGGCTTGGGCCCCGTCTGACAAAGAGTTGATATCAATCGCAACTTATTTGCGAATGGCATCAATCGCAACTATGTACATAAAAAATAGGAGACTGCAAACTTGTGCTTGATTAGAGGACTTACGATTGATGTGGATCAATCGTAACTCTTTGTAAGACGGGGCCCAGAGGTTGAATCAGACAAATTATCAAATAATATGTCAATTTATGTTCAAATTACCTTACGGTTCAATGATACTTGGTAACATACGGGACATACATTGGACTTGCCTATCATATAATTTTGGAGGTTATCAAATACAGATGTTGTAAAATTAAATTACCCTTTTAGCAAATCCTGTATAATTCAATTTTTCTGTGAGGGTTCAGTCGATGACGGAAGTTTACTCTGGTGATAGATAAAGGGGGATTCCCTGAATCTCCCTCAAATTGCAACCGCAATGACAACACTTCTTTCCAGTTGATTGAGTAGCACAGAGACATGTATATTGATTGTAATATAGATCAAATGCTATAAAAAGATCTTGAATCCAATTCTCTTGATATCTGCAGGTACTTTTTGTTATATTAACAGCGGGTACATGTTTATTTAGAGAAAAAAAACTTGCTCCAAACATGCAGAAAATATGACCCAAGTAGGTAAGCCTGTATTTGATGTTTTCACTCATCTTCAATATATAAATGTAGTAATCAAGACAAATGAGAAGAAATTAAGTCTGTGTGATCTCCACAGATTAAATCTATCCATGATTACAATACAAGTTACGACCATGTGTGAAACATACACTGTAATTCAACATCATCCATGACAAATTATGACCCCCAAAATATATTAGAATAAATTTTCTACTCCCAGAGTAACTTAAATTCATGCAGCTTCCAATTTTCCATGGCAACAAATGCGATTAAATCTAATCAAGAGTACGTATACGAGGCGCTCCCTTTGTGATTGAGCGTAGATTATGAGAGGCATATATGCGCACATCAAGTATGACGTGGTTTCCTCCCCCTGCTCCTGCGATGGGGGTGGACAAGAGATCGGAGTTTGGGTGCGATAGCTTCCCCCTAATGAGAGATCATTCATATCTAGTGTCTATCGCTGGCGGCAGTTATTATTCAATTTGAGCTAAGAGGATTAATAAAGGGATTATTAAGAGAGATTCTTCTAGCCCATGAATCGGTTTCAGGGAAAATGTAGACGGACAACGCGATATTGGGTCCACGATAATCATCAACCTGGAGGAAATTATTGGTATCTCAGTGGAATTGCCAATAACACTGCAATAATGGTGAATATGGAAAGTAGATTTGATACAAACATCCCTTTCAACGTTGGAATTTGAGAAAAAAATATGAAGGAAAGCTACCCCAAGCAGGCAACAAGGCACTGAAGAAGAAACATTTTATTGATTGAAATATTTGTTTAATCTTGGGTTTGAAGATAAAATCATAGCATGAGAGCAAAACTTTTTGATTCCCTATGTGACTACACCATTTGCAAAATCAAGCAAATAACCAAAAACAATTTTTGTAAAAGTACAATATTAAAAATCACAAAAATTAGAAACAAATAATAAATGTGTTTATTGTTTGCACAATGTATCCGTATAAAAGCATCGACATACATGTAGATATTTTGTATCAAGTATTCACATCTGTGGATAAGAAATAATCTTGTTAACATTACATGAAATGAATGCACAAATGTAATGCACAATTTATGTGGATATGAATACATGATACAAATGTAATGCACAATTTATGTGGATATGAATACATGATACAAAAATATGCATTTCCAGCCAATGACATTCTAACTCCCACAACAAATTCACTTTATAAATAAAGGGTTTCTGCTAGACATTATTGTAATGATAATTGATACAGATTTTACTTCTAAGTTTATTTTCTAAACACAAATTTTACTTCATTGATTCTATTTATTGCATTCATAAACTGATGATTTTTTTAAAAGAAAGAACAAAATATCCTTATATGTAATATGAATGTGAAGCTATTTGAAATTGCTCTGGATTCCATCACATATAACAGTGGAGCCACAAAAATGCAATCATTGAAATGATATACCAGGTTTAGAGGTCACATGACACAAGTTAAATGTCAAACATATCATATATATTGCAATGTTTACTTGCATTTATTGATGATGTGCTCCAGTACACAATAGTCATACGTAAGGTGAAAGTCCATCCTTATATTTTGATTGTTTTACTAAAAACTGAAAAGTGATTTTAAAAATCTGATATGAATATAAGAAGGTAATGATTTTTTTCATTTTATAATCAATAAAACACAAAATGACAATTCTGTGACGTACTGTGGTGACGTACAGTGGTCCCCTCCCCTTTGCTCTGTACTAATGAAATCATAACTTTCTACTTTATCCTTTCGATCAAACATGCAATCTATATGATCAATGCAAATATGTAACTCCCATAGGAAACAAATATATTTCTTCACCAATAAATAAGAAAATAAAAATGTATGCAATTTTCTGCAAATGTAAGAGTACCTTGAAATATAAACCACAGAGCTGCTATCGTGTATTTCAATTGATTATAACTTCAAATTTCTTATACCGTATTTAATATGATTTAGTTCACTTTTACTGATCTGTTTTCCCTTATTCTGCTGCTTTTATTAAAAACCAACTAAATATCAGGGTTGGCCTTCCCTTTCAATGTTATGGTGAGTTATGGTGAGTAATTGTCATGCGGTTACAGTGTAAAAGAAACTTAATGAAAGCGCTTTGGAAAGGTTTATCATGTTAAACTGTACGTCAATTGCATGCTTTGAGGCTTTGGAATCATAATATTTTTTCTTCAATTGACTCAGTCTTTATGAAAATCACTTCCACTGCAAACAGAAATGGGGTACATGTACATGGGACTTCACACTAACATCTGACATGAATGTGTAGTCAAATATTTTCAGCTATTTCTCATCATTATTTTGAAAAATGCAGGCAATTTTTAGAGCTATAAGAGCACACTTTTTAGGGGACCTTTCTGTTATCACATTCTTCCAAAGAAGGGGAAAGCTCTATCTTTCACCTTTCCCAAAACTCAACCTTCTCTTCAAGGGGGTAGTATGTACATGTACCATGGACCTACTACACATGCATGTACGCAGCAGCAGGCTATATTTCACAGCATCTTGACAGCAACGTCAACGTCATTGAAAGATGGAATATGTGAGCTGGCTCGTAAGCAACCCTGGTTGGTTGGCTGGCTAAGCAAGGCCTCGATGCCACTGCATTAGCATTCCATTAATGAGTAAGATGGGAATAGTGGTTTTTTAGATTTTATCAGTTTAGAATACATGAATAAAGGAGATTTGTTGTTTGTGCCGACCCCTGGATATGATTAGTGTATATATTGTAACCTAAGGAAGCCATAACTAACAGTGGGGTTGTAAAATATGACAATTAAGAATTGGAAATGAATCTTCCAAGTTTTCTCCTTTCATTTAAAGTAATATAAGGGTGGGCTTAAAATCAAAGAAACTCTGCTTTTACTCAAGCAATGTACCATGATTCACTGAAATAGAAAGACACAGATAAAGTAATTTCCCCCATAAATTCTAAAGATGACATTCAAGTCGTAGCTAAAACATTGACATTCACAAGGAATCAAAATTTAACAACAAATATCTATATTTAAAAGCTTTCTTGAGAGATGGTCTAGAATTTTTTTTATAAGCAGACCTTTTCTTCCACTTATAGGAGGGTTATGCAAGCTGAAAATGCAAACATTTTGTTCTAAAAAAAAAAATTATTTAAAACTTTCCTACAAGTATGGTGACAAATTATTAATTATTAGCAAAATTTAAAGATTTTGTACAACTTAAGATTAAAAATTTGTGTACAAAGTGGGGGCTTCAATTTTCACTCATAGAGAGAAAACAACAGAGTCTTTTGATTTTAAATTTTGCTCATACTTTCATAAACCCATCTTGCTGCTACAGATACATTTGGAGACAGGTTTTGGAGGGCTTGCAAATCCCTGATAGGGGCTTTAAAGTGACAACAAAATGAGTTACATTTTAAAATGCCCCTCTAAAATGACTTTCATCAAATCTGTGTAAACTATGAACTACGCGTATGTATATTCGATCTTCGATTTATTGCTTATAGCTCTCTGCTACATACAACATACATGCAACCTGCTCATGTGTATCCCTCTTATTGATTTGGGGAGGGGGATACTTTACTTGCTAGATATGTACTGCTAGGGGGTGGTTGGTTTGGCCCAGGATTGCAGAAATTACTCTATATCTATTTTTTTAATAAATTTGTTCCAAGACTTGGAGAGATCACAATTGCATTTGGCAGCCAATCAAAGAAGCAATCTCGATTGTTATTATTCATTGGATCTGACCACACTGAAAAGTTCAAAGGTAAAAAAAAAGAATCAGGCTAATCCATAAAAACACCATCAAGAAAGAACATTAAATACGGGTTCTTGTTTGAGGCACCAAATTAGCCAATACCTATTCTTCTAAATTCAGAGTTCTCCTCTGTGCAAGTGTGAAGCTTGTCGCCCCTCTCGGCCAATACAGATTTCCAATTATGAAAATTGCCCCCCTCCAAGCAATTTGAGGGTAAATTGCCCATTTGGCCCACAACAACGATGATATATTGTGACATTATCATTCCTTGACATTTGAGCTCTTACAAGTAGTAAATTGTTTGGAAAGGAAAAGGGTAGAGTGAATTCAAAGTGAAAAAAGGATCAATATCTGAGCTGTGTACAACGATTCGGGCACAGATTAACTGAAATGTATAGCTAGAAGACAAAAAATTATCCCCCTTCCCCCCCCCCCCCTCCCGCATTCCAAAGAGCTACATCACACACTAATATGGTTTTACCTTATTCATTGCCTATTTCACTATACAAGCTTACAATCTAATATGTTTACCGGCAAGAAACTGCAAAACATTTTGGGGGTCATTCGTACCCATGCAGTTGTCTTGGCTAGATTAGATAAACTGCATAATTACAAATATGGATACAAAAAAACAAAAAAAATTAAGAGGGGTCAAAGACCTGAAATATTAATCTTAAACAACCATTACAAAACAGTTTAAATAATGCCACGTTACTAATTCTACCATATGTTTTCCTTTTAATTTCAGCCAGTACAATAATCTAATACCACCATATTTATTAATTTATTTGGTATCTATAATGCATTTATCCATAAGGTTTGTTGCCAGTTTGTAATTTGTGAGGGTTATGTTCGAACATGTACTAGTACATACCGGTATCCACAAACTAGGATATGCGACTTACATACATGTACATGTACATGTACATGATACAAGCCTGGAAATATACAAAGCTTTTCCTTAATTTAGTAATGTGATCTGTTTACAAATTCAACTGAGGAGGGAAATTCTAGAACTTCCCTGAACATTTGAGCTTCTCTTGTGTTCGTGTACATCCTGTAAGTGATTTAGTTGCCGACGGCTCGATTGATCAAATGCGGAAACGCCTGGAAAGGGGGATTTCCCTGAACCTGCCAGTTATGTAATCCAAGGCTCAAAACACAGAGCATTGAGGTGTTCATCTTGACCACATGCAAAGCTCTTTTTAAAATGCAAAGGAGAGTCACATGACCAAAAAACGCAATCATTAACTGATCAGTGAAATTTCAGTGAGATTAAAAAAAAAACACTCCAGGGGGCTTTTCACAAAGCCTTTTTTCAATGACAATCAGTGACAAATCTGCTGATAACCAATCAGAAGCAAACATTTCACTAGCTTATAACAAAAACTGTCATTTGTCACTGATGACAAGTTGTGTAAAACACCCCCTAGAGGTGTATTTTTGTATACCGGTACCGGTATAGGTTTTTCATTGTGTTTAGCAACTAGCAACGTACTACATGTACCAGCATGAATGAGCATTGAACACTGGAATGTGAGAAAAATCGATGATTTTTGTTGTTGCTTGCAGTGTAAATGCAGCTACTGAATGCCAGACATACATTAGGCCGATACTTAAGAACTTGAGCAATGTCATGAGTGCATGAATGCAGGCAGGGAAGACAGCTAGCTAGCTAGCCTAGAGGCAGTGTTGGTAACATTGTAGTGCATTAACTGCTGCACCTGTCTTCTGGTTGGGAAACCTTGCCCAGTGACCAATACTTGATAGGCAATGGCTGGCGTGGGGCAAGTCAGGGGTGCCAAACTGGAAGGAGACCCATGAACACTCCTAGACAATTGACAAAAGAGGGGCACGTCGGGGTGTTTCACTGTAAGAATAGGGACTTTTAGATTCTGCACGACAAGAACGTGGACTGCCCTATTCAGTGAAAAAAATACACCGGGGTTCAGGGCGAAATAGCCCCCGAAATCCCCAAAAGAGCCCCCGAAAATCAGAAAAGAGCCCCTTAAATTTGCATAGAGTTCAATGCAAAACAAATTTTAGAATGTTATATTCATGCAGGCAAGGTTGAAAAGTAGCCCCCGAAAAATAAATATTAATTTTTTCCCTGGCCCTATTAAGGCAATGTGACGTCCTTTTAAGGTACTGGCAGTGACGTCACATTGCCTTAAAAGGGCAGTCCACGTTCTCGTCATGCAGAATCTAAAAGTCCCTAATGTCTCTTACAGGAAACTTGCATCTAGGGAAATCCAACCTCAATAGCAAACAACAATATTCAAATACAGTATTCAAATACGTTAAGGGGCATGATTTTGTATTTTGTTTTATTTTTGTAACAATAGAATGTCTAATTTTAAGCCATGTTCTATCTATATTTAATAATTATCAACTATGTTATCTTAGGGACGTTCCGCTTCATACATTTTTGTTTATGAAATGTTTCTACTATGTACTATATATCTCAATGTTACCACTGACTTTTATTATTTGTAAACAATTATTTTACAGGGTGAATAAACAAAACAAACAAACAAACAAACAAACAATAGAGGAATGCAAAAAATATGGAAAGTAGACTGGTGAAAGTTTGAATGAAATTGGACAAAAATGAGAAAGTTATGAAATGATGACATTTTTAATCACTATAGGTATAGGCTCTTCAAATTGGCCGAACCGTTAATGTTTCTGTGATGTAGTGGTGGACAACTTCCCCTTTGTTTCAACACACAAAATTACTAAAATTTCAATTTTTCTAAAAATGTATGACTCTTTAGAGGACCTATAACATTATTCTATCTATATATTTTGAGAAATGACCCAGGGAGAAGACACTTAAGAGAAAAACAGAAATTAAATATATTTTTGTACACAATAAATGGGAGAGTTATCTGCGAATATGTCACAATCCACTGACCAAACTGCCCATCTGAGATTCACATACTTAGTGAACTCATATTCAAAACATTAATAACTTTCTTATTATTGGTCCAATTTTTTTCAAACTTTCGCCATTCTGTTAATCTTATTGTTGATCTTTTATACAAATGACTTTAATACAAGGGTTGGATTGCCTTTTATGTGATAATTACAATGTACACTTGAGAAATTAACATTTTAGCTATATTAATATGCTATAATATAGAATAACTCGCTTTTAAAATAGAAATATTTCAGTGTACTTCACATACATGTACATGTAACACGTAGAGACCATTGTCTGCAGCAACAATTTTTTTCCACCATCACAAGCAATTCATTAACACATCACAAGGATTTTATTCTGACTAGTTATTTGTCTTCCATACAGTGTACTGGGTCATGCGTGAACGGCCTTCTCTATAGTGCACAAGGCTCACATATCAAATATTTTCTGGGAGTATGTGCACATGGGCTTGTACAAATGTGGCCTACACATATGTACAGAGAACGGGGGTCATGTGCACTTTCATGTGCATACATTATACAATATTAATGTGACCAGACGGTGCTTCTGATACAACATCGACAATATCCTAGGGAACATAATTATGAATGAAATTTCTATTCTAACAGGCTGGAGAAAGGTTGAAAATGCTACCAAGTGAGTGATATGCAATGCAAACACACAAACATATGAAAATGTAATGGGCAGGCACCTTTCCAAAATCAATTTGATCTTCTCATAATTTATACAGTTCACCGTACATGTGGACATGTATTCTATGTGGGGGGGGGGGAGACTTCTGCAATGACAGTCTGGTACAAACAGTCTAAGAAGGGAAAGAGGGGAGGGGCAGCTAGCTAAAGGAGGCTATACATGTAGGACCGAGTAAAAGGGGGCAACAGGATATACATATAGGACAGGATCCAGGAAAGACTCCTGACAACAAAATTATAACAGCCATGGAATATTCTGAGAAAAATGAAATAGAAGCTTGGATAGTGGGTCAATGGTGGTGCGGTGAAAAATGCTTTTTTAATCAATGTATGAAGCAATGGAAGCTACCATGCAGAGAAAATAGAGCACAACTACATGCCAATACCGGTATATTCATGATTGCCTCTGAGCTACATGTACACTGTACATGTACAGTGTAGCTTACGGATTCC
Organism: Strongylocentrotus droebachiensis; assembly: GCA_035222895.1. Taxonomy (NCBI): domain Eukaryota; kingdom Metazoa; phylum Echinodermata; class Echinoidea; order Camarodonta; family Strongylocentrotidae; genus Strongylocentrotus; species Strongylocentrotus droebachiensis. The sequence goes on along the minus strand of JAVYIG010000577.1, from coordinate 391,711 downwards.
TCAGGTGGGCTGCCCTTAAGAATCTCTTCACACACAAAGGTGGCAATTATACATTTAAAACAATGTGGTGCATGTAAGCACTTGTTTGGATTAAAAAATAAATAAAATCAAAATAGACATTATTAGAAATGTAATCTTGAATATGCCTACTGCTAAATGTATTTCTAGATAATGCATTCGATATATTACTGTGGATCCTCAGTTTAATAGTCAACCACTACCACATGAAGTATAATATATAACTACTAGGTATTTTTGTTGCTGTTGTTGTTTTTTGTTGTTATTTTTCATGCACAATTTGGATAATAAAATCTGAATAAGAACTGGTAGATTTCATAGCGAATACCTTTTCTGAGAAATGCGCTCTCTTTCTGAACTAGATTTATGAGCCTATTGCAGCTGCTGATACTATTAGCGTGGAGGCCTGAAAAGGCCATGCCATCAACAAATGTTTTTCCAAAAAAAATTCCAATCCTATGAAAGGCACATACCTACATCAGCCAGCATCAATTATGATGGACAATTTCACTTCTGATGCGGATTCTTATCATACTCAAACAAACAAGGTTTCAACGAGGGCCTACTTGAGTGTGTACAAGTCCAGACCATGCCCCCCCACACCCCCCCCCCCCCCCCCCCCAAAAAAAAAAGAAGAAGAAATGCAACGTTCATATATCTCTTCGGTGTGGACCAAGTCGGCATTCAACCCACATTAGTAACTGGTATTAGTCATACTAAGCAGTGCAAGGTTACCGAGAAATACAAGACTGTTGCTTGAGGGGGAAAGGGACCTCTAGGCTCTACAAGTAGAACATAATGAGGGAGTGGAATCAATTTATTTTGAATGCATTGAATTTTGCATTTTGTTTATTGCCCTCATAAACCTAAAATTATTAAATTACAACAGCATGATAGATTTTGTTTCCATTGCATTATGTTTAATCACATATTCAAATCAATCCAAGCTGAAATTGTCCATGACTTGTAAAAAGAGCAAGAAATCAAATTTGACACAAAAAATTCAGACATAAAAGGAAAAAACCACTAGGTATTTCAATGTATATCAAAATTTTGTTCCCAGTAACTGATATTTATTTCTCCTAACATAGACTATGTACACAAGCATAAAGGGCCTATAAAAAGTAAAGATTACAAAAAGTTATTAATATAACAAATGAGTGCCCTTCTGTATCCTATAAAAGGGGCAAATTCCATAGCCAGATTTTATGATTTTATAGTAGAAAAGAGAAGAAACAATTTTAGAAAATAAATAATTTCCTACTATCATTCAATAAAAACAATCTGTATTTCTAACATATATATGAAAAGCTATTCAACAAAATTAGATAATAGAGTGTGAATTACCTGATTGCTACAATCGCAGACGAGTGACCATTCAACAGAGACAAACTGTCAATTCAGTGTAAAAGACAGCCAAGGAAATCACTTGAAACAACATACCATACGTGAAAACACCCATTTTCTGGTAGCGTGCACACAGCAACTCTCCTTTGCTCATCTTCTTCTTGCTCTGTTGCCGCTCAACTATTCCTTCTCCTGTCTTATCCTGTCGCTGGCGTCTATGCATTGATACCTATCCCTTCTATCTCAGCCGAGTGAGTTGTGAGTGAGCATACCAACAACGACCAGGAATGAACGATGAACTAGCGAAGAGTCTCGCCCTTTCCCTTGCTGGCTGGCTAGCTGCGAGCAGACGATCGAGTGCTTAGCAATCTTCACATGGTATATACTGCAAGGCTGTGTGATTGCACGCCACCGTATCCAGTGCTAATATTACCCTGCATGCAAATCCAGGCCCCACTCTGCTATAGACGTGTGTCTAGTCTCGACGATCAGACCCTGATCTACTACTCTGATGGATGCTTCACTACTCTTGTCTATTATTCTCTGTTCTGGTCGAGAATACAATGATTCAACAAAAGACCCAGTGCCTTCGGGTATTGAGGAATAAATACAAAAGATAGTCCAATGAGCACTCCACCAACATATCATCGCCTAATCTGTCATTTAAGCAGTTCAGTAACAAAAAGTTGTAAAATTATGATGGAACACCCTGCAGATATAAACACCATGGTACAAAGCCTGCAACGAGAACAATTCCAAAGGACTTGAAAATTACAAAGCATGAAGCTACAAATTGTACGCCTAATTCAACTACGATTCATACATGTACTACTTACAAACTTAATATTAACATTTTAAAGAAAATATCCATCATCGAAAATTGCAAGGGGGTCTTACATGCACACACTAGACTGCAAATGCACCGCGCAAGCACACAGCATATACACACAATCCAAAAGTCACAATTTACAGAACACAATATAACATGCACACACATACAGACACACAAATAAATGCTCGTTTTTTGGTGTACGATTCCTTTCCAATATAATGGAGAAAGCGGTAACTTTGCATACCAAGTAAACAACTAAAAGGCAAAAAGAAGTACGGTGTCTTTTAGTCTCAAGATGTCATTCTTCATAATATGAAAATGGAATGATGATACATGTACAGTATATCAAATAAATGACCTTTTTTTCCCCTTTGATTGTTTTCACAATAAAATTTGTATTCCTTTACGCTGCTTTTAAATTTAAATTTGCCTTTAATATTAAAGACACATTTTTTATTCATTTATCTGCAATACTTATAATTGAATTTCTGGCCATGTTTCTCCCAAAGTACATGTAGGCAATTAGTGGGCATTCCCCTCTTATTTCAAAGATCTCTTTTTACTACATGTATACTTCAATTGGTCCTTACGAGTTTTCTGGAGCTATACAAATGTAAGGTACATGTACCTTCGAGGAACGAAGTGACACCTAAACCCAAGGCATTCCAACCTACAGCGGGTTCGTCTAATGAGCGAGCGCGCTTCCTGTACGCGTGATTTGCCCCTGGGGAGTAGGAGCTTTATGTACGAAAAACAGAAACCTTTTTTTATTTGTATTGGAATCCCGCAATCAATTTTTTTTCTCCATTGCAGACTCACTAAAAGTACATACCTCCATCTACTGCTATTTCTCTTGATTTTGATCAGGGGAGGGGGCATTTCAAAGGAGGGAGGGGGCATTTCAAAGGGGGTAGGGCGGCATTTCAAAGGAGGGAGGGCGGCATTTCAAAGGAGGGAGGGGGAGGGTGAATGTTCTTCACCACACCAGGTCAGTGAAAGTTTTAGCAAATTTCAATTGAAAATAAGAAAGTAGCGATCAATTAAACACAAATTGGATACTCTGTGACGTATCTTGCGAGATCCCCTCCCATTGATTGAATGATCGCATCTTCAAAAATTCATAATACCGTATTCTTATGTTTAATAATCAAAATTTGCTTAAACTTTCACCGACCTGTTCCTTTCATTTTCTGTTTCTATTAAAACCAACTTAATATAAGGGTAGACTTCCCCCTTGGATTATTTTGCAAAGTCCCCTCCCATACTTAAAAAAGAAAACTTTTTTTAAATGTTCCCTCAAGTAAATATTCAATCATACATGCATCCTGAATATAATTATTGCAAATATTCATCTATAAAACCCCTATTGAGCACACACCTGTGAACATACATGTACAAGTATTTTTCACACTCGATGCTATTCTCAGTATCTCATCATTTGTAATCGAATGAGATAATGAAATGCTTGAATTCAATTCAACCTTCAAACCATCTCTCACGCTGTTAACCATGAGCTAAGTATAGCCCTGGCAACCCTGGGCAATGGGCTCCCTTACATGACCAAAGTCACATATCATTTATTGGAGGTGAAAAATATAGGCCGTCTTTATTGAACAGGATGCCATGCTGGTGTGCAAGCATTCACTAATTCATCTACCGGTATGTGAAAATTGACAATTACATTCCAGTAAAATCATAATTTTTGTGAAATGAAACTTCGAAAATGAGTGACGGTAACTTTAATAAGGAGCAATTTGGTCTGAAAAGAGATTTATATCATGACCTAGTATTCACACAAAAGAGAATCAGCACATTGATTGGTATGACTTGCATATTTTCTGCAATACTTTACATAATTTCATGCCAGAGATAACACAGCTCATAAACGTCTAAAAATAGCTGCTTTTATATGAACAAGTTTTTTTATCTACATGAACTTTATGAAGAAAATGTTACCATGCTTTTCAAAGCAAGCATTTGCATAATTATGTCTCATAGGCTTTCTCTCGTTTTCTTTGAACATGGGTATTATGCATGTAATTGTAGTTTCTATAAATGATAAAATCTAAATTTATTGGAACCAAAAATACATTGAAGCTGCTTTTAAAATGAACAAAACTCTCAGAGAACCAAATATTGTTATTATTACAATTAACAATTTACCCATCAGCAAACTCTTTTTGAAATTTCTCTTTTAATTTCCCAATCAAACATAATGTTTTCATTCCCAGCATATAGACTTTCTCTTTTCCTATATTACAAGTTGTCTTGCATTTAAAAAATACAAAATTTCATATGAATATTGATTTAATTCATCATCTTCTTTGAAATATCTCATTTCACAGATTTACATGTGTACATGTGGGGCTGGGTAATGAAGGTAAAGTAAGATGACAAAATGACAGTTAAAACAAACCACTTTAAACATGTAGTCCATGAAATGTAAGTTCAATGTACATGTCAATGTATGGGATAACTGGGAATATCAAGTGGTATTCTTTTCTATTCAGTTTGCAGCCTTACATATTAATTAAATCTATAAAAAAAAAAAAAAAAAAAAAACAATCCACAATAACCTTTAGCCATTTTCTTACAAATGTAGAGTTCCAATGCTGGAAATCAAGACTAACTTCTAAGAGCAGCATATAAATATACAACTGTCTAGTCAACTAGAAAGAAAAAAAAACCTCTCCATTTCACAAATGTCAGATAGTGGATCTTTGATATTTGTTCTTCTGTAAGCTAGATATTGACTTTGACAGTTGAAATAAAATAAAAAATACACCATCTGGATCCACAGCTCGAAATAGAAAGGTCAACATTAAGGTAGGTCACCAGCGTAATAGTACATTGCATGCCTAGGGATCCTGTCCATTGTTTGTCCTGAGAACGAGGGAGGTTTATTCAATCTCTGGTGGCTGAAAATAGATTATTTCTGAACAATGAACATCATAAAGCAAAATCAAAGTTTGATTTTTGGTTTTGATATGTGTATGTTACATGTATTGTACGTGGCTAGGTGCTATTTGAAGCAGCTTTTGTAAACTATTCAATACAATTTTGTTCTGTTCTTGTACATCACTTTAGCCCTCCCGTACAGATACATAATGTCCAGCAGTATTACGAAATAAGGCCTCTCATGAGCACGATTGAACAAAATTATTTTTCTTTAAACATAGTACACTGCATATATGAGAGGTAGTGGTTAGCAAATGGTTGTTATTCATAATGTATAAAAAGGATACTAAATTATCCTAAGTTTAAACCTTAATTAAGTCCATTGATTAATGGCACACTAAGATCATTCTTTGGAGCCAGAAAATCAATCGACTTAGGCGATTATTCAACTTACAAAAATCGACTAATACAGAGGATTTGGACACGTTTATGTAGACAAAATTGGGGCTTTTTATTATCATAGCTTTACATGTAAGAGGTTAATCGAAACATGTGACGTCCACTCGTGTGAGGTTGACTTCAGATTGAAAAGGTTAAACCGATGAATATACCCTTGTTTAATGATATGTGTATCATGAAAAGCATGCATAGATTTCTAATGACGTGTACTGTATATAAAGTAAACTTGCTTGTCAGAATCGATAATCAAAGTTTCTACTCGCTTACATTGATGTAGAAACTTAGACAGTTTTGTTTTTTTATCGATCATCTGTCGAGTCTAATTGAAAACATATTTGACAAATTGTTTTTTGTCTATCGAGAGTAGGAAAACATATGACTTGTACACAAACATGTACCGGTACATGTAGAAGGTCAGCATTAACTTTTATCTTAAGTAATTTTTCATTATCTCAATCTCATCATATCAATTTTATCCAAATCAACAGCAAAAAATAAATACCGGTAGTCCTATTTTACAATTTACTTAAATTGCCAGCATACCTCTCTATCTCTCTCTCTCTCTGTATCTCTCCATCTCACTTTTTGCATTTTAATTCATTACATGTTTGGAAATTGCAAATTCAATAATCTTCTCATTCGTACTTGAATGAATACCACATTCAATAACGTAATGACTTAACCAAGAATAAGACAAGGACAATGCTTACTGGTACTTACACAAATTTTTCTATTTTTAGAAGCAAAACCACATTAAGGGTGTTTCATCACATCAAATGATTCTGAAGTTTTCCTTTTTTACTGTTGTACAGCAATTGTATGTACTACATGTACATGTGTACTCAGAATTGACAATTTCATCACAAATTCTAGCAGAGATTAATCAATAAACTATTCGAACTCTTGAATATCCTGGCTCCCATCATCCATTCCAATGTCTAGTTCAAATTGTATCATTTTTTAAAGAAGTTCTTTCCCACTTCTAGATTAAAAGAAAATGCAACCTTTGTAATAAGTTTTAGTTGCATGAAACCAGAATAATAAGAGAAATGAGATGAAAGTTTTAAAGAAATTGAACAAATGAGAAAATGAAGAACCTTTGAAATCAATCTCTCTCTACAGCTGAATCATTCATGAGTATTTTTTTAAAACTTGAGTACTTTCGCAGGTGCCCACATTGCTCTCTGCCCATGTGCACATTTTTCTCTGCCGTGTGCGCTGGACAACTCGGGAAGCTGCTTGTGCACTTGGATAAGATAATCTCAATTAAGGTACGCTCCCTGGTTGCTTAGTTACCTACAAATACACGTACTTAACTTTTCAAGTAGTCAGTTAGAATAAACAGTGAAATCAATAACTCTTCTGAACAGGCCCTTTTGTACAATTCAATTTGTTGAATTCAATAAAATCCACATGTAAACACCATTCCTATATATATGCCTACGGTATATATTGTCTGTTTCAAGCAAAATGGGTGATAACACACAGAGCTAATATCCTTCTGGCTCCCAACAGACAATATGTTGGAACAAAGAGTAGCCACAAATTGTTTTCATCTTTTTCAAATGGAATAACGCCTCCGGCACCTCTGTGGGAGAGGCATAACAAGCTGCATTTATTTAATTGTATTACCGGTAGATTTTAATACTGCATTTTCATAGTGAATGCTAATACTGTATATTGACATCATGTAGGCTAAATATGTGCAGCAATGCCCAAATAATAACTGTACAATAAACTATGTAAACATGCAGAATTTACATGTAGATGTCCTCAAATTATTATTGTATTTCTGAAGTGGAGTGTCGAAAATAACAATGAAAAGTTCAATTTGGCGACATTAAAATTTACATTTGGCATTTTGTAGCAGTTAATCCATGATACTAGGCCAGCAAACTAAATGCAAATGCATTGCCAGAGCTCAAAAAGATTTACTAAAGAACCATACTCATTGACATCATTCATAACCAACAGAGAGTCCTTTTGCAGTGTCAATTGGCAACAAACTAGAAGAGGGTGATTTGACTGATTGGTGCTGGTACGTTCAGAGTATTTTGGTGGTGTATAGAACCAGCAAATGTTCCAAACAGTAATGTAACTACTTTTTTTATAATAATATGTAGGCTATAAGAGCTTTAGAGTGCAGTCCAGCCCTTGAATTATTATGGGTGTTTTGAGATACAGGGTCAAACCAGTTGTCAAGTATACAGCATGCGCATGACTTTTGCTTAGAACTACATGTACGAATAAATGGATTTTGAAAGTAGCCAGATTCATTCATAACAAAGCTACATACAGGTACATGTAGGGAATATAAATATATTCCTAGAAATTTCAAGTGTGTTGATAACTTTCCACAGCTAAAGGTGGTGATAAGCGCCTTGATCATTTTATTAGAATGGATAATGGAGCTACCAGTATATAAATCTCATGTATTATTATTATTTCTAAAGTTCATTTGGAGGCGTAGAGCCATAGGAATAATAACGAGATATGCCCTATACAAGAATGGAATATCATATTTGTTATTTAATACTACATGAAAATATGTAACATCAGCCCTCAGCCTGGACAGGCCTACATGTTGCTAATATGTATAGTCCCAACCCAAGTGTGTTATACCAGAGTTTGTCTCTGTCAATTATAGTGAAACCTGTATATAAAGACCGCTCACAGGAGGAAATAAAAATAAACCTTTAAAGCCACACTGTCCTACTTGTAGCAACTTGCTCCCTCTATATAGAAAACTTCCCCAATCGGTGCCAGTTGGTCCCCATGATCCTCTTTTTCTTATGTTAGTTGAGAGCTGAGTTGATGAGATATCCACCTGTCAGTATCCTGGCTGGGTGGTCTAATCCCTTCTGGCCCAGAAGTATTGACGGTCTTTAATATAGGCAGGTGATCTTAATGTACAGATTCCTTTAGTACAGGTTTCAATAAGAATCCATTTTTAAGGGAAATAAGGGTTGCTAGAGCAGATTTGACAAGTTTATTTCTCTGGACTTCATCGTTCATAGGGCACACTGACACACGAGTGTGATATTGATTCACTTTCTCCACCGATATAATCAGGGCTAATATTGTGAAAATTATTGTCTTACTTTGGTACAATTGCCTGGTCAAATTTAAAGGGCATCTTATATAAGGGTTCATGAAGATGTCTTAATGAACTTTTCATGTACACATCCACCTGTGCACAGCAAACATTACTATTTATAAATTGGATTTGTTTTAGTATTTAACTCAACTCTCAATATAATGAAACATTAGTTTCTAGATGATCATTCCAGATATTCAAGTTTGAATCCCAGCAAAGTACTTAATACATATCTTTAAAATAGTCTTTTTATGTAATTTACAGTTGCCACTTTTCATACAGGGGTAGGAAAAAAATATTAACTGGTAGTCCTTAAATGCAAGCACTATCTATCTAGCGGTATTGACTGACCTACCAAAGCCAAGAACCTCTATCACAAATACATGAATATTGCTTAAAAATTGTCTACACTACAATGATAAAATACCACAATCAATAAGACTATTATCATCCATATCGATATCTTTAATTACAGTATGATTATTATTAATATAAATATCCCAATCATTACTTGTGAGAAAGGCTTGTTTACTTACATGTGTACAGAAGATACAGATTTCTGCTGAATTCAACTCTCAAATCCTGATGTTTTGATCATCATTCTGGAGAAAAAAAGAAAAGGAATACAAAAATATTCAGAAATTACCTTAACATAGGTAAAGTGCATTTAATATCTTCTATGTTATTACATCCTTTAAACAACATTTTATCTATTTTTCTTCTTTTAATAGATATTTCACAAAAATGGAAAGAAAGTATGTATAACCCGAATTTTTTTTTTTTCATTTGCAACAGCTACAGGTATATCCAACACTTTCTTTCAAAAAAATTCTTCTGTCCATTGATATTTTACAGACTACATGTGCATGTAGCAATGGTAAGAATCACATGGAGACGGCAGGTGATTTTGGTCATAAAAAAACAAAACAGTCAAATTGCCACCCGAAAAAATATAAATATCAAGACAAGTAAATACAGACCCTTCTAAAGATCACTCTCGTGAAAATCAAGAATTGGTCAAATATTTCCAGAAATCCAAACATATTAAGAAGAGATCCATTACCAAATGGAAATCATGAAAGATGTAGAGATGTATTCAAACTATTATCTTCATTTGCACTTTCTGTTCATAATGCAACGTTGACCAGCTGATGGTTCCTCAATGGCTAGCTCACGACAGTGACTGGGAGAACAACTCTAGCGCGAAAGTCGATGGATCCAAGCAAAGTTGTTATGTAAAAAGTAAGACTCATCATCACTAACAGGAACATACATGGATCCCAAAACTGAACTCTGGGGTCCAAACATTCCAAACCTTAAAATGTTGATGGGAGATTGTGTGCACTGGGTGCTGTACAACATATTCTCTTTTTTATCCATTTATTTCATTCAAAAATGTAAAACTCTCTAGCTACAACCATTTTATGTTGTTTTTCGACATTAAATGGACAAAAATATCCCCTTTTCTGCTCTGGGAATTTAAAACATGGCTTGAATCCTCTTGAGCAAAATTACCATTACTGTAACATATTTTAATACAAGGGGATATTTTCATATATTACAGATGTGTCCACGAAAAAAAAAACCTGGAAATTTCATCAACAAAATATATGGAGAATAGTGAGGGGAAGACATTATCAACTCACTCATTTGCATATGTAGCCTAAATATTACTGTGTCATCAAAATTATGCAAATCTTTAAATTCCATAACTTCCTTATTTTTCATCTGATTTTGATGAACATTATAAACCAGTCGTTTAATTTTTTCTATATTCAATTTAACTTGCAAATGGGTTGGATTTGCCCCTTTCAAGAAAGCCCCAAGAGCTCAGGACAGAACATGAACGATCCAAAAGGCACTCCCTGGGAAACCCCACTGCTCTTTCTGGAGATTCCAGATGAACAACAAGCTCTCCAAATAATAATAATAATAAAAACGGTGCTTATAAAGTGCTTACCACCTAGGTCTCTAAGCGCTAACAAGAAAGTAAATTTTGCATTACCCATAGGGAGTGATCATTTCTATAATCTCTTTACTCTGATACCTTATGATCAAGGCACTGCTGTATCCAGACCAGAACCATAATTTGTTCAAGTTGTTAAGAGCCAGAAGGACATTAACCCATATTATATTTACATACCGTAATTAACGTTGTATAAACCGCCCTCGTGTATTAACCGCACCCCTCTTTTTCTTTTTTTTTCGCCGACTTAAAAACAGTAGAGGACCTAGGATAGAACCTTGTGGTACGCCGTGTAATAGAAGAAAAATTGGAGGAATTATTATTATCAACTACATATTGAAATCTATCAGAAAAATTACTTTCAAACCAAGATGACAGACAAATTTGAGTGTTGTTCTAGTTTCCGAGTGGTGAGTCAACACACCGATTACTGAGCTGGGAGACATTGCCAGGCATAGCGCCAGGTGGAGGGGCATAAATCGAAACTTTAATTTTTTTTTTTTTGGTGTACCGTGTATAAACTGCACCCCCGACTTTGAATTTTTTTCGGCAGCAAAAAGGTGCGGTTAATACACCGTTAATTACGGTAGACTTAATTAACACCCTTCTGACTCTCAACTGAAAACATTCTTTGCAGATAATGTACAGTGTACATGTACATTGATTTTTTTCTTCTTCTGAATACTTGCAATGATAAATTAGCATGAAGATTTATGCTTACAAGTTATTTCAACCTTCATTGCATATTTCTTTACACCCCCTACTCCACCCCCCCCCCCAACAAAAAATAAATACAAATCCAATAGTGATGAAAATGATAATTGATAGTTGTCATAATATGTACCATGACTATACTTAATCCAAACACACATCAGTACTAATAATTCAGAGATATTGCATACTTTATTGTGATAATTACAAAATGTTTTCCATTCTTCATGTTGCAAGATTGAATAATTTACAAAGTAACCAGATTAATTGTGTGAGTCCAACAACAATGTTTTATTCACTGAACTCTAAAGCAAAAGATTGATGGTTCAAATCCCTGTGTCGCGGTGCTTCTGCCCTTAGACAAGGCATTTCATCAACAGCTGTCTCTCTCAACCCAGGTGCTAAATGGATGCCTGTCAGGATTTATTCTTGGAGTTGAAATGCAGTGAGCAGTGACAACTGCTGCTAAAGATAAAGCCAGGGTAATCATTTCCAATCCACTTTGGAAATGCATCAGGGACAATAAGATATTTATAATCAAGGATGAAAATATTATTACTGTATTCTTGTAACATCCTCTTTTTTGGTGACACACACACTGTATTGTATCTGCATCCTTGTACATGCCTAGTTTTTATTATCATAAATGTACTAGTATCAAGTTACCTATGCAACTGGGAGCTATTAATAGCCTACATGTACTCACACAGCTCATTTTCTGCATGATCAGTTAGAACCAGGTACCTTTCATCTCTTGACATTTAGAGTAGTGAATTTGAGGAGTCCTTCCATTCCTTGAATCCTTCCCTTTATTCCCTTTTTTTCCTTTCAAAGAAGTTACAGGCTACTGCAGGTAAACAGAACTCATTTTCAGAGCTGATCTGTGAAGATGCATTTTGTTAATCTGTGCAAATTCATGAAATTCAAACAAACGTGAACTTGTGGGAAATCAGGTTGTAGTACTAATAAACTTGTTTAAGAAACTAAAATTCTTTGTCATTTGCAATCAAGGCAAGCTATGATTTAGACATCCATTTTTTCAAATTACATGTCATAGCTGAATGTTAAAATGGGTTTCAATACATACATTTGTACACATGTAGTTTACAATTAACTAGAGTATTGAGAAGGTACAAAATATGTACATATAAACTTCCCTAAAATTAATAAATGGCCTACAGATGTACTTTGTGTAGTGTAGTTCATATACATGTACATTACTTTAGCTTTCAAACAATATCGACCGACTTCCTATTCCCGTTTGATGAGAACTGCATATTCTGAGATTTTCATGATCGCAGCTACCATGGAATGGCCTTAATTTTCTGGGAGCACCAGTAAACTTTGATTATTTAATTTTCTCTAAAGCGAAAGTGTTTTAGGGGCTAAATTTTTAGTGCTTATAATACATCTACAAGGGTATCTAAATATATCAACATTTTAAAGAATTACCCATCCAATTTTCAAATTTCCCAAAACTTTGCATTTACCTTTAAACAGTTGCACCAATTGCCTACAAGCACCTTGTAGCTCATGTGAATACAAGATTTTAGTAATCAATACCGGTAGGTTAATTAACACAAGCCCCATTTAGAGATTTAGTGCACACATACAGGTACCGTACACACAATGCTACTCCACATGAATCATTGTTTACATAGTCACCTTCTCCATAGAGAGGTCTACTAAGGAGGTATTTACACTAGATAATATCTGTACAAAACTGGCATAAAGTCTAGATACAGCATAGTAAGAATAATAATAATAATAATATAATATTAATATGTGTCTTGTTTACCCAGGGTGGCCTCATCAGTATTCATACTGTTCTCCCTGAGGGCCCTGCAATCATATTATTACCCCGGTCATCGGATTCAGGCTTACCCGCACACAATGTATGCACATTCTCCACTCCCTGGGGAGCATTCCAGCCAGTGCATCATTTTTACAAGCGCACACTTGCTAATCTAAGCAAATTAGCTTTCGCATCATTGTATAGCTAAATGGGCATACACATGGGATAATAATGTCATCCAAAGGAATATCATAAAGAAACTAGTTTTAGGGAGGAAAGCTGACACTCAATAGTTGTTGAGTGTCAGCTTATATGTCATGGGTGTTGCTCCGTGGTACACAATAACAGCCAACATCAATAATAGTGATGTACATGCTAATGAACAATATATGCCAATTTTTCTTGCATTCATTCAATACAACCATCACACTGGTAATGGACCCCAATTCTTAATGACTTTTCCCTGGCAAACAATGCTCAAACCCCACTAACCCCATGCAAAGGTTTCTTACATGTATATGACAGTTTAAACAAGACAAATTATATGAATGATTGCATCGTATAGCTGGCTAAATTCGCCAGTCTGAATGAGGGATGAATTGAGTTAAACCTTCCAATATATTGTTATGCATCTGAAGCTCACATCCTGTTGCCATGGCAGCGAGAGCTAACAATGGAAGATCTGATGGGTAAATGGTTGATGCAATTGCTCTGGTTGAAAGCAATTCTAAAGATGGCCACCTGCGCTTTGGTTCTTCATTGTCTCATTATTGTTCAGTATTTACATACTACAGGGATAGGTTCTAGTCTCCCTAGTTTACTGAGGAGATAAAATAGAATTGAATTTGAGTAGTCTTGATGGAGACTTCAAGAGAGCAATGCAAGCATTTTTAGATGTACACTTTCCATCTCTTTCTAGAATATATTCTTTTCTAAAGGTACAATGTTCACTTGTACTTGTTTTTATGTACATCTGACTTCCATGTATTACAGTCTCTCGTCTATGCATAGAAACAGTACAAAAGCCACATTCTCATTACTGCAGTCAGCAGAGGTGTCACCCTCGCATTCTTAAAAGACAATGAAACACCATCACGGATATTTTATTGCATGTTTTACAGACAATCATTGGATCACTCAAGAGAAAAGATGAATAACCTTTGTATTAAGATAATCCCGCTATGACACCATTATTTAAACTGTAATGAAAACAAATAGAACAGTATGTATGTACATGTAGGCCTACTGTACATGTATCACATACATGTATAATACTTACCGGTACATGTACTTGTCAAACTACTTTGCATATCTATACGAGCATTTACTTGCAAACTCCTATGAAAAAGAAAAAAAATTGTAATTTAGCTACATGTTCACTGTAATGTCTTCTGAAATGTAGTCTGAAATTGCATTTTGAAATGCACTATCAAATGACTAAACGATGCAATTTCATGTAACAAGGCAGTCTTACGCCAACATCAAACCTCAAGTTTCTTTACCAATAGTATTTAGTCTTGACTGATTCAAATAACTTTCTTGTCCTACATACCATGACAGATTTGAAATTAGTAAAATTGACATCTTTACTAATTGTAAATGCACAAATAGAATCAAGCTTCATCCTTTATCTACCGGTAAACAATAATAACTGAATACTTTCTAAGGTGCTAATTTGGAAGTGAAATAAATTCAGAAATCCCATTTTCTAAGCAATTTCTCTTAATTTCTTTTCTGAATAAATAACCAATTATAACCGAGAATAGATTGCCTATTTATAATTTGCAACCAAACAAATCTGGCCTTAAAATGAACACCTGCACATTCTACAAACAATTTAGATGACAAACCACCAAATAGGCACCAATGCTTTCCTAAAAATACTCTAAACCACTGAAATCTACAACAGCAATAAATTTCTGTGATTTAAAGTACTTCCGAAATTTTTCACATATCAAATCCAATACACCAGTACATTTTTGTGTACAGGTGTAGCTTTCTTTCTTGCTCATCTAAAATCCACAAGGACATAACATGTCAAAAATGTTGACAAGTCTGCAGTGCAGGACAAACATGTAAATCCAAAATGGCGCCACTGTAATTTTAGGTGTGGCTGACACACCATTTTCCATATATTTTTCATATTTGTCTAAACTTATACCAATTTTCAGTATAACAAACTTGCATCGATTTATACCCTCATGTATCTTTTTTAGCAGCAGCAACATTGTCAATAGGGTGGATTCACAATTAACAGTGCCCCATCCAGCAAGCCAGGACAGACCAATTTTTTAGCTCGCAGTGGCCATCTTTCAATCAGTGCAGCACAGCAGACACGCCAGCCACCGATCAAAATCATTTATCAAAGTGGTCCAAACTATGTACATGTACATGTATATTCATTACATGAGATTGATTGGTCCGATATTATCAGTGCACATTTTTACCGGTATATTGAAGTTGGAACCCACTCATCAACTCATCATCAATTTTGATGATATCAATATTTTGAGATGTCCAATTATCAGTGCTAGTGACACCCTCTGCACACAGCTTAGTGTATGAAGTGAATTATTGGGGCACAGGGTTGACTCTTGCATTTTTTCACAATATTTATATTCAAATTAATGTAATTTGGGTTATCATTGTGTTTTAGTTGTTAATACTGTATCTTGAAAAATATGATGTATTGTACCATCAAATTTCAGGAAAGTGGGATGAAAGCATTTTCAAATGGTACAAGGAAGAAAAAAAAACACTTGATGCTTCTTCAGTTCACACTTCATTTACACATACCGGTACAATCATCTATCGCACTCTTGTTGCAAAAGCTAATGTGCACAGCCTGTGTATCAGGTCTTTATCAGTGTTGCATCAAAGCGCATACATGTACATTTGTTTTCAGCATCTTCACGTGTCTTCACGCACTGACTTACACACTCAGGTTTGCTCTCACACTCGCAGTATCTGTTCGACTTGCTACATGTATTAGCACTTCATTGCTTTTTTTGCCTTTCTGCATGGTCCCTTGTGTGCCACACGTGCAATTTTGCACATACATGTAATAATAGGCTCCAGTACGTGGAAGCATTGCATTGTGCGGCCCAAAGGTTTTGCAAAATTACTCATGTCGGTCTTCATTAGCGCCATGGCAACACGGACATCAATTGCATTGGAAATATTGGAAAAATAATCTGGAAACCTGTCATGTGTATATCTACCATATCCTAAGATAAATGTCTGTTCTCCTTTACCTTCTTGTCACTTTTAACAACATCTTTATACTTCATGTAATGAATAAGTCAGGGAGGCGTGGGGGATGGGTCCATGGGGGGGGGGGGGGGGTGAGGGGCACAAGGTGGCATCTTGACTGCACATGTCCCAGAAGTAAAGGAATTGTTGTTGCTGCTAGCCTGCTACTCTGTTTTTATTGTTTTGCATTGTCCCTTTTTTTGTTCTAAATGATTGTATAATTAATAGTAGCTTGATTATTTTTTTTATCCCAACCTTGCTGAGGATTAGTCCTCTATATAACTAGTCACCTCACATATAGACAATTATCATGTTAAGTATGTATCATTCTTTATATTGCACTTTTATGTTACTATAGTAATATTTATACATTTTTCTATTTGTATTGTTGCACATATTTTACCCGGCTGTACTGTGCTGTTTTTATGTGGAAATGAATTCATTTATTTCCTTTCTTACCAGCTGTATACCCATACGTTGTGAATCCGAACAGTTGATTTAAAGATGTTCATGCGTGGGTATATACATGTAGTCGTTTGTGATGCAGGCAAGTTAGCGATCACTTCAGTACATAAACAAATGAGCCAACAGGTATTACGCTCCCTTTGTAAAAAGGTGTGCTGCCCAGCCTGCCCTCTATATACCCACGCATGAGCGACTTTATAACAGAAATTTGAAGAAGTTTACAAGCAACATTTCATAAATCGTTGAATATACTTATGCCAGACATTAGTAGAATCTATAAATTAAAAGACAAATTTTAATCTAAAAATGCAGAGGTCTGCAGCAGAGTTTCAAGCCCTATCTTCCATCTACCTTTTCTAATATTTTGATCTGATGACGTGTGACAGCCTGTGTCAGTGTGTGTAATATGCACATTGCTTCAATGTTAATATAATCTTGTTTAATCTTCCCCAAGGCCAGGGTGAGAATATAGTTCACCACACCAAAATTTGAAGAGTTTGCAGAATTGGCGGAATTGAAAAAATAATTGAAATGTAAATTACCATAGTAAAACAATAAACATCAATTGACATTGCCATGTACATTCCAACATCTGGAAAACAAGAAACACACAGACAAACAGGCTATAGGTATAGGCCTATATATAAATTTATTATCATATTTTATAATATTTTTTTTAAATAGATCTAGACATTCCATAACATTGGCATTGCTTACCATCGCCATTGGGATTTCCATGTCCGAGCAAACATCTGGAAAACAAGAAACACATCGACACCAGTTTATTCACCATATGACAGAGAAAAGGGAAATATAAAATACCAGTTTATCCATGTATTCCAGCATTCATCTGCAAAGCTGCATTTACTAGCTCAGGAAAGGTCGGACCATCACACAGTTCAGGCTCGCTCTCGTTCAGTAGTACAGTCCCACAACTTGCAATTCGTGCAATTCGTGATCGTGCACCGTTTTAGTTCCTGTGTGCTCCAAACCAATGCGGATACTACATGTACGTCCCTCGTATGCAGGTGGCTCGTACTTTTATGTTATTTCCTCCCTGTTCAATTATTTGTTTACATTTCAATTTACAAAATGAATAATTAAACCCAATACTCAAAACTTTATTCTTCATAAAAAATGTGTTATAATTTTTGTAAACAATTTATTGAATTAACTTATATTGATTAAAAGCGTAAAAATCGTGAACAAAAGTGCGTATCCTTCTTTAGATTTTGAGGTGGTAAATCATAAATCTAAACAGCCAAAACTATTTATAGAAAGTGCATCTTTCCCACTTCGCATACACTGTTACATGGTTACTTGTTTACCGCAGTGTGAACAAGGATTATTTCTTTATGGATGGGCGTTTCAGTTATTGTGTTTTTAAATATAAGACATAAAATTTCATATGTATTACCATGGTCTAATTGCAAACAAAGTTTAGCCGACAGAAACACTCTACACGCCCAACTCCCCAACCCCCCTCCATTCTAAAAATAATTTGCAGAAAAACAAGAGTAAAATCGGATAACTAATAAGGAAGTTATGAATTTTTGAAAAAGTATGAAAAACTATATGGAACTATGAAATCACTACACAACCTGCTAATTTGGTTATCATTTTGTGACGTTATGTCCTCACTATTTTATCGATTGCCTTATATATTTTAATCCCATTAATTTCCCTTTATAGCCCCCAAAAGTTGATTCCCCATGTCTTTGCCCTGGTTAAATGATTTGTATGATATTGCGTGCATGACATTTCACAAAATCTTTAATGAACTTTGAAGAATTGAAACTATATTCTGAATAAAGTATATTCATAACTATTGAATTTTATACAAAATAATAGTTTATCAAAATTCACATTTGTCATGATTTAACTGGAGAAAAAATACTTGTGCAACCACTCAAAAACATATTACTATCAATATAACTTGGATGCTCGTGTAAAGAAATAAGATTCCTAGGAAAGAAATGGAAAATTTGCATTATCATATACAGAAAAAAATAAATGGATAGTGAGGCATTGACGTCACAGATTCATGATTGGGTTGCCAATTTCTCTTGTGATTTTCAAAGTTTTTTCATGTTAAGCATGCATAACTTTCTTATTAGTTATCCGATTTTGCTCAGACTTTTTTTGATTGGTTTGTCTGATTTTTCAGCTTCTATTGAAAGCAAGTTATTTTTGGAGTAGATTTGCCCTTTAACTATATTGGTTATAACAACAAGAAACAAAGTAAATCCCAGGAACTCTCTCTCTCTCTCTCCTTCTCTCTCTCTCTTCTGGAACCCCCGGATGCGCAGGGTTTTTAGGCATGTTATAACGGTCAGATAAGCATTCAGGGGCCCGCCTCTTGGGTCGAGGAGGCGGAGCCCCCGGAAGCTCAGGGGTTTTAGTCAGATGAGCCAATATTTATACCTTATTTGTGACACTGGCAGGACACTAATTGACTTCGGGTCCAGGGGCGGAGCCCCCAGAAGCTCAGGGGTTTTAGGCATTCAATTACCGTCAGATTAGCATCCAGGGGTCTGTCTTAGGGCCCTCGGTGGGGTCCAGGGGGCAGAGCCACCGGAAGTTCATGGGTTTCAGGCATTTAATTACAGTCAGATGAGCATATTTTGATACCTTATTTAGGACACTGCCACTAACTGGCGTGGGGTCCAGGGAGCGGAGCCCTCGCGAAGCTCTAGGGTTTTAGGTATTAAATTACGGTCAGATGAGTATCCAGGGACCCGCCTAAGGGTCCTTGGTTGGGTCCAGGGGGCAGAGCCCCCGGAAGCTCAGGGTTTTTGGCGTTTAATTACGGGCAGATGTGCATATTTCGAAACCTCATTATTTTGTGACACTGGCAGGTAACTATCATTCTTTCTTTCTCTCTTTCTTTCTCTCGTTCTTTCTATTTCTCTTAATATACTTTTTCAAATAAAAGGCCCCGAACCCCGCCGTTTCGCGGGCCCCGACATATAGGCCTCTTAATAAACATATTTCTTGCCTGACTGTAAAAATATGAATTTGTCATTTTCCAATAAACCCAATTAAAGTTATAATTTACTAAAAAAATGAGGAAAAATCTCGGGAAATAATGTTATTTCAGCGACATTTGTAAATTACCGGTATCGAATTAGAAATAAACCACATTTGAATTGTATTGGGGGCCTCCAAGCTCACCTTCCCCCCCCCCCCCCATCAGTTCGCCAGTGGCCCCTCCCCCGATCTACACCTTGTTGGCGGGAAAAATCGCAACTGACCTCCCCTACTCTTCTTCTTTCTCTTTTTTTCTTTCCCTTTCTCTTCTCTTTCCCTTTCCTTCCTTCTCTCTTATTTTTTTGTATAGGGGTGGGGGGGGGAGGCAACAGCTTTCGGGGCAAGGGCCCTTGCGCCCCCCCCCCCCGATTGGGTCTTAGGGATGCATATCGGGGAAAATAATGAGGTTGAGGGGTGTGGACGGGGAGGGGTGGGGCGGGGTTTGGTATCTCGCTCAAAGCTTGTCAGTAGGAAAACTAACAGCGTCATTGGTAACATCAACGTCACATTTCCAAAGTTTTATTTCCTTCAAAATTACCATAAACCTCTAATCGGTTCATGCTGTAATTGTTAAGCCCAGGCAAGTTCGCCGAGTCACGATGGGCATTAAGATTTTTTGGGGGACTTTGTCAATTTCCTACCTTGTTTCGTTTTAACATAAAAATCTGATTTGAAAACGTGAACATTTCGTTAGAACGAAGAAGTGTCTGTGATAGAGGGGCTTGGGCAGAGGGCATATAATACAGGTCGCTTTCGAGCTCAAGCGTGTGTGTTGATTATTTGAATCATTATTCATTATTCAATTTGACTCTTCTAAATCATGATAGGAATCTCTACATAATAAGTTTATAAATAGGATTGATGCGTGCAATCAATGCTCTTATCCACTTTTTAGTGAATCTAGATTGCATAATAATTATCTAGGTAAAAAATTACTCAAAATTATGTGTAGCCCAGTCTGCAGCAGGAACAATAAATTTACCATCCAGGTACACCAATCCTGGGAGCGGAGAAGTATAGGGGGATGAGGAAATCGTTCCATAGAATACAAAGGCAATCCCGAATTAATTTTGAGCGGGGCAACTGATCCGCCCCACAACGTCATACTATTACAGCATCAACAATTAATCATCTATACCGCGTTGACTCCTTCATTTAATCTGATATTCGAGGTGTTCGAGCAGTCCCATGGTGAAATAGGAGGCACAATAGACACTGATAGCCCCCCTATCCAATCAAAAAATATTTAATTTTGTGTTTTATATTAAAAAAAAGTACCAGATGGTTGTTCTTTCGTTGGAAAATTTCACTTCATTTAAGACTTAGCTGCGCCAAAGTACAGTGTCCCTGACTTTAAAAATGCACCCTCCAAACACCGTCCCGCAAATATTCCAAAAACATATCCTACACAAATTCTTTTTTACTTGCTTTTAAAATAAATTCCTTTTCATTTTCAAACTTGTGAAAATTTAGCCCCTAAAACACTTCTGCTATCGATAAAAATTGAATATAAAAATATACCGGTGTTACCGGTAAATTTTGATAAATTTGAATTATGGAGAAAACGGGCACGTTTGTCAATGTTCTACAAGATAGCAAACAACAAAATTGCGACACCAATACCGGATTACATCAAACCGAGGAAGCGAACTACAAGGAGGAGTCAACAACAACGATATATGAGACTATAGGCTCTTCAATGGACTGGGACGAGCTACCTCAGATCAGCTCAGATCATCGTCGAACTGCCTTCTTTGGAACAGTTCAAGGAGGCTCTTGATACAATTTAGTTCCCTTTTCAGGAACTGTACCGCATAGAGCTGTATATAACAACTCTATGCTTTACCCCTATCTAGATGCTGAACAGGCCTTGATGAGTTTTACCATAGAAGTAGAAGTAGAAAAAGCACCTACGGCCGTACAATGGTAGCTGCGACCATGAAAATCTCAAAATATTGTGATATATAATTTCCAAACGGGAATAGCTAATCAGTCGATTTTAGTCAAGAAACATTGTTTCATAGCTTAATTAATATCTTGACATTGGGAGGGAGCTATATTATTTACAATTTCATTACTTTAGACTCGATTTCAACCGCGACAACGATCACTGAATATTGTATGATCGCATATGCTTCCAATATGTTCATTTGAACCAAATTCATGACCCCATACCGAAAACTTTGTATTACCTTTAAGAGTTCTGAAAAAGGGCCCTTCTAATGTTATCATACATATTCAAGCCACCAGCTCCCTCTGGTACCTTCCCTTCATCACTGGTCCTATCTGTTTGATAATATGGATTTCTTTCCCAGATTAAACCAGTCAGTTATTTCTTGAGAAAGCCAATAAAAGTTCCCAAACTTTGTAATAAAAAGGAACATGTAATTGCTAAACTGAAAAGATCTTTGACTTATAATTGTTTTTGTGGACTAACGCCCTCTAGCGACATTACGCATTACACTTTGCTGAAAACGATAACCATGAATGCTGTGATTGTTACTCCCAGATTTCGCTATCAGCATGCAATACCATCACGGTTGACAGCAGATTCCAGAACTTTGGTCAGCAACATCATGTCACGTCATCATCACCATCGTCATTAATATCACCACCACCACTACCAATTACAACAACACCACCATCATCATCATCATTACATTTCTATTCATTACTTCAAGATCGACCAATATTAAAGTCATCATTGGAGCTTATCAGTATTATGAATACAACCACTACAATCATCATCACCACTATCATCAATATCATGAACATCTTCATCATCACCATCATCATAACCACCATCATCATCACCATCATCATAACCACCATCTTATCACCATCATCATAACCACCATCATCATCACCATCATCATAACCACCATCACCACCATCATCATAACCACCATCACCACCATCATCATCACCATCATCACCACCATCGTCATCACCATCATCATAACCACCATCACCATCATCATCATCACCATCACCACCATCAACATCAACATCATCATCATCACCACCATCACCATCACCATCAACACCAACACCATCACCATCAACACCACCATCATCAACATCATCAACATCACCATCATCATCATATAACCACCACCATCAACATCATCATCATCACCATCATCACCACAACCATCATCAACACCAACATCATCATCATCAACATCATCATCTACATCATTATCATGAACATCAATATCAACTGAAATCATCATCATCATCATCACCAGCATCAACATAATGATCAATATCAACTGAAATAATAATCATCATCATCAACACCATCATAATCACACATCAATATCAACTGAAATAATTCTCAATTACCATATACATCACATAAACAACACACCAGTCTACAAACAGTCCATTTTAGTTGAAGCAAAATTAAAATTTTATTTAACACAGCATACTGCCATTTTCTTTTCTCCAAAACATGTCAATTTAGAGACAATCATTACACACATCTACCACTGAATAAAACTGTTTTGTTTGACCTGGGTTATATAAATATTGCATCAACCCAGAATCATACATGTTGAAAATGTCACTTCTTTTGTGTATTAATGGTGTGTGCTGCCCAGCTGCTTACGTTCAGGTAGCTTGCACTGTCAATAAATTTCCAAAATGGTTACAAAGTATAAACCAAATGTCTCATCTAGGTTGTTATTCAAGCAGTCATGTGTACTGTATCCAAACCAATTTACATGTATATGGCACCATATATCTGTTTAAAAAAAAAAAAAATCAAAGGTGAAGGCTATTCTACTTACGTCAGCCTTTTTAATGATTGATTTATATGACTTTCATCAAACTGAACTTATCTAGGAGTTTTCTGGTCTGAAACAAATGTTTAAATCCTGTTTGAGCCATGACCAGAAATAGAAATTTGGACTACCAGTAAATATCACAGAATGTAATAGACTAGATCTCTATCATGTCCCTGGGTATACAGAGATATTCAAAGAATCAAGTGCAAATCAAATGCACAATGCAATTAATGATACGACCCGGGAGTCTAAGCAAATTCTGTCTACTATAAATACAAGCCTCCAAATTGCATCAAAGACAATCAGTACCACTGATGTATTAAGGTCAATTCTCTTATTTAAATATTTTAAATTTGCCTATTAAAATCAGCTCTTTGTATCATTTATCTACAATCATACATTTCTTTCCATTTCCCTATAACATCTTCTGATAAAAGTGGTGAATTTCAAATCACAAAGTGATTTAATAAGACCCAACAATTTTGTAAATACAGAACTGCTAAACTGAAATAAAATGGCCCATAAAATACAGAGGGCATCATATTTATAAAAAAAAAAACGCCTAATAGGATTCATTAAACTTTTTCATGGATTACAGGATAAAATATTTTTATATTAAAATTTGATAATTATGATACAAATTACATTTAGAATTGGTTAGTCTGCAAGAAAAACCCAGGTAAAATCCTTAGTGATAGTGTTAATTCATAAAATACAATTTCCTTATTATTATCACATATCGTATTGAGAAATAAAAAATGAATAATTATTGTCATAAGTTAACTATGGCAATTCATGGGCACTACATATTTACAATACAGGAAAATTCACATGCATTAGAACCATAAGTATCTGATTTTTAGACTCGCCTTTGCAATTAATCAATCTTATTTTTGTTTATCAATTTGAGCATAAACACAAATCTTTCAAAATAACAAAAAGAATATTTTACAAATGTTAATAGTTATTTACATTTTGTTTAAACTGTATATACATAATTTTTAGTAAAGCATATTTCATTTGATATAGACTTTACATATAATATATTTACCAAGACAATAATTGATGCTAAAAACTGCCATGCTTATGGATAGTAATTATTCTAATATGTTACAGATGTGACAAACATTAATTGTGGAATAGATGTAGAAAAGGAAATGAAGAAGAATTGAGAAAAAGAAGAAGAAACAAATGAAATTGAAATTAAGATCTTGCTACACAGACTGATATCGTCATCTTCTTTAACTCTTATTCTTTTGAATGAGAGTGGAAGAGATTGGGGATGAAATAAAGAGATCGAAGGAGGGACGGGAGAGCGAGAAAGAAAGAGAGAGGAGAGAGAGAGAGGAGAGAGAGAGAGAGGGGAGAGAGAGAGGGAGAGAGAGAGGAGAGAGAGAGGGAGAGAGAGAGAGAGGGGAGAGAGAGAGAGGGGAGAGAGAGAGAGGAGAGAAAGAAAGAGAGAGAAAGAGAGGGGAGAGAGAGAGAGGAGAGAGCGAGAGAGGGGAGAGAGAGAGAGGAGAGAGAGAGAGGAGAGAGAGGGGAGAGAGAGAGAGGAGAGAGAGAGAGAGAGAGAGAGATGGAACATGCTACAATGAGATAGATAGAAGAGTGAATACACTGAAGAGGACAAAATACTGAAAATAAGACACCAGGGGGGTGTTTCATAAAGCTGTTCGTAAGTTACGCACGACTTTACGCACGACTGGTGATATGTTCTTGTGCTACATGTAAATGATTGAGAATCTGATTAGCACCCAAGAACATGTTCCAGTCGTGCGTAAAGTCATGCGTAACTTACGAACAGCTTTATGAAACACCCCCCAGTACTTGAAATCTCAAATATATTGCATAACCAAAAAAAATAAAAAAATAATGGGCTCAGCAAAAGGCAACAAATGAAAGTTTATTTCTAAAAAGCTGCCAAAAGTTTTCAATAAAATTGTCATTATTGCTTCTACTGTATTTCGTTGTTTACTGAGAGTGAATATCTACATTGAATCAATGAAATATAATACTTGGGAACTTGCTTTTTGGGGTTGCTTTTTTTTCTCAAGTTAAAAGGTTTGAGAAAACCAAACAATCATTAAAATTGATAAAAATGGAAGTTGAGGGTAAATGATTGGTTAAAAGAGCTCCCTTTGTGGTTGCATTTCAGTACTAGCAGCAATACAGTGCACACATACAAGTTATTGATTTAACTTGCATCATTTACATACATGTATGGGGGGGGGGGGGGGAAAGGGGGAGGGGGGAGGGGGAGGGGGTAGTATCTTTGTCTGCTTATTACTGAACTCACAGAAACAATAATGGCGATGCTGTTGATAAAGAAAATCTTCCCCTAACAAGAAATGGTAAACAAAAGCCCACCCACCACCCCCCCCTCCCCCCACCCCCAAATGCGTGAATGTACAAGCATGGTACAAATTTAAGCATAAATTGCCTCTCATATTACTGTTATTGAAAAAAACTTATAAACTTATATAATTCTACATCTGCATCTGCATACGGTACAGAAAGGTCCAAGTAGGAATTGAGATATTTTAGATTAGCATTTTAGCACGACTGCCTTCATTAATAAATCATAATGAGCACAATGATGATTGAGCATAATGATTAATGATGATTCAGCATATCATCCTCACAATAAGATAATCTACATAAACACTCATTTTACATCACCACAAACATGGATAAACATTCACACAGTGGTATTCTTTGCCCGGTTAACAGTGTTTTCACAACACAGTATATGTATATATGTATATATATACAAAAAAACGGAATGATCTGCTCTTAAACATACCCTTTTACAAATAAGTCTGTTTGGAGTTAGAACGGCATTAACACACATACTTTAACATCATTCTGGCTGTGAACAGATGAAGTATTGTAATCCCCCTATAAAAAGATACATGTACAATGTTCAAGGACAAACAATCAAAAGATTTGTGAAAATACAGGGAAAGTTTTCAATGTCACATGGCTGCATCACATGTTCCACGGTACAAAAAACAGGAGAAAGAAGTGGATGAAGAATGATTGGACATAAGCTGTGTTTTCTTTTTAGGACTACTTTTAACCAAACTCGACTTAGCTGGGCTTATTGCGACTAGTGAATTCATGCTTTGCATCCTATTGATAGAAATAATTTCAACAAATTCTTTTCCTAGAAGATTATTGAAGAAAAAAAACCTTAGCTTATTTTTCTTATTCTAAACAATCTAGATACTTTGCATATTGGCAGGCTCATGTTTTAAACAACTATTTCAGCAAACAGCAGTATGTGCATAAAATAATCCATTGCAAAGTTTAGAGCATGGCGGATTGACAAATTGGCTAAAAAAAGTGAAGTGCAATAAATTCCATTCAAATAAGCGCATCAACATATTGGATGGTACTTTAAAAATTTACTTTTGATTAGTATCATCGTACTTATTGTCAGAATCAAATTGTGAATCATAAAATGTAAATATATTCTCAGTTATAAAAAACCTGTTACTTGCTGATTCTTTTGATAATTTAATATTTCATAAACTTCTTAATTTACTTTCTAGATTTGTTATTACATCAT
Organism: Strongylocentrotus droebachiensis; assembly: GCA_035222895.1. NCBI lineage: Eukaryota > Metazoa > Echinodermata > Echinoidea > Camarodonta > Strongylocentrotidae > Strongylocentrotus > Strongylocentrotus droebachiensis. Next base: position 364,479 of record JAVYIG010000577.1, on the reverse strand, counting down.
TCATTTTAAAAGTTGTTAAATATGTAAAATTCAGCAATTATGGAATAATGCTTTACTGCTGGCCAGCACAGACTATTAAAAGAATGTATTTCTAGAGGTCAAACACGCATAAATAGAACAAATCTAATCTTTTTCAATTTGACATAGAGCAGCACGACGACCGTGGTAGTAAAGCATAGAGCATACTACTGTAGCTGAAATTATGTATGTGCAGAAAGCCCTTTATACATGTATTCAATGTCCCAAAGTGGACTGTAAGCTATACACCTTATAGGGGACAACAATACTTGGATGAATTTCAGGAGAAACTTATGTTGTTTGTCAGCAGAGATATACAAGATCTGTCATAGAGGGAGACAAACAGAACACAGGATAGATGCACAATGACATCACAAGAGGAAGAAGTACACACTGGCAATGTCTGGACATGTGATGGGGCTAGTCGGTCTGGCCGGCTATCTGCCAGACGATGAGATGACTCCTCTCACTGCGAGCTGACCGGGACGAGTTTGTGAGGACGTCGCCATAGTTACCCGATCCCTCATCTTCATCTTCACCATCACCTACGAGAGGAGGAGAATATCAAGATCGTAGAATTGATAACAATAATAATGATAATAATAATGATACATTCAAACATGTATAGATTTTTTGCCCAAAGAGACAAAAAAGTTGCTCTTCCTTTATACAGGTGGTCACTAAAATTTTTTTGACTGTCATAAAAATTGATTGACAGAAGTTGCCGAAAATTATATTCACTGAACAGTTTCACATCCATACAAGTACAAGATAAGGATAGAATTATCGTTGGATACCTTCAAGAGGGCTGTAAAAGCAATGCATCATCAATGACAGTCACAGAACCAAAGATGACGTTCAAGATACAGTCCAAGCTATATCTTCACAATGAAATGATAGGCAAGTGATCTTCATTTACTGGGGCCAGTTTCCCGAAAATGTTACTAACTTTTTGGACATCCCATTGAGAAGTTTGTTATAGCATTAACACACATTTCTATGGGATGGCCACGAACTGTGACGGTTTTGAGAAACTGGCCCCAGGTACCAAAATTACAAGCTTCAATGAGAAATACTGGTAACAATGAAAACATAAATACATATCTTTTTATTGACAGACTGTCTTTTCTACACAACAACAAGTGGTTGCTGCAGCAGGTTTCACTGAACAATATTTCACTCACCAATTCTGAAGTCAATATATCCCTCTCCTCCACTGAGTACAAGCATGTTCTTTGTAGTAAGGTTTTCAGGAGGGGGTTGATCGGTGTTGGTTGGGGAAGGGGCACTTCCAACGCTAGCTGTAGCTATGCCACTGGGTGAACCTGATCAGGATAAAACATGTATAGATAGTTAACCCAGGGGTTTCACTTTTAATTGAACCCACTGACTTATCATTCCAAGAGATGACTACAGAAAAACCGGTTCCTGTTGTTAATGGGTTCACAAAGATTCAAATAGGTCTTTACCGCTTATTACAAGTATTTCACCCTCTCTATTCCTCCTGAATAGAAGATCTTCTATCCGTCCCCAAGTTCTCTTGCGCTTTTTCCGCTCCATTTCGTTTCCTGCACGCAGACGACATTCCTTCAGCGCCTTCTGTTTAATATTAATTTAAATTATTTGTATGCGCCTTGAGCATCTCTAGAGATGGATATGTTGCGCTTTATAAATATTGTTATTATTATATTATTATTATTATTCTAGAAACATCAGCCAGCTCTCTTCCTTTTCCTGTCATCGAACCCTCATTCCATGAGCCCACTCCCAAGATCTCCTGCTTCCTAAACCTCCTGGAGCCAGACAACCCCTCCTCCTGCTCCACCTGCTGTCTTTTCACACGCAACAGGGGTGTTTCACAAAGACTAATACCGACTTTAAGTTGGACTTAACTATGGCAGGCCGTTCACGCCCCTATTTTCTCTCATCATTGACTGGCATTGGTTTATCAAGGGACGTACCAATCGTGGTTACAAATCTACAGAATTAGCATTTTTTGATAGTTCATTATTGTAGGAAAAAATATTATCTAAAGATCATAATTGAGAGACCGATGGTGAGAGCAACTATTGGCATGAACGGCCTGCCATAGTTAAGTCCAACTGAAAGTCGATCTTAGTCTTTGTGAAACACCCCCTGCTGATGTACATTACTTCCAGCTAGGGATCGCCCCAGTATGTTTCACAATCCTACCAAAGAATTCAGGCATACCGATTCCTTGATGGCAGAGATTTCACAGCGGGATGCCCTATCTGACACTAACCAAAGCCTTCGGCCATGGGCCTAGGTTAGATACTTTCCACAGCTGGCGATTCTATAACCTCCCCGTTGTGAGTGAGATCGGAAGCTCTTTGACAGGTCTTGTTTTTAAATCCTGTAGGGTGCTCACTCATCTTCCTGACTCTGAGAGAGTGGGGGAGTCAGTTATGACCCGACTTCTTTCCCACGTGGCAGATAAGTGGATCACACCTGACCTGACCACGAAAGCCCTCTGTACACTTTACGATCTTCCTGCGATCTCATTTTCAATAAATTGGCAATCAAATTAGACATAGAAATCTAAACAATCATCATCTTCCTGACCTAGGTCCTAAATAATGATAAGAATAGTAACAACCAGAATTTTAGTGCATTCAAGCCCTTCAGTCAGAATAAAAGCAGAATCGGCTTAAAGTCATAGACAATTGCACTACATGTACGTCGTGACTATGATTCTGAGTCGATCTAGCTATTCCTCCTCCAAGGAAGCTTGAAATCCATTGAAATTTCAATTTGATTAATCAAATGTCAAATCATTGATCATGAAGAGTTTAGAAGTTTGAATGCTCATATCAAATGCAGTTGCCAATTCTTCAAAAATCGAATCATAGTCAGATCATACAGTGTGCAGTGAGCTTAACACTTGAAGTATCATTAATATTATAACTATAGTATTATTATCATTATTCTGACCAAAAAGAGACCGGGCAGTAGCCTTGTTTTGCCAATTTATTAAAATGCACTAAATAACATTTTAAACATTTGAAAGAACATTTATTTACTTATTCTTGTGCTAAAGGCCCTTTTACACTTTCACGGATCGCATCATGGATCATCCCGGATCTTAATCCGGGGTGTTCCGGCGTGCGACACCACGATTTCTTCTCGATGCCGGTGTGGATCCGGTGTGGATACGTTCCGAACTGGGTGTATACACGGGCAAGTACGGTGTCTCCACGAACAGACAAGGTAGCAACGTGGACCACGCCGGAAACGCATACGGAGCTAACACGGATTTCAAGGAAGAGCACGGAGGCTACTGGGTACTTTTACGGTCCTTACACGGAGGTGTACGTTGTCTATTGGGATATCTCCGGAATGTTGACGGGTGACCTGAGCTTGTAGGCGCTCATTTGATATACAGAATTTCAAACCCGGATGAAACCGGTGTTAGTACGGACCTCCCGGTGTCTACACGGACTGTCCCGGATGTATTCGGCGGCTACACGGAGGTACACGGTGCCTACAGGGAAGAGGACGGATTGTTTCATCCATGAACTCCGGGATGAAAACTTAAGCAAGCTTAATCTTTTCCCCGGATATGCCGGTACGCCAAGGATCACGCCGGATGCCTCCCCGGTGTATACACGGTAATGCCGGAGATAACACGGATGATCCCGGAGCGACGATCCGGGATGATCCGTGATGCGATCTGTGAAAGTGTAAAAGGGCCTTTAGTGTGACCGTACATCTAACAAATAATTTAATTCCCTTGCCCTCTACTGCTGTCTTAATGAAAGGCTATGATGAAATCAAAACACTTCCAGACACACCTAACCATTCTTAACAATGTGAATACCGGTAGACCTTTTTCGTTATGTAACCTAATTTAATGCACAAATCTTTGTTAAGTGCCTCGTTACAAGTTATTGAATTCACCTGTTTAACAAATAATTGTATTTTAATAGTCAGAATGTGAATAGCATACACTGCATGTTGCAAGGTAGGGCAATCCATAATGTTTGTCCTACCTAGCAACAATTAATGTATGCACTTTGACAAGTGAAATGCAATTATTCAAACAGGTGAATAGAATAATTTGGCACTTAATGAGGCACTTAACAAATATTTGTGGATTAAATTAAATTAAATTTGAAAATGGACTACCGTATTCAAACACTTATGAAAATAGATTGTTTCCAGATTAGTAAATCATAAAGGAATCTTAGTCGTAATCAGACAATTTATTACATATCAAAAGTCTGTTGGCGTAATCTGGAGAAGAGGTTGGGTTACAGGGTTGGGGGGGGGGGGGGGGGGTAAAGGGGGGATTTTGATTAGATAATACTAGTGAACATGCAATAATATATCATGTTTTAGCAGCGTGAGGGTTATGGGGATTTTAAGAAAATAACTAAATAAAAGAAATTAAAAAATATATCTGTACAGGGGGATTTTGATTAGATAATACTAGTGAACATGCAATGATATATCATGTTTTAGCAGCGTGAGGGTTATGGGGATTTTAAGAACATAACTGAATTAAAAAAATATAACAAATAATAAATCTATGTTAAATGAATAAATATAGTATAACACCGGATGCCATTCAGAATAACTGATATAGTCCATGGGCCAGACCAGATATTGGTACCACCAGAGGTGGCAAAACCTTTGTACTTTTTTTTTGTTTGGTGGGCATATATAGGTGTAAAAAGTTATGATAGCATTTCCGAATGTACAGCTTAGTCATATAATTAGCAGTTTCCATGGCAACACTACACTAAAACCGGTATTATTCAAAGAAACAGTTAAAGTCATTTAAAAATTATAGAAACACTTTTGAATGCGTAAAAATGTACAGTTTAGAATACCTCGCCATAAAGGAAAGTAATGAAATGCAAATTTCATTACCATTTATAACGGTTGCCATGGTAACGACCCCAAAATAGCCTAAAATCAAGGATTTTGGAGTAATTTCAGTAACATATTAGACAATATGCCCTTTCAAGACAAGTTAAAGTCCCCTTTCCAATTTAATGAAACAACTATATGACTAATACATCATATAAGCCAAGAAATTGCTATTTAGTACCTTCCTATTGTTACCATGGCAACATGAATTAGAGTTAACAAGATGCCCTGTATGGTACTATATGCCATATTTTGGCTATATTTTGGCATTGGAGAGCTGTTGAAAGTTCATTTTGGTGTCTATACCCAGGTTTTCAGGCCCACAGAATAAAAGTTTAGAATACCTCACCATGAAGAAAAGTAATGAAATGCAAATTATATTTCCATTTATAACGGTTGCCATAGCAACGACCCCAGAATAGCCTAAAATCAAGGATTTTGGAGTAATTTCAGTAATATATTACACAATATACTCATTCAAGACAGGTTAAAGTCCCCTTTCCAAAATAATGACACATTTATATGACTAATACATCATATAAGCCAAGAATATGCTATATAGTACATTCCCATTGTTACCATGGCAACATGAATTAGAGTTAACAAGATGCCCTGTATGGTACTATATGCCATATTTTGGCTATATCTTGGGATTGGAGGGCTGTTGAAAGTTCATTTTGGTGTATATACCCAGGTTTTCAGGCCCACAGAATAAAAGTTTAGAATACCTCACCATGAAGAAAAGTAATGAAATGCAAATTATATTACCATTTATAACGGTTGCCATAGTAACGACCCCAGAATGGCCTAAAATCAAGGATTTTGGCGTATTTTCAGTAACATATTAGACAATATGCCCTTTCAAGACAACTTAAAGTTCCCCTTTCCAATTTAATGAAAAACTATATGACTAATCTATCATATCAGCCAAGAATATATATAGTAAATTCGCATTGTTACCATGACAACATGAATTAGAGTTAACAAGATGCCCTGTACGGTACTATATGCCATATTTTGGCTATATCTTGGGATTGGAGAGGTGTTGAAAGTTCATTTTGGTGTCTATACCCAGGTTTTCAGGCGCAGGGAACACAGCTAAAGCATTATTTTGGACATTAACATAGGACATCACTGCTATTTTTCATACATTTGCATAAAATCAGAGCAAAATGACCATACAAGTATTCTGCCACTGCATATTACAAGCTGTTTCTTAGGGTTTAGAAAGATATAACATTGTCATGACTACATTAGATGCTAGAAAACTTCATTTGATTGATGCAATGTTGGAACCAGCACAGATTCATCACATTAATGACCATTTGTTTGTTATTGTATAAAAACTGTGAAGTCCCTGGGATGTATATCTCTTGGCATATACACACTGTGGTCACCCATTGAGAAGATGTTTCAAGATGCTGGACTGAGGGACCTATGTGTAGAGTCAGGTGTCACTGATATTGGCTCTATAGCTGGAGTGATGGAATGCTGCAAGTACAACTGTGCAGTCAAGTTCTTGTACGAGGCATAATTTATGCGACAGGCGTGGAAAGGCTTCCTACCCTGTCTAGAAACTAACCACACTGATGACCAGGTTCACCTGGAAGAAAGCCTTAGAGTCGTGAACAGCCTATGTGAATATGTTTCTGAAGCTGCTGGCTGTGAGATGATTGAGAACCAGTCCTTTGAGCCCATATCTTCAAGCTGTTTGATGTCTACCTTGATTACCTGATACGGGAGAATGGGACCCTCTCGGCCTTCTGGCTGTATGTGGACATCGTCGAGGTTATGCTAGGTCTGGTTAGGGCATCTAGAGAGGGTGTCTGCATGGGTGCTGCACCTCGCTTTTATTCGTGTAATGATTCCCTGGTGCTTCACCGACGACAAACTGAACTAAGCACGCTTGCTTCCCTACTATAGTTATTATGTACACATGTCCCGGCTGGCCAATTGATCACCCAGATGTGCATGAACAGTTCATGTGGGGCCAGAGATTTTCTGTACAACTTGGTAGGACCTCTTTGGCAGAATCCCAGTCGACCAGAAAATTGAAGAAACCATCAACAAGGACACATAGACCACTGGGGTGGGGGGACAAAATGTTCAGCCTCAAACGAGGAGCTGACATCTGAGTACAGAAGGTCAGAAGCTCATATTATTTTGAGGGAGTTGAGAGACATGGACAGCAGAAACAGTTTACAGCACTTCAATCATCCGGACCTGCAACTAAGCCGGAAAAGAAAAGATGAGGGTCAACTTGTCTACTGTTACTACCAGATATTGCCAAAGACCTGCTGAAAGTTCACAAAGTTGGAAAAGAAGCATACCGAAAAGATTGTTTGGAAAAAGAGCAACCCATGGTAAACTTTAATGACAAATGAAAAAAGAGAGTCTGAAGACCTTCCTCAACATCAATAAAAAGCAGGCTGGTTACAAAGCTAAAGGGAATCAGGTAATCGTGAAGGCAGATGGAAACCTCTTTGGGCGCATGCATCATCATCATTGCTCACAGCAGAGCGCTATCTATTAGAGAGGTTCTAGCACGCCCACTCGGACCAATACCGTGGTCACTGGCAACAGCATTGCTCTCTGCGCAAGACGAACAGAGCTGGAAAAAATTGTGTCACCAGCAGATCTCACTCCGAAGCCTTCAGCTTGTATCATTGATAGAATGAGCCTTGTCCATAGACTCAAAGGGGGTGACAAGTCATTTGCACATCTAGCAGATGCTGCACTGACGCTAGCTCTGTCTACAAGGATGAGTCCATCAAGAATGCTGAGAAATACAACAAAGGTTCCACCGCTGAAACACAGTGGAAGAACATTGCACCTTGTCACAACATTTTGCAGTGGAAAAAATTCTGAAGAAACCCTGAAAACAAAAACAAGCCTAGATTAAATTTTTGGTCGATCAGTAGAAGCAGCTTGCAGAGAGGGAGAAGCTTCATGATAAGTCACTTTATGTAGCAAGTGGAGAAGCACTATGAAGAAATCATAACTCTGAAGACAATACAAGAGGAAGCTGACACACGAATGCTTCTTCATGCATGGCATGCTGCGGAGGATGGATACAGATCCATAGTAACCACAGCCGAAGACTCAGATGTGCTGGTAATCTGTGTCTGTATTATCGTGCTGTCCCATGGTGTTACATTTTTTCACTGTGCCCTCATCGTTTCCATTCCGTCTGCATACTGGTCCCTTAAGTGACTCTCACACTCTGCCGTGTAGGCCTACCGTGTGCCACTGTGCTCGAAAATGTCTGCGGACGGTGGAGAACGGCGAGGGCACACGTTGGTTCGTTATCAAAGCGGGCAACACGTTAATAGGGCGTTGGCGCTTATTTACACCCGGTGGGACCCGGCGAAAGTTTTGGGCATGTTCAAAACTTTGGCCGGCTGGCACCGGCCGCAAGTAAGCGGCAAGAGGACGGTGTTGAACGGTATGAGGACGGTATGAATACGTTATGAAAACGGTCACACTGTATGAACACGTTCACAACACGCTCATAACCCGTTACAGAACGGTGATGAACGGGCAAAAATAAAATCCACCGTCTGCAACGGGTTGTAAGCGGGTTGTGAACGTGTCATGAACGTCAGCAGTCCGGGGACAGGCTCACAGGACGCTCCGAGCGGTGAGGGGACGCTAAGTGACTGGTAGGTGGCTGCTACAAACCCGGTGCACACGTTCGAGACCCGGTATGGGCCCGGTATGGAAACGGCCAAAATTTTCAACAAAAGTCAATCTGGGCGGTGAAGACGGTAGAAGCACGTTCAACACCCGGTATGCGCCCGGTGAGAACGGTCAGAAGATGGCAACGAAACGGTGAAAAGATTAATTTTATGATTTTTTTTTTGCGGCCGGGGACAAGTTCGCTCAAAACCCAACGTTCTGGACTCTGTTGTTTTTTTTAATAGCCCGGCAGGTGGACGGTAGGCCTACACGGAAGAGTGTGAGAGCTCCATTACCACTTACAGCGTGCTCGTGCCAGCTAGTGTCACCGTGTTGGCCTTTCCCTCGCCGGGTCTCACCAGAGCCCCACCGGGTGGGTACCTGCTGCTTACCACCCGGAACGCAACCATAAGGGCCATTCGCTGAACATTCGCTTGGCCTTGGAGACGTCACACACGGTATATGAAAGCTGGACACTCACCCTAGCTACCGGTCACACTTCAGTTCTCAAGTTTTCCACCGACCACACAAAGTGTACCACACGGTGGCACACGGTAGGCTTAGCCGGCGCAATGGGACAGCTACTGTAGCAAGAAACTGACCTGCTTTCTGAGAAGTCTGGCTGGACAAAGAACCGCATCGGGTACATTTATGTTTGCAAACTGCAAGCTTTTTGGGTAAAGATGTCTGCTAAGCTCTAACGCCTGCCTTTACAGGCTGCGACATAGTGCGTTTGCAGGACGTGGAAAGCTGGGTGCACTAGCTTAAGCTCCTGACTTTAAGCATATTGGTGAAGAATGGGATGTTTCAACAACCCTAATAGACAAGATACAATAGTTTGTGTGTCGAAATGTATGCATTCACATTCACAATCTGATGAGACCGGATCAATGAACTCCGCTACCACCTCTTCTTTGCAAAAGGAGGAGAGGTAGAATCCAGCCAGCTACCTCCAATCAAAGACTTTTTGCGCATGCATGTTCTTCGGGTGAACTACATGTACCAGGCTGCAATAGTCAAAGATCCAACGACCTGTGGGTGGAACACAGATGGCAACGGCAATCTGTCCATAGAATAGATAGCACAGCACCGGAATCTGTGTTGCAATTGATGTCCTGCAAGTGTACTGTGCCCGCGTGCCTGCAAAGTTCCTGCCTCGTGAACCAACTGAAATGCACTAACATGTGCAAATTAAAGACCTTCACAAACCAGCAGGAAGATGATGAAGATAAAGAAGTGGCAAAAGTCAAGGTAGACGACTCAGACACAGACTCATGATAAATTAAAGTGAGATGAATATATTTTGTTCCAAGAGAAATGTAGGAAACAACTTCGGCGTTCCCTTATTAACGTGTTGACTGCAGGAGTAACTTTGAGAAAGTTTGCCGAAGTAAGGATGAAAATACATGTAGTAGATGTTGCTTTCTTCTCTCTTGTCAATTCAGGATGAAAACAAAGAGAGGTGTTGCAGACAAAAGAAGAGTCGGTGACCTGTGATTGTGTGTGATCTATTTACCACAAGTCACCAGTATCTAATTGACAAATAAGCTGCCATTATCAAAGTCATGGTGACAACTTAGGGTAGGCTTAAAATTCCAGATCACATGGAAAGGACACTTGTAGGTTAAACTCGAAGATGTACTAGATATATTTTATCAGTTACATCATTTCGAACAATCAATGTAAAGTTTCAAAGGCATATACATGTTTTTTTCTGGCCTTAAGAATGTGAATTAATTTGTGTCCAAATAGAATACTTAAATTCAATCACACCTTTCTTTCAAAGAGAGTAAACAAAAAATAGGAAAGAGAGGGTGTGACAAAATAGTTTCTGAGACTTCGTGCAAACCGCCTGTAATATTTCTGCCCATAGAAGGCATTTTGATAAACAGACACAAATTTTCTGGCATTCATATTAACCTTTGACTCATTTATTCTCATTTTGCTCGTAGTATTCTTCGGGACAGTTTTGATACAATAGCAAGCAAATGGTCATTAATGTGATGAATCTGTGCTGGTTCCAGCATTGCATACAATCAAATGAAGTTTTCTAGCATCTAATGTAGTCATGACAATGTTATATCTTTCTAAACCCTAAGAAACAGCTTGTAATATGCAGTGGCAGAATACTTGTATGGTCATTTTGCTCTGATTTTATGCAAATGTATGAAAAATAGCAGTGATGTCCTATGTTAATGTCCAAAATAATGCTTTAGCTGTGTTCCCTGCGCCTGAAAACCTGGGTATAGACACCAAAATGAACTTTCAACACCTCTCCAATCCCAAGATATAGCCAAAATATGGCATATAGTACCGTACAGGGCATCTTGTAAACTCTAATTCATGTTGCCATGGTAACAATGGGAATGTACTATATAACATATTCTTGGCTCATATGATAGATTAGTCATATAGTTTTTCAATAATTTGGAAAGGGGACTTAACTTGTCTTGAATGAGCAAATCGTCTAATATGTTACTGAAAATACGACAATATCCTTGATTTTAGGCTATTCTGGGGTCGTTGCTATGGCAACCGTTAAAAATGGTAATATAATTTGCATTTCATTACTTTTCTTTATGGTGAGGTATTCTAAACTTTTATTCTGTGGGCCTGAAAACCTGGGTATACACACCAAAATGAACTTTCAACAGCCCTCCAATCCCAAGATATAGCCAAAATATGGCATATAGTACCGTACAGGGCATGTTGTTAACTCTAATTCATGTTGCCATGGTAACAATGACAAGGTACTATATAGCATATTCTTGGCTTATATGATGTATTAGTCATACAGTTGTGTCATTATTTTGGAAAAGGGGACTTTAACTTGTCTTGAATGAGTATATTGTGTAATATATTACTGAAATTACTCAAAAATCCTTGATTTTAGGCTATTCTGGGTTTGTTACTATGGCAACCGTTATAAATGGAAATATAATTTGCATTTCATTACTTTTCTTCATGGTGAGGTAGTATTCTAAACTTTTATTCTGTGGGCCTGAAAACCTGGATATATACACCAAAATGAACTTTCAACAGCCCTCCAATCCCAAGATATAGCCAAAATATGGCATATAGTACCGTACAGGGCATCTTGTTAACTCTAATTCATGTTGCCATGGTAACGATGGGAATGTACTATATAGCATATTCTTGGCTTATATGATGTATTAGTCATATAAATGTGTCATTATTTTGGAAAGGGGACTTTAACCTGTCTTGAATGAGTATATTGTGTAATATATTACTGAAATTACTCCAAAATCCTTGATTTTAGGCTATTCTGGGGTCGTTGCTATGGCAACCGTTATAAATGGAAATATAATTTGCATTTCATTACTTTTCTTCATGGTGAGGTATTCTAAACTTTTATTCTGTGGGCCTGAAAACCTGGGTATAGACACCAAAATGAACTTTCAACAGCTCTCCAATGCCAAAATATAGCCAAAATATGGCATATAGTACCATACAGGGCATCTTGTTAACTCTAATTCATGTTGCCATGGTAACAATGGGAATGTACTAAATAGCATATTCTTGGCTTATATGATGTATTAGTCATATAGTTGTGTCATTATTTTGGAAAGGCGACTTGAACTTGTCTTGAATGAGTATATTGTGTAATATATTTCTGAAATTACTCCAAAATCCTTGATTTTAGGCTATTCTTGGGTCGTTACCATGGCAACCGTTATAAATGGTGATGTAAATTGCATTTCATTACTTTCCTTTATGGTGAGATATTCTATACTGTACATTTTTACGCATTCAAAAGTGTTTTTATAATTTTTAAATGACTTTAACTGTTTCTTTGAATAATACCGGTTTTAGTGTAGTGTTGCCATGGAAACTGCTGATTATATGACTAAGCTGCCAGTCTGGAAATGCTATCATATCAAAAAATTATGTATAGATATAGGGCATTTCAAAATGCATAAGTAGATCTTGCCACCTTGAGTGGTACCAATAACCCAAATTTCTGGTCTTGGCCCATGGACTAATAACCCAAGTAGCATAGTATAATTGGGGGTGGGGGTGAGTAAACAAATTATTAGTGTAAAAATAAAAAGGAGTTATTCGAGTGTCCTGAATAATATAAAATAATTGAGGTGATTAGTATAATAATAAAACCCAAGATATTTGACTGTTTAAAAAAGAAGAACATTCTGATCTATAATTTTGATAGTCTGGAGTAAGAAATCTGAATGGAGCAAAAAATGCATCTCTTGATAGTAATCAATCTCTTATGTACACAGTTGCGATTAATGACACATTTCTAGTTTGTACATTAACAGCATGTACATGTACTGTAGCACAGCTCATTAATATATTATTATGACAGTAGATTATTTTCATTTTTCATATTTTCAAAACTGCTCAGGTGGGTAGAAGTGTACTGGCTATATCAACAAACTTTATCTGAAATCTAAGTGAGTTATTTGAATGAAAAACTACAGGTGAAGACCTTTAAACACATCAATGTTAAGTCAAAGGTCAAAGGTCAAAGGTCTATTGTTGGGGCAAAGATCAAGGGTGCAGTATCATAAATAGGTATAGTGCATGCATGTACATGTATAAGCCTGCATTCGGGTGCAACTAGCAACATGCAAGAGGGAAACCCCTGGATACAATTAGGCATACAAGAAAAGAATACAAAAGCTCTATTAAAGTACTAGCATGAATTAATTTAACATATATAGTCAAACCTGCTTTAGTTACCGTCTGTCTACAAAGACCACATTTTTTGTATCCCTTGAAAATGGTTTCACATTGAAACATGTACTAAAGGAACCTGTCTACAAAGACCGCTTTTTGTGTTTCTCTTGGGCGGTCGCTATAGACAGGTTTGACTGTAATGTTCAATTTTCAATACATGGGCTCCCGTTTGAAATGTAGTACCATACATATGGATATAGTGCATTTTTAATTTGTATAAATGCTCTGGTTTTCATTTTTTAATCTGAAATTTCAGAGTACCGGTATGATTAAATGACAGCTAATTTTAAGTTGGTTTTAGAGTGGTTGTAATTCGATCTCTATCCCAAGCCACTTTCTATCGAAAAGGTTTACTTTGTGACATTCACCACAAGTTCTGACTTAGAGGGGGATAATAGGGGGATTAAAGAGAGCGAGAGAAGTAAATACGAGAGAGAGAGAGAGAGAGAGAGAGCAGAGATAAGAACAGAGCTTGGGTGCATTGTGTAAAGAAAATCGATGTGTGACGCATTGGGGTCTTCTGTGATGTGAATTTAATGCCTTTAGTTTGAAACTGTTCTTGGAATTAGGTTGTATTGGGTGATTATTCAACTGAAAAAGATCAACTAATACAGAGGATTGACAAATGTAAGTCCATGAAGAAAAATCTGGACTTTTTATTATCATTGACTTAAGCCGTTAATTGACACATGCGATGTCAATTTGAGTGAGGTTGACTGTACATAAACAGTTGTTAGAAAGTTAGGAAAAATAGCAAGATAAAAATATGTGAATAAGAAAGAATTTTCAAAGAGGAAAGGAGATTAATTAAGAGAGAAAGATAGCCAATGAGTGAAGGTGCTGTATATAATGTACAAATACAAAACAAACAAACAGAAAAAACAAGATGCATGGAACTAATTGTCTGTTTAGAGTCAAAACGGCATTAGATCTTGAACATAAACACAGAGTTAATGCCCTTCTGGCTCCAAACAAACAAAATAATCAAATCAACAAATCATGCAACTAGACAAAACAAACATGCAAACAAAAATATAAATAAGAGAGGGGTAGAGTGGTCAATTCTCACAGTCCACGCCAACAGAACTTACAGTCGTTACCTGGTACAGACACAAAGAACTTGACAGCGTCTCGATGACCATGGAAGGACAGCTGAGCCTGGGTGATACTACAGTATGGAATGGTGCTACCCGCCTTGACGCTGTCTGTCTTGGAGTCGGTGTAGACGCGGATCACGCCGCCGGGACGGGTGCCTCCCGTCGATTTGGGCTTCTTGCCTAAGTAATAATAATTAATAATACTCAGTTTGTATATAGCGCTTATTACAATCACTAAGCTCTTCCAAACTTGGAGATTATAACCCCGGCTTTAGCTGTGCTGCCATTACGGCGCTCTAGCATTTCAAAGAATTAATTCATGCCAGGTACCCATTTACATCACCTGGGTTGAGTGTGGCAAATGTAGATCAATGTCTTGCCAAAGGACATTAGTGAAAGTGAAAGTTATCTGCAATTATTGTACAAGTTTCCTTTGTTTGAAGGAAGAGAGTGATAAATGAATGCTGTATAGGTTGACTACAGGTAATAAAAAGTGATAAAACTTCAAACAGGAGCCATTATCTGTTGAATACTTCAGAATGAAGGCATATCAGTAGTCCCCTCATGGTATGAGACAAGACTATCTCTAGGTGGGACTATGGCGATTAACAAGACTTACTAAAAGCAAAAAAACAATCCATACGAATCCTTTAAATCCTGTTTAAAATTTCACTCTCAAGTACATCGAAGCATTAAATATTATCTTGAAATACAAGATGCTGGCGTTGGTTGCTTAAAAAGTAAACTTAATACAAAACAAGTGCAATAACAAAATTAAAACAGCGGAGCTCGCGAAAAGACGGTCCTCTTCTGTCGACTTCGCACAATTTAGTTCTTGACTGATATCATGATTGTACAAGTTTTTAACTTATTTTAGCAATCCCGGTATTTATAATGATTTCATTTGTAATGATTTCATTTTGATGTTTTTATCTTTTGCCGAATAAATGTGAATTTGAAATGTGAATTGTAAGCACTTACTCTCTGATAGAGGTATTGAGATGATGACACCGTTGCCCGTACCAACCCACAGTCTGTTACAGGAGATCATCACAGAGGTGATACGCACAAACGAGAAACCAAGCTTTCCAGTGCCTGCATGAACATACAGAAATATAATAGGAGATAACATACAGAGTGAATAAAAAGCTGCTTATATTTATTTTGAGTGAATTCATACAAATGAAATGTACACAAGAAATGATGGATCATTTAAAATTGATTTGAGAGACCTATAATAATAATATGTCTTTTTTAACCAGGGTAGCGTCATCAGTAAACATACTATTCTCCCTGAGGGCCCTGCAATCATATCATTACAGCATATCTCATGATATACAAGCACTTAAAATAAGAATTGATTCAAATTAATCTGCCATTCTAAAGACATGCATGTCAAATGTGTTTGAATTAATACATGAGATTCATTACTTTAAAAAAAGATTCTGATCATTTTGATTGAATTCATTCAAATTAAATGTACATAAGAAATGATGGATCATTGATATTGATTTGAGAGACATTTCAGCAAATCTCATAATATATAAGCATTTTTATGAATTGATTAATCTTCCATTCTGAAGACATGCATGTCAATTGTGTTTAATCCATGAGATCTGTTAATATGTCAGTGAGGATGTACTTTCAGACAATAAAAGCTTTACAAAATAAGAGGTCTTTCTTTGATTGGATAACATCTAATGTGCAGGGTCCCAAACTGCATAATTTGATCTGCTACCATTCATTTCTGATGGTAAGATCAATATTGTTCATGCTGCTGCAGAGCATCTTTAAAGAGAAGGTTGAGTTCTGGGAAGAGGTGACAAATAATTTGTGAGCATTACTCATTCTTATTATGCAAGTGTGGAAGAACATCAGATAAGACATGTTCCCTGAAAAGCATGGCTCTTCAAATGCCTTCATATTCTAAATATGCATGTAACATCATAAAAATCGGGGGGGGGGGGGGGGGGCGGCTTTTTACGCCACATGTTTGTGTAGTCCCATATACATCTTGCTGTGTACAGTGTTTGTAACTTTACCAAAACTTGGCCAAATTTCTTATCATTTTGATGATTCCAGAACCTTGCAATACACACAAATTCTTATATGCTAGATGATCAACCTTTTCTGGTCGGTTCCACACCGTTTCTTTCACAATGCAATTGCATGACCAGAACTCAACTTCATCTTTAAGTATCCACACTGGAGAATTTGTTAATACATGAATATATTGAGGAGTCTGTTTTCATGCTCAAATATCAACAACATAATGGCAGAGTATAGAGCACTGAAGCTGTGACATCATACAAATCTATTTTTAGAATTTCTCAATTTGAACTTCATCTCCCGAAAGAGCATCAAAAATAATGTCTAAATGTCGAAAAACCAATTGAAAATGTTAAGTATTGGCTGAAATTTTGCTCTGGTTCATAACATCATTTTTGATGCTCTTTCAGAAAATGAAGTTCACACTTGACCACTCTACTTACCCAGCATCTTACTAACATACGGATCTACATCCACGTCTTGGAGGTGTTGATGGGTATGGGCGTGGTAGAGACGTAGGGTACTGTCTAGACGGATAGAGACCCATACTCCATCACCCTGCCATGATAGGAGGCGCACCTGACTCTCCTTGCGTGGATGGGCATCAAACGATTTCTGTGGTATAATAATAATAATAATCTTTTAAAGTCCACTCCAAATTGTATTAAGTTAAACCGAAAATCGAAATTCTTTTTGCCCAATTGATTGTGAGCCCGGCAGCCACTGAGCAGCACCAGATCGACATTGCTCTATCCCTTATTATTGAATGCCAAACAAGGTACATGTAGCAGCAACTCCAGTCTTTTAACGTCTTTTGTTATGACTCGGCCGGGGTTCGAACCCATGACCTCCCGGTTGTGAGGTGGATGCTCTACTGACTGAGCCAACACACACGGTATATACAGGAGATACAGGTGCAAATAGGGTTAGCAGAGCCATCTTAAACACAGAGTTTGGCCAACCTGGTTCAAGTTGGACACAATATGGCGACTACTGCTTTGTTGGGCAAGCACAAAAGAAAAGAATATACGCCATGCATGTTGTAACCCAATGAAACCAAGTTGGCCAAACTCTGTGTATAGATGGCTCTGAGGGTTAGTGTGTAAAGACTCCCTCTACAGGAAATTTTCCGTCTATTGTGAGATTGTTGAAGCTTTGAAATGGATCATTCAGTATATCGTCACTATATGCATACAATCTACATTCACCATTTCTTCCTCTTCTCACAATGTTGGCTCGATAGGAAATAAGACATTTCTAGAGTTTAAAACTGAGACCAAAAACTTTAAATCTTTAAAAATAACATTCTCTATGGAAGAAGATAAACACTCTATCGAATGGTTTAACATGATTTCTCAACTTTGTGATTCCACAGATTTTGCAGGAAATTACATTGTTAGTGAATTCCACTCTTTATTTTTGTATAGCTTTCTTTTTATCATGTCTTTTATCACTAATTAGCTACTACATGCCAACCAACCTCTACTTTGAATACCACACCAGACCTTATCCAGGACTACCACCATACAACGGATTGAGTTCTGAGGTCTAGATTTATCACTGATCTTAACTGACTACTAACCTCTACTTTGAGTGTCTGAGGATAAATGACATGGATCTTGTTCCTAATACCACACCAGACCTTATCCAGGACTACCACCATACAACGGATTGAGTTCTGAGGTCTAGATTTATCACTGATCTTAACTGACTACTAACCTCTACTTTGAGTGTCTGAGGATAAATGACATGGATCTTGTTCCTAATACCACACCAGACGTTATCTAGGACCACCACCATTCAACGGATTGAGTTCCGAGGTCTAAGTTTATCACTGATCTTAACTGACTACTAACCTCTACTTTGAGTGTCTGAGGATGAATGACGTGGATCTTGTTCCTAATACCACACCAGACCTTATCCAGGACCACTACCATACAACGGATTGAGTTCTGAGGTCTACCAAGGTCTAGCACATGATAATTGTTCAGGTCCCACTGTCCATCTGATCGTGAATTTGAAGAAAGATAAGTGTTATACGTGTATAATAGAAAGAGAATGATGCTTCTTGTGTAGCTCATAATCATTCAAATAGCGTTGAATTAAATACATTTTTGACTGGAGTGTCTTTCCATCCGCCTATGTACTGTTCCATGACTGTGTTTTGTTACACCTCAATTAATAATAATAATAATTACATTTATAAGGCACTTTATACAGGCGTTTCTAAGCGCACAGGTGGTAGTGTCTAGCTTAGCATAATTATTCAACATGTTCAATAGCTTAAAAGCAACAACAACAAACAAAATATTACTAATACAATACAATTTGGTTAAATGTAATTAACTACTTGTGTGCCCCCTCCGGTATACTATAACTGATTAAAAAGGTGGGTTTTGAGAAGGGTTTTGAATGATTCAATGGATGGGGCATTTTGAATATGGGGTGGGAGTTTGTTCCAGAGGGCGGGGGTAATCAATGAAAAGGCACTACACCATAACTATGCTTGTATTTCCATATATTACTATTTTATTCAAATTTGCATGTATTATTTCACTCTTGAGAACTGAAAGAAAAAAATTATTTATAACAAACATGTACAAACAAGGATTATTCATTAAAGTCATCTTTTTATGCACAGTAGCCTGCTATAGAAGGAAACATGAAGGTATCATATTGACTTACCTTCTGATCTGTGGAAGACTGCTACTGTTCCATCTGCTAATGCTGCCAGCACTCTTCCTTTGATATGTCTGAATCAAAAAAAATTAAAGTATTTAAATTTGTTTAATTGAACACTAATCCTTCACTGCATGATTATTGAATGGTAATAAATAAATGATGTTCGTAGAAGTAAATGGGAGGCATTCCTAAATGTTCTCATAGTTATATTTAACACAGAAAACAACTTAATACATTCTACTCACGACTTCACATTCAAATTTGGCCAAAACCCTTCAAAAGATACATGTGTGTAATGAATTAGGTGATCTATTAAACCTCAATCAGGGGCAAGGGACTCATAATACAGCACATCTGGGCCCTGTTTCATAACACGTGTTATCAATAACACATGCTATATTTCTATACAAAATTTGCTCTCAGCCAATCAAATGCCACAATTTCAGTAGCTTATAACAGTTATTGTAACTCGTTATTGATAACAAGTTTTATGAAGCAGGGCCATAAATGCAAAACCATATTAAGTCCTTTATCAGGCAATATGAGATTCGAGAAAAAAAATGGCATCTAACTTAATTCCCCCCTTTCGAGTAGGAACATTTGGAAAAAATAGGTAAAATAAGAGAAAATAAGGGAAAAATAAGGAAAATAGGGATAAAATCGGGAAGAAGAAAAAAGATCTGGGGAATTAAAAAAAAAAAAATTAGGAAAGCGAATTAAATTGGGTAATTATCAGGCCTCATTATGCTAAGAGTATACTCACACAATAGCAAAGATGGAATCCTTTAGCTTGATTGCATGGAGACACTTCCTCCATTGTGACACAGCAGAATGTACATAGAGACTGTCAACAACAAAAAGAGATATACATTAAAAATATGTACCTGTTGGTTTGCTTCATAGTGATGTCACTTTATATACATTTTATGTATTGTCAGTTTCTTTTAAGTTAAACTTATGACCTTTGACCCTTCACCTCTTGACCCTGACCAGTAGGTAGATTCACTTCATCTGAAGGTGTTCATTCTTCTTTGTGACCTTTGTTACATGCACTTCCAGTTTTCAAATGAACATGATATCACTACTTCTACATTTCCTCCTCTTTTAAACACTTTTAATGACCTCATGACCTTTAACCTTTTGAACCCCATATCTCATCCTCTTAAACTCACACAAGCCAAGCTTAATTGGGATAGAAAGTGAGTCATCATCTGCAAATTTTGTTTTAAGATATAAGCGCAAATGAGAAAGTAAATCCAGAGGCTGAAATACCCCGGTGGGGTCACTCAATTTGACTTCCGGACCGCATGACCGTTACCAAAATCGCGGAAAAAGGGGTCAATTTCAAGCAATGTCCGCGGACAAAATATTCCTTGAAATAAAGAAAATAGGGGTGCACAGGTGTCCTCGAAATTGATAAATAGGGGTCAGGAAAAGGGAAAAGAGAAAACCGGGAAGGGAAAAGAGAAAACCAGGAAGAAAAATTCTCGGAGCCGAGTCTTGTCCTTGAAATATGGTAAAATAGGGTTAAATTTGCGAAAGTGTCCTTACAATCTTATAAATAGGGGGATTCCAAAGTACGATTTTGTCCTTGTTTTGACTTAAAAAAGGGGGTTAAATTTCACAAAATGTCCTTGAAATTGACCGCAAAAGGGGGTTATATGCATTTGTGGTAACGGTCATGCGGTCCGGAAGTCACATTGAGTGACCCCACCAGGTGAAATACTTGAAAATTCAACTCTTGCTCGCTGGCAGGGTTCAATAGAGGTCATGAGGTCAAATTTTGGGCGTCAGTGCAAGAGACAACTAACAGCCACAGTTCACAAATATTATGCTTCCGAAATCTCTTGATAGTGATTCCGCACAGGAAGCCCATATGGATTTCCCATGTGCCACAAGCAGCAAAAGCCCTTTTTAATGATTGGAGTGTTGAAAGGCATCTATGTTTCCAATATCCTTTAAGTTTTACGGTTAGTGAATGCAAACACCAGCAGAATATGAGTAACTGATACAAAAATAAACCCTAATTTCATATGTTCATTATTTCATAAAAATTCATATAATTATTTACACATTTGTATCCAAGCATTAATAAAACAATTCAAATTATACTAAGAATTCTATGAATTTTTCACAAAAAACAGTGCCACAACATACACACTGTAATGGAATATGCATATTCATGAGCTGCTACTAAATATGCATGAGGTAACCAACACATGGCCTTGTGTGTCCTTCATTGTGCTAGTCATGCATCAATGGAAGGCTACTTTGCGTGTAAAATAGGAAGCAAACTTCTTGTGTAAAACTAATTTGCTCTTGTTGACATGAAAGTTTTGTCAAATGCTCACATGGTATATTTTTTTTCTTTTCCTCTCTCTCCCTTTCTTTCTGTCTTTATTGTGTGCTCTCTCTCTCTCTCTCTCTCTTTTTCTCTTTCTCCCGTTATATACAAAAAGTGACATGGGCTGGTAGCTTGGTAAATTGGTAATCACACCACTGCAAATATCTGCAACTTTGCTATTTGCAGCCCCCCACAGATTGTTATTTGTGCTGTTACTGATATATTATTATCATCTGGAGTCTTGTGATCATATATCATTTCGTTTGGTGACTTTGATATATGTGAACCTGGAGCCTTAAGTAGATAAGGTACGTTTATTATAAATCTTCACTCTCGTCTGTTTTTCCTCTCCTTTTCTCCTTTTCACCTCTTCCCTTTCCTTTTCTTTCTATCCCGGTGCTCCTTGTTAACACATACATGTATATTATAACATTGTAATGTGTATTTGTATTGTTATTGTACTGTACTACTGTATATATTGTTGGTCATAACCTGCCGTCTAACCCACTGTGTTGACGGGCTTAGTTGTTTGTGCATGATCTCTAATACAGACGTGATTTATCATCATCAGTGAATTCATTCTACATAAAAACTTACTTTCCATTTTGAGCACCCAACCACATAGTAGGTTTAATACTGGACATTTTCTCAGCGACCTCATGCATGGCGTCGCTGACCGTTGGCGAGTCCGATAGACCATCCTTCAGTAGATCACTGGACGTACCCCGGCGTTGCCGTGAGACGATGGTCTCGGTTGGAATGGGTTCGGTGGTGGCACCAAGAGGGTCTGTGGCCGACCCCTCTGTGAAAGATCAAAGGTAGGGATATTCTTGTAAGTATCTGTTGGATAGTGATCTAACATATGCTTCAAGTTTTTTCTCTCAGACCGATGTATGTACAAATAATATGTATCTTATTAACTTGTTAAGGCATTTAAACCTTATAAGAATAGTTTGGATGCTTGTATAATGCTTCTATATTAACAAAAATAAGAACTAATGAGTGAAATGAGAGCTTGAAGACCAAGAAATAAGTTTCACAATAAATTTTAAGTTTTCATTTTTTTGCTGCCCATAGTTGCCTTGAGATGGCGTTCCAAAAAGATATGACAGGTTTCAAGTCACAACAAGTCCTTGGTTGGGGAAGAAGTCGCTCTTGGTAAAGATGGTTTTGTGAAATACTTAGTGTCAAAGTCGAGCGACAGCGGCGAGATGTTGTTGATCTTGTACTTAAGACAATTTCATGAGCCGACCCCCCGGCTTTTCTTCCTTTTCTCTACTCGTACCTGTATCGCTACTAGCAGCCGAGTCTGTCTTGAGGATGTTATCCTTGACAATGCCTTCCATTCCCACTGTGTCTGCCAGAGGTTCAGCTGACACTGCTTCCCGGAGAGCCTTCTCTGCGTCAGTGACGGATGAGATGTTTCTGCTCACGTTGGCTTCGCTCACTTCGGCCTTGAAGCTCCCTTCGCTCTCACCCAGGCCTACTACACCTTCTAGGTCAAGGAAAGCATAATGGATCATTTTGACAAAGTTAAAGAGAAGGTTGAGTTCTGGGTAGAGGTAAAAAATAATTTGTGAGTGTTATTATGCAAAGAAGAACATCAGAGAAACTAGATGGAATTTTGACTGCGCGCAGTCGAAAATGATGCCTCCGCCATAGAGCAATTTAATCAAGTTTGGAGTTTAAATCTCCAGTGGTTCTTGAGATATCATGATAACAATCTCAATGTATGGAATTTCATAAGTTGACCTCTGTGACCCTTGACCTTTGACCTACGTGCTCCAAAATGTAATCAGATTGTCTTCCTATGGTGATACACACTATCATTAAGTTTGAAGTTTAAATCTCCAGTGGTTCTTGAGATATCGCGATAACGATCTCAATGTATGGAATTTCATAAGTTGACCTCTGTGACCCTTGACCTTTGACCTACGTGCTCCAAAATCTAATCAGATTGTCTTCCTATGGTGATACACACTATCATTAAGTTTGAAGTTTAAATCTCCAGTGGTTCTTGAGATATTATGATAACAATCTCAATGTATGGAATTTCATAAGTTGACCTCTGTGACCCTTGACCTTTGACCTACGTGCTCCAAAATCTACTCAGATCGTCTTCCTATGGTGATACATACTATCCTTAAGTTTGAAGTTTTTACATCTCCAGTGGTTCTTGAGATATCATGATAACAATCTCAATGTATGGAATTTCATAAGTTGACCTCTATGACCCTTGACCTTTGACCTACGTGCTCCAAAATGTAATCAGATTGTTTTCCTATAGTGATACACACTATCACTAAGTTTGAAGTTTAAATCTCCAGTGGTTCTTGAGATATCATGATAACAAACTCAATACAAAGGAATTTCATAAGTTGACCTCTGTGACCCTTGACCTTTGACCTACGTGCTCCAAAATCTAATCAGATCGTCTTCCTATGGTGATAAATACTATTCCCGAGTCTTAAGTTTAAATCTCAAATGGTTCTTGAGATATTGTGATAACGGTCAAACGGGACGGACGTACGGACGGACGTACGGACGGACAACCCGAAAACATGATGCCTCCGGCACCACCTTCGGTGGCGGAGGCATAAAAATGTTACCTAAAAAGAATGGCTCTTCAAATGCCTTTTTTTTTCTAAATATGACAAGTAACAGCTTAGAAATGAGACCGAATTTTTATGCCACATGTTTGTGTAGGCCCATATACATCTTCCTGTGTACAGTGTTTGTTACTCAGCAAAATTTCTTATCATTGCAATCGCATGACCAGAACTCAACTTTATCTTTAAGTTTAGCTAAATTAGAATTTTGAAATGGGGGAAAACTGGGAAACATTGGCTGTCCATTGATAAAATAACCAAACAAATAAACTATATATGTACATGTTAATAATAAAATAGATCTAGCTCAGACGAACTGAGGCAATGTCCAGAATTCATTCACAGAAGACATTTAGATGGAACACTATACATATATCTGTGTATACCTTCTTTACTATGGCACTGTAAGCATTAAAAAAACATACATTCATAAGGACAAGTGATATGAAAAAATTAATATAATTGAAATGTACATTTATGGGCATTAATTACATATTAATTACATATTGTGTACATATACAATGCACACACATTTGGGCTTTGTGATACCACTGATACCACTGGTATCTGTAAATGTGTCATTTTCTTTAATGACTAAGATCTTATCTAGAAACTGATACCAAACACAAACCTGGTTCTGATGTCGGTGAAGCATCACTAGGCGTGGCTGGTGTACTGGCCGTCACCAAGTTAACATTACCAAAGCCACTATCACTGCCACCACTTGATGCTGATGCAGCATCATCGTTCGTCTCAGACGGGAGATCCTCATCGGTAGGGTAGTCAGACTCCATTGCTCCTGCAAAGTTATAATAATGATAATAATGATAACAAGAGCTTTTCTGTGTAATTCTCAATTCTCACATTTCATATAGAAACATTTACAACCCTTCACAACAATTTCAGATACGCCAAACTTTACGTTCAGCTTTCAGGGAGATTTATATCAATTGTATACAGCATAAAAGAAATGATCTTTCAAAAATCAGGGAGGCATTACAATTTCTGTGGAGTAACGTTTAAACAAAAAAATCAGGGAGGGTTGGCATCTCTGCAATTTATAACACTTAGGAACTTCCATTAGGAACTCTAACCCGTTACTAAGAGATGACGGATCCATTTGCCATTCACTCAGTCTCAGTTATCTCAAACTTTAGTCTCAAACAGGTTGAATATCCATATCTCATAAAATTGCATTTTTTTCTTCAAAATCAGATTGTAGTTGCATTGGAAACATAAAGAGTGGAGTGGGGTTATTATGATGTGAGGAGGTGTACCTGCTACCGATGCTATACATAGAATATAGGCTGTGCTGACTGGGAACATATCTAAGATGCTCTGTGGTTGGTTGGCATCTATGACTGTGACTTTGGTGGAGCTCTGATTACTGGTGCATATCCAGGCTAAAGATGAGAGCTTGTATTTCTTATGCTTGTCTATCTCCTTCTGTTGTTTCTGGAATGGGATAGCAAATTTAAGAACAAATTAATAACAAGACAAAAAATTCATATAGAAAGAGATTAATATAATGAAAATATAGGCAGAGAGAGTCAGAAGAAGAAGAAGAAAGAAAAAGACAGAAACATGGTAAAGAGAGCCTCAAGAAGAAAGTATTCATCATTCTTAATTTTCAAGTAAGAAATCAGAAAAGAGGAAAATATAATAACAACTTTCTCACATATACAGCAGTTTACCACAGGTTTGTTGTTTGATTGGGTTTTAAGGCATTTCAGTCAAGATTGACTATTTATGCCTTTTCAGTGTACTCCAGTGCACTCCACTTCACATTATTAAAAATCTTGTAACACTTAGATAAGTGAGGACGGGTTTGTTCACAGCTTTCTTTATCATCACAACTTACCATTACTTTACTACACAAAAGATATATGTGAACAAGCCTTAGGGAGAGAAAGAGGTTAATATGAAGGTTCATACACCTTCATACTTACATCACATACTGTAAACAAAAAAGTTCACGTGTAAGAAGGGAGACAAATGTCAAAAGAAGAAATTATGCAGAGGAGAGTGGATTCTTACAGTTATATCTTGATCTAGTTTATCTAGCTCTGTTCCCTCCTTACTGATCCTGCTACTAGAGTCATCTGCATCAGGATCAGGGCTGGAATAGAAGACGCTTGCTCCGATGATGGATCCACCATCTCGGGTTCGACCTCCGTTCAGGTCAACTCCAGCTGCACACCAAATCTACATTTAAAAGGAGAAAAAACATCAAAATAAATAAAAAACAACCATGATATTACATTGATTACCAGTAAAAATATTAACCTACTGCCTACTGGAAACATGTTTTCCCCTGTACTGGCAGAATTCATTACTCCAGGAGTTTACACGAACCCTTCAGAGTCATATATACATATACACTACATTTTTTTAAAGAGTAGATTTAGATGTTGAAAATTAATCATTCAAAAAAGGTTATGGGAAGACTGTATGGTTAGTGACAATCTAACAAAAGTTCTTGTAATCACTCCTCTAATAATATCTTATATCTTGGAACTATTCATACAATGGTACATTTAAAAAAAATAAAAAAATTAACATGATTGATTTTCTTTTTCCAATACAAGACATTGATCATTTTTTTTCATTACTTATTATTCAAAATATTTTAAAATATATCAATATAAGTAGTGCCTACAGAAATTTGAATGAAATTTTAAATATATCAAATACACAACTACAAAAATACAAAAAACTCAGTTTTCATGAATTATTATATCAAGTAACCTCACAATATCTTAACTATGCATCCTTAATCAATCCTCATTTATCATGATTTATTTATCAAATCTGTTAATGGTATCCATTCTTTATGTGCATAGATAATCTGGAGTTTATACTCACCTTTGTTCCTGGTTCCTTCTCCAGCAATGGTCGGCAGAAGACAGGGACGGGTACCCCCATCAGGCCACGCCCAGCTCCACCACCACTCACCACAGTGCTACCATCTACCTGAGACTGGTTGGAGGAGGCGGGGCTTCTGGAGGGGGAGGGGTGTTTGGCTGGTAGACTCCACCCATAAGCTTGAACACGCCCATCGTCTTTCCTGACATGCGCCTTGACCTTCTTGTACTGCTCTCGCTTGTCTTTCATGCGCTGACTCCCCTCACTAGTTTTTAAGGAAAGCAAAAGAAGAAATAACAAATTAATATGGATTTGCAATTATAATTTAAATTATGATTATTTTATCTTTCTCTTTTCAGTAAGACTGTAGGAAAATTAAGAACAGAATAACAATCTGTGTTTCTAGACTCTGCTCCCCCTCAAACAACATAAATAAAACAAAACAATAACAAGCCCATCCCCATTAATGCTTTATACTTGCTTTCCTATCATCCAAGTAAAATAAAGCAATCTATCAAACAGTACGGCCCAGTAGAAAGATGAATAAACTTGACTTGATTTGGTAATGAAAACCATGAATTCAGCGAGCAAAAAATTAATTGATGTCTTCAGTCAGCCTTATGAGGCTTATAGTGAAGATTTATCTAGCATCCCGTTTGCGAACTTGAATGATTTGTGTACACTGAACTGAATGTTATTTTCAGGGTGATTTTGCAGCTTTTTTGTGCTCCCATGAAGGATAGAGAGTGTTATCTTCAGTTGTCATGGCAGAATGAAATAGTATAAGATTCTCCAGAATTTGCTCTTCAGTTCTAGACGCGAATTATCAGATGCTGCTCATAGACTGTCTTAAAGATACATGAACTATGTCCCTTTTGCAGCCAACATCAATTTCTGTAGAACTTTGCAGGAATTATATCATATCAAATATGTCCTGTCTGTGAAATTTAAACGTTAGCAGTGTCCTAATAATTAAATTATGCAAGGAAGCCCATTTATTTTCTAGACTTCACTGTCAGACACTATTGAGTGACTGACTGAATCCTTTTTTCCTTTGGTATAACATACATAAAATGAGCTGTAAAGGTTACATGAGCAATTGTCTACATCAATAACCCAATTCTTTTCATGGCCAAAATTAAACTGATTGAATCTTTGCGCAGCACAAAAAGTACGACCATTCGGTACAGGGGTCTGAAAATGGGACTATAACTTTCGTGATTGCAATCACTAAAGTCGATTTGACAACTAATGGTCATTATTTCCACTTAAAGACATTTTCCATTTAGTATTACCTTTCAAATGCCGTTGGAATTTAACCCTTTAATTTTCTTGGCCTGCAAATGAGACATAGAACCTTTAATAATATCTGTGCAATGCTACTCACCCATCTTCCAGGAAATCAAAAGCTTTGGTCTTGTTGTCAAGTGATGCAATGGTCTGGGTGCGCTGCTTGTTGTTTGGCGCAACGTACCCTGTGGGGGCGTTGTACCTTACATTGGCCACAGGGTAATTGCGCTTGGGAGGGGGTGCAGCGATGCCGGAAGTGTTGGATGAACTTGTGAAGAGGTTGCTGAAACTGTGGAGTTGAAATGGTAATGGACGAGGTAAATAAAGTGTGATATCCACAGACTGGTGGCTCACAGGGGGGTGTTTCACAAGACTTTTCATCAGTGACAAATGACAGTTTTTTTGTTATAAGCTAGTGAGATCCTTGCTTCTGATTGGTTATCAGCAGATCACTGATATTTGTCAGTTGTCATTGGAAAAAAAGGCTTTGAGAAACATCCCCCAGATGTGTTGTCATTTGATCTTAGTGATATTCTAGTTTCAATCTGTATCGATATGAAATTAAAAACATAATGTACTCATGATAATTAAAGCAACAGTCTGATACCGCCATCAAAATAGATGTCATTATTCACAAAAGTCTTCTTTTCTTCACTTCAGTAATTAAACTGACAAAGATTAGTGATTAAGGAAAGTTTATGAAATAGAATATTTACTTACAATTTCCAGATTGATGATTTGTTTTTCTTGCCTTCAAATGATGGATGTTCTCTTGAGGCTCTGTAAGACAATATAAATAAAAACATGAAACATTGTCCTCTCAATTAAAGTAATCTACTTCTATTGTCACTACCATCAACATCATCATTGTCATCGTCCTTGTCGTCATCATCACCACCACCACCAACGCCACCACTGCTACCTCCACAATCGTCATCGTCATCATCATCATCATCACCACCACTGCTACCACCACAATCGTCATCATCATCACTGCTACCACCACAATCGTCGTCGTCGTCGTCATCGTCGTCGTCGTCATCATCGTCATCATCATCATCATCATCATCATCATCACAACCAACACCACCACCATCACAACCACCATCAGCACCACCACCACCAACACAACCATCACAACCAACCAAAACTACATCACCACCAACCAAAACTACACCACCACCACCACCACCACAATCCTCATCACCTTACCTAATCATCTCTGTCCACCTCACAGCTTCCTGAAGCTCCATTAGTCTCTCCTTGTATTGGTTTCTTTCCATCAAGACCCGAGCCATCTCCACACGGGTGAAGCGTTTCCTCTGGGCCATGGGCACATCCTCCTCATCATCAATCTCTCGAATCTTCTCATTCTCCTCTCTCGCCCTGAAAGGTGTAAATGGAATTGCATGCTCATGAAACTCTCAATTACTATTTATTTATTTATTTATTTATTTATTCTGTTTTATTTAAACAGGGTAGCCCCGTCAGTAATCACAGTACTGTAACAGTACTGTAACAGATTGATTTCACCAAATCAGATTGTCATTGTACACTTAATATGGGCATCCTCTGCATTTGTACCCGCGATCCTAGATAATCATTAACAAGTTTATCCTGGACTTGGGCCAAGTCCAGGAGCCCGAGCCCAAGTTCAAATCCAAGTCCTAGTCATTCTTTTGCAAGTCTGAGTCCAATTCCTCAAAAATTGGCCTTGTGTCCATGTATAAGTACTACAACACTGCATTTTGAGACATATGTGAATAATAATTAAGAAGGAAAACTTTAATTCAGAATCAAAACTTTAATTCATGGAGTGCTCTAGATTCATGAGAAGTGGACGACAAATTCTTACTTTTTGAGATCCTCTTCCAGGTCTGCGATGCGTACATTGAGACGAGACTTTGCGTTGTTGAGCCCCATAATCTCCTGCTTCAGCATCTCTGTCTCTGAAGTGAGCTCATCTACTTGGGCTATCAGATCATCCTTCACAACGTTCAAAGCATTCCTAGATGATGACAATCAACACAGCAATTATATCAACTAAACAGTTAACAGTCTAAGAAAGAAACCATTAAAGGGATTGGGTAACTTTGCGTCGGATCCTTAACAAAAAAATCCTGGATTTAGCTCATGCTGCAATCATAATTATAAACCTTTAGGTCATACATGAATCCCATGACTTTTCCACCCAATCGCTTGTCTGATTATCAAGATATCTATGATTCAAATAAGAAATTTCAGAATTTGTTTTCCTAACGTTTTTTATAACACTGCAGTCTATTGGGAAAAGTAAATACCGGTATGGTAAAACTGGTCACTCAAATTTTTAAAACTTTTTCGAGGCACTTCATGATCATTTTGAAGCGCTATTTCTTTAGGGCTTCAATATTACACCGTATCACAGACACTGATAACACGCAGGGCCATACATCTCAGATTTAACATTGTTAAGCAATGCCTTTAAGAATTAGAATTTATTAAAATTCTATTGAGTTAAGGTACTCTTATGAAAGCAGTAGCTATTTCATTTTCAATTCATCTCTCTGTAGTAAAGCATAGAAAAAAAACAACATGATTTTTAATGTCAGTAGTCATTTTCATTAATAATCACTTTCTATCAAAAGTATAAATAAGAATTCTGTGTTCCAACGTTTAAAGTACAGTGAAACCTGTATACAAAGACCTGGACCGCTCAAGGGAGAGAAGAAAAGAACCGGTAGTCTTTATAGGCAGGTGCTCTTTTTGTACAGGTTCCTTTAGTTCAGGTTTCAATGAGAAACCATTTTCAAGGGAAACAGAAAATGTGGTCTTTATAGACAAGTGGTCTTTCTATACAGGTGGTCACTAAAGCAGGGTTTGACTGTATATTAGTATTTTAAATATAGTATACAGATCTTAATTTTTCACAAAAACTCACTTTGTTTGTCTGAGCTCAGAGTTCTCCATGAGAATGTTCTCCACTTCTTTGCCCATACCTAGAAAGAGCAAAATCACACAACACATAAAACATGAGTATGGTTTCAAATCGTAATTCATCACACAGAATTGAGTAAGTTGCAAATGAAATTGTGTGTTCTCAAGAATCTTTATCAGCCTCCTTCTCTCGCTACCGAATGAAAGGAATGAAAGGGTGTCAACACTGAGCAGGCCCTCTATGTCTTGCACTCAGTATTCCAGTCCAGAGCTTTGCCCGAAACGCAACAATGATAGTAACATCATCCGTCATTATGTTCACTCTCAAGTCCAATACATTATAAATAACAATATGTGACATATCATGCATTAGGGGGGGGGGGGGGGTACAAGAACTTACTAAAAACAACTTTTATCATTTGAAGAAGAAAAAAACCACAGGTACATGCATGTGCTCTTGGGATAATGAATATTGTATTGTACACTTGGCAGACCCATCAACCCTGTATTTTTTTACTTATTCATTTACTGAGCTGATATAGATTTTCATCAAATTCTTTCGGAATATATTCACTTTTAATATTTCAACATCTAGCGAAAATTTTGTTTTTATCATTACAAGCAGAACTCCATGCAGGCTACCTTTAAAAGCTTTTTTTCTTCTTCATGGATTACTTGTGCTGATTAATGCACACATTTCCTCGAAATAGTCATATCTATGCGAGGATTCGATTTAAATAAACTAAGGTGGAAATCATTACGGATGAGAAGGAGAAGAAGACTGATGAAACAGTAAAGGCCCAAGTTTTTTTCTGGTCTGTTTTTTTAATTGCTATTTTTTGTTTTTAAGAAAAGAATATTCACTTATAATTGGTTGGGATTCTTGACAAAATTACACAGTACATGTAGGTGTAGTCAAGGACATACTCTTATTAGAGTGTCAAGAATAACATTTCAGTCATAAACAGACACATGAACACAATGCTACTCATGCATGCACAACTGAAAAATACATTATTCTACATTAATATGAGAAGCTGTTGTAGCAGAGTTGAAGACAAATACATTTACACTTGAACATTTACAATTTAAACTTTGTTCGAAAGATATAGTGTTGACTAGATCTTTAAAAAAATTAATTCCCAAAATATTCTCCTAAATCAGCAAAGTGCATGCTATCTCAAATAGAAATGGGAACAATTATTAAAGAAAAGAAGATTGCAGACTAAATCCAACAATTATGCAATGTAAATGCTATATTTATACAAGATGACAATGGAGAAGGAAGTAAGAAGTACATTGTAAAAGAAAAAAAAGTGTAAGAAAGAAAAAAGGGCGGGGGAGGAATATTTCACTAAAAATTCTCACTGTACATGAGAGTGAAGTGCACCAATTTCCATTTTAAGATACATGTACATGTAAGCATAGACAACATACAATAATTCTAACATAAACATATCAGCATCTGTAGCAACTTCCAATTTTACATTACCAATTATTGTTCTCTCTTTTTCAAGAGAGAAAGGAAAATCAGGGGGAAAAAAGAAGAAAAAAAAAGAAGAAGGAAAAGTACCAAAGGAAAAGTACCAAAGGCAAAAGGCAGGAAGAAGAGACGACACAGACACAAACAAATCACAAATAGACTAGACATAACAAATCAACTAGATTTGTTGCACCAAGTATCTTGCTAATGCAAAGCGAATATGCAGTAATCTAAACCCCAGTGATACATGCATCTCTAATCATTAAGGCCTATATTCTTGAAGCAGTCTTGCTTAGCTTGGCGTTAATAAGTCCACATATTTATGGAAAGCCATATTACTAGAAATGTACAGTCAAACATGTCTTTTAAGCCCATCCAAGGGAAACAGAAAAAATAGCCACTGTAGACAGGTTTTAAAACAAACATTTCTTTCTCAAGCAAGACAAAAATCATGGCCACTATAGATAGGTTGCCTTTATAGAGAGATGGCCACTATGATAGGTTTGACTGTAAGATGATAATAAGCACTAAATGTCTCTAAAGTCTAATGTACCATTCATCCTTCTCCTCAATGGTGCTTTACCATTCAGATTTAGTAATATGGTTTAATAGCAGCTAGGGTTAATATAACGTTTTATCAGACCAAAGGGGGATATGAATCAGTGGGATATAGGACCATTAAATCGAATGACTTTTAAATAGGCTAAAACCTAATAAGAATAGTCTGGGAAACCAGCTGATTTTACAGAAAAGAGACATTGGCAAGGTGGATTCTTGTATGTTCTACATGTATATGAAGCCTTAAAAAAAAATATATGACGGTGAAAAGGCTTGAAATAAGGCAATAGCATAACAACCGACATCCCTGGATAATGCTGCTACGATAATGTGATACGATTGCCACAATAATACATGCAACTACTCAAACAGAAGAGTTTTGTGCACTATACTACCAGTACATGTACATCACCGACTTATGTACATGTAGATGTAGCTATTTCAAGAATTTGATAACAATTTTTTTTGGAAAGAATGGGCTTTTCTCCATGAATAAATCATTACCGGTATTTGGAAACAAATAGACACATACATTCACCATTGAAGAACCAAGGTGACAAGCGGACAAAAGCAGACATTTAATTGCTTAGTTTGGGTACAGAGTTTCACAGAGGATACCACATATGGGAGCCATTGAGTCTTACCATAGAAGTTATCAGGGCTCATCACTGGATGTTAGATAGATGCAATGAGTGTCAGATTAATAGAAAATGAAATGAAAGACTTAATGATCGGATATACAGTATTAATTCATGAATATTAGTGACACAATACATAGAGCTTTTTTTATAGCCAATACAACATATTTCATTTCAGACACATAAAGCCCTCTCTTTTGATTTTGGATTTTATAAAGAAATACTCATCAAATAACACTAACAGTCCTTGCCAGGACTCCCCATTCATCCCCCCTCTCTCAAATGGTCCAATCGTAAGCCTAAGTATAACACTAATAATCTTCCTGAATATTTGTCCTTTATAATATTGCCCACTATATTAAAGTCTTAAAAGGTTTATAAAATCTTGCATGTAAACTTATTCAAATTACTGTTTGAAATCGCCTGTGTGGATAACCAACCTGTTTAGAGACATGGCATGGGGGTATACAGATGAAATGGTGAAAATACAGATGAAATTCAATTAAGATCATTTAATGACCCATAAATATATATGATGAACTGTATAATGACAAGCAAGGACCCATCTAAAACTAAACTTATTGATTCATAAAAATATAAATCTTCTATTGATCTGTAGTTAACAACCTTCTTTGGCATAGTTTTTATTGCTTGGAAGCCTTTGATTTAAATACCATGCGCAATCAACGTCCGTAAATTTAGAAAGTCTATTGATACATTCTGTAATTCAAACTGATTAAGATTGAACATCTTAGCTGTTACCACAGACTGCCATCAAAGTGCTATCTTCCTTTTTTCTGTTTGTTTAGTCTGACCTTCACTTGAACAAAGTCTCCTAACAATCTTATTAGCTAATTTATGTATCTGTTATGAATATAAATTACTATTTCTATTTCTACATCAAACCAATTACCAATTTGGATACTACAGAATGCTGAATGAAGCGAGGTATTACTTTATGAATCTAAGTTCTCAATTAGAAACAGATAATTTGCCCATATTCATTTACAGAGTCAACAATATTCCGCTAATATTGATACTGCTTTTAAATATTAACTGCAAAAATAAAACAGCTACCGGTAAGACGGTAAGTTGCAAATAGTAATTATCAGAATAGCAATATTACGTTCAGCTTGAAAGTGCTACCATTAGTATGTCTCAAGTCCCAAAGAAAACAGATAAGAACAAACCTTCGATAAAATCATTTTCAGATTCACATTCATCACTAGAAAAGTCCTCTTTTGAAAGACAGGAATAAATAAAACAAACAGGGAAATAATACAAACATAAAACAATGTAAAGAACAAATGGTTATATTTGGATTAATAAAGATGCAATGAGGAAAGTTGGGGAATGATAAGTAAACATAAAAGTGTTTGGATGAACAAGGGCACAGAAAGGTAATTATTTGAGCATATTTGTATTGATAAATGGGGTGGCAAGACAGTTATTAGTAAAGGATATTTTAAAGGCATAAGACAACAAAAACAATTAACCAATTAATAGCATTATTACTTCTTTTTTTTACCTTTGATAAAAACAAATGCAAAATTACTCATGAAAAAAACAAAACATGTATATGTGATTAAAAAGGGGACTTTAAAAAAAAAAGTGACACGTACAAATTGCAAAGTACACATTTGGAATCCCAGGAAAGACCCATTATAGAAAGAATAAAGAGTAGAAAACCCCATAAAAGCAGCAAATTGTATCATGATACTGTTTTTCCTCCTTTTAAATGTAGATGAAAATGTAAATTTGAACAGGATTTTGTTTACAAAGAAAAATGCATTATTTTGGTGATCAATATACTACCGGTACATACCGGTAACCCTCCTATACAATTGTTACATTGCTATTCATTACAATGGTATTTCATAAAAATGATCTAAAATTCCAGAGCCTTTTGATTTTTTGAAGTCATTTATGATTGAACTCAAAATAAAATTGAAGGTTCTAAAAATAAACTATTCAAACTCTGAGGTATTTCATTCCTCCTAAATAAACACTATGTAAATAGAATCTTTGCAATTACAAGTTTATCTCCTCATTTGCTACACTAAATATAATTGTACATTATTTCAATTTTCACTACCAGCATTATGCAACAAAAAACAAACAAACAAAAATCAGAATCATGCAACATTCATGCATGAAGACGACAATGTATCAGATGACTTTACACTCAAAACTAGTTTTGACAAAGCTTAGAACAAAGAACCATGAATAGTACATGAAAGGGTAAGTCCTCCCTGATATTATGTTGCTTTTAAGAGAAGTTTAAAAACTTTTCACTAATTTGTTTCTCTCATTGTTCTACTGTTATAAAAACCATCTTAATATCAGGGCGGACTTCCCGTATAAGCGTCAGGGATAAAGTTGAGAACATGATCGCAAAGATTTTCTGAAACTCAACCGAAGGCATTTCAATAGCCTTGTCCGAAACCCATTGAACCCATTGAAACAAGCGAGCATTACATTGGTGTATTATGTAATCTCAACATGGTTTCTATGGGACGTACAAATAGGTGTTGATATTGCCCTTGAGTTGATCGTTTGAAAGTCTTTAGGCCTGTCCTCATCAGCTCGAGTTTGCCAAATAACCCACTATTTTCAGGCTCGGGATATTATCCCAAAGCTCATCGCAAACTAGCTCGGACGGGCACAAATTAGCCCGCTATTTCCCAAAAAGCAGGATATTTTGGAAACAAGACCAAGATTTCTTGGGATATTTTCTCGACCAAATATCTCGCTAATTGCAACTGCAGGCTGGTGAGGACGCAAATTAACTTGTTAATTTGCGTTCGGGATAGTTAAAATAGCTGGTTATTTGGCAAATTCGAGCTGATGATGACAGGCCTTTTTTTATCGTGTGTGAGGAACTTCAGTTCCAAGACTAAGCTCAAGAGATGATGATGGACTAGTTACTATGGAAGAATAGACCATACTTGCTAAGCATTGGACTAAAGAGGTTTTAATGAAGATCTATTCTAAGACTTGCTTTCAACTACAACACTGACATCACTATACCACAAGGCTTAACATAGACTATACTCCAATACACACCAGAAAATTCCCCTGGATCCACTGATGAAACCATGAAAAAAAGTGAGAAATTGTTTTTGAAATGAAATCAGAGCAAGTAGAGCTAGACAATATATGATAGACCTTCACAAGTTATTCTAGATCTATTTCCTACACCTGCTATAATGACAGGGGGGGGGGGGGGAACTAATCAGAATAGCAGTGCAGTACAGAATGAGAGTTTCCTATTGTAGGAATGTTTCCGCCCAAATAGGAATAGTTGGCAGCTAAGTTTGCTGAATGTGTGTGGAAAGAGATTTAGAATATGAAGTTCACTATAACTGAGTAAGATGGAGGATGAGCACAAGAAGAGTCCTTCAGATCAAAACCTGTTATTTCTTACAGCAATGCAAAACTTTCTAAACTAAAATTGAGGAAATTCATCTCCAGTGTTACCAGAGAGTGTATTTTTTTAAAAATATATACATGCCTTCATCTTTGAAAAAGGTGATGAGCATTTTGATACCACACTACATATTCTATTGTGCATTACACCTGTATAAAGCTACTCATGCAACTTAAGGACACTAGTACTAGTATGCATAGAAAGATCAAATCCAACAACCTGTGATTAACATACAGCTGACAACTAAACTATTCATACCCCTTGTAAATTTAATGCTTTTGTGTTTTTTGTTAATCAAGAATGAAAGGTGGACTGGTTGAATTAGGGTGCGTTCAATCAAATTTTCGAAGCTAGAATCACAAACATGAATCACAATTCAAAACGCCGTTACAAAAAGCAAGGCCACTGCGGTTTGCGTTCAAGCGATTTTTCATCAACGCTGATTGTAGCTCATTGCGAGCCAAACCACTGCCCATCACACTGCGCAGTATGGCCTAGGAACTTCGGCGCGCGCTTTCTGGAATTGTTTACGGCCGACTGTCGACTGCTGTTTTGAGCATAGATCGCAATAATAAGACAAAGAATGAGAAGGTGATAGAAGGAAGAAACAAAGAATAACATAAGGAAAGACAGAAAGATAAAGTCGATAGAATGATTAAAACAAAGAATAACATAAGAGAAGGTGAAAGAAGGAAGAATCGAAGAATAACATAAGGAAAGACAGAAAGACAGAAAGAAAGAGTGATAGAATGAAAACAAAGAATTACATAAAAGGTGATAGAAGGAAAAAACAAAGCATAACATAAGAATAGAAGAAAGAAACAAAGAATAACAAAAGAAAAGGTAATAGAAGGAAAAAATAAAGAATAACATAAAAATAGAAGGAAGAAACAAAGAATAACATAAGGAAAGACAGAAAGAGAATGTGAAAAAAGGAAGGAACAAAGAATGACATAAGAAAGAACAGAAAGAGAAAGTGATAGAATGATTAAAACAAAGAATAACATAAGAGAAGGTGAAAGAAGGAAGAATCAAAGAATAACATAAGGAAAGATAGAAAGAGAAAGTAACAGAATGATTAAAACAAAGAATAACATAAGAGAAAGTGATAGAATTATAAAAACAAAGAATAACATAAGACAAGATGATAGAAGGAAGAAACAAAGAATAACATAAGGAAAGACAGAAAGAGAAATTTATAGAATGCTTAAAACAAAGAATTACATAAGAAAATGTGATAGAAGGAAAAAACAAAGAATAACATAAGTATAGAAGGAAGAAACAAAGAATAACATAAGGAAAGACAGAAAGAGCAAATGATAGAATGATAAAAACAACGAATAACATAAGAAAAGGTGATAGAAGGAAAAAAAACAAAGAATAACATAAGAATAGAAGGAAGAAACAAAGAAGAACATAAGGAAAGACAGAAAGAGAAAATGATAGAAGGAAAAACAAGGAATAACATAAGGAAGAACAGAAAGAGAAAGTGATAGAATGATTAAAACAAAGAATAACATAAGAGAAGGTGAAAGAAGGAAGAATCAAAGAATAACATAAGGAAAGATAGAAAGAGAAAGTAACAGAATGATTAAAACAAAGAATAACATAAGAGAAAGTGATAGAATTATAAAAACAAAGAATAACATAAGAATAGAAGGAAGAAACAAAGAATAACATAAGGAAAGACAGAAAGAGAAAATGATAGAAGGAAAAACAAGGAATAACATAACGGAACAGGCCACGATGGTATAGTGAACGCAAATTGCATGCAAAGCGGGCGCGCGGTTTTTCCCAAACCGGAAGAGGCTTCGTCATACAATCATGATTGAGAACTCCGTCCGTTCAATCAAATTTTAGCGACCGTGATTCTTTTGAATCATGATACAAAACGCATCTTTTTCAGCGTTTCATGTTTGTGTTTTCAAACACGTTTATTTTTACGACCGACGGAAAAATCGCTTGAACGCATTGCGTTTTAAACTAAACGTCTTTAGAAACCGTGATTCTAGGGTGAAAAAGTGTCGATTAAACGCACCCTTAGAACCTTTGTTGAATACTTTTAATATGTCATATTCTCAAGAAATATAAATTTGGATGAATCAAATTTTTACATTAAAAACTAGATGGAACTTCGACTGCGCGCAGTCGAAAATGATGCCTCCGTCATAGAGCAAGTTTACAAACCAAAAAGTAATTTCTCATGTACACATATGACCCTTTGATCTTTGACCTCATGACCCTAAAATGAACTCAGTTCATTGGCTCTGCAAGATGTCCTAAGTTAAATAGTAATCCATCTGTCAGTTCTAATGAGAATGCGTTCACAAGCTATTTTTGCATACATAATGAGCCCATGACATTTGACCTTTGACCTCATGACCCAAGAATCTACTCAGTTCATTGGCTCTGCAAGATACATACATGATCTAAGTTTGGCAGGAATCCATCAATCTGTTCTAATGATAATGCGATCACAGGTTATTTTTTGCATACATAATGAGCCGCATGACCTTTGACCTTGACCAAGACCCCAAAATCTAATCAGTTCATCGGCTCTGCAAGTAACATACATGATCTAAGTTTGGCAGGAATCCATCAATCGGTTCTTGAGATAACGCGATCACGAGCTGTTTTTGCATACATAATGAGCCCTGTGACCTTTGACCTCGTGACCCCAAAATCTGATCAGTTCATCGGCTCTGCAAGATACATACATGACCAAAGGTTGGCAGGAATCCATCAATCGGTTCTTGAGATAACGCGATCACAAGCTGTTTTTGCATACATAATGAGCCCTGTGACCTTTGACCTCGTGACCCAAAAATCTGATCAGTTCATCGGCTCTGCAAGATACATACATGACCAAAGTTTGGCAGGAATCCATCAATCGGTTCTTCAGATAACGTGATCACGAGAACTGGACGTACGGACGGACGGACGGACAACCCGAAAACATAATGCCTCCGGCTACTTCGTAACGGAGGCATAAAAATTACAAAATTTGGTAATAGTATGAATAATTTAGTTGTTAAATGCGTATATACTAGGGCTCTAAACATAGCCCTGGAAAAGTACTGAGAGCACCCTATTCCCATGCAGTGCTAGTACTAACTACACTGTAGTACAAAAATGAAGCATAAGATTTAACATTTCAGTATTACACCAAGTTCATTTCACAAATATCATTGTAATAATGATCCAATGCTATTTATGGCACAAAATTGTATACTACAGTATGTATAGTACCTGCCAAGAAATTGATAATTATATAGAGAAGAAATGCACGAGACAAAGTTCATCTTGTGCATCATATCCTTCATAATACACAATATATGTCATACAGATTACACTTGTAATTACTTGTTGCTTTCAGTTTTGACAAGGCTCCTTGATTTATACCCAGAGAACTTTATCCATTGTAAACAATACTCATCACATACTCCCGAGCAGAAAAATCGTTTTATTATTACAATTTGGGTAAATAACCTGACGAGAACATACCAGGTACATGTATTTTGAGAGGAAAGAGGTCTACTTCAGGTTAGGGGCATTTTTGAGAAGGGGAAGGGGCTCTTATTAAAAAGGAAAAGGGGCACTTATCAGAAGGAAAAAGGGCACTATTTGAAAGGAAAAGTAAAAGTGGCACCTCTGAAATTTGAATAGGGGCAATTTTTCAGAGACGAAGGGGACACTTATAAGGATGTGGAATGGGCACCTACTAGAAATAAAAAGGGGCAGTTATCTGAAGTAAAAGCCTCCCCCCCCCCCTCTGAAAGCGGCGCCTCAACAACAACAAACAAACAAACAACAAACACACACACAAGCATAGCATACAATGAATGCAGTTGCTAAGAGTATCAGTTCTGGGCCCGTTGCATAAAACTTACCATTGATGGTAACTTCCATGAAAACCTT
Source organism: Strongylocentrotus droebachiensis (assembly GCA_035222895.1). Lineage (NCBI taxonomy): Eukaryota > Metazoa > Echinodermata > Echinoidea > Camarodonta > Strongylocentrotidae > Strongylocentrotus > Strongylocentrotus droebachiensis. The sequence continues at coordinate 323,292 of JAVYIG010000577.1, read as the reverse complement.
GATTTGATTGACCTTGCCATGGAAGTTAACATCGATGGCAAATGGTAAGTTTCATGCAACGGGGGCCCAGATTCACCCCCAATCTCCTGGAAGCGGTTGCTATGGATACCATTGCTGTTAGGATACCTACCTACGATGTTAGCTCCTTCGTCCATCTCACTGATGACTGATGGGTCCAACTCATCAAATATAGTGGTAGACCGTGTCCCTTGGCTGTTTGTCAGAGAAATAAAAATAGAATGAAAGAAATTATAAATAAAAAAACAGGACCTTAGAATGAATGTGTGCTTCTATTTGGCCTTTCAACTGATAGAAAGGGAAGCTTCGACAATTACAAAATGTGAAATCAGAAGGATTCCACCCCAGCATTGCCTAGCACAATAACATTGAGCAATGTACACTTCCAATGGCAGCCAGTCCACATATTCTAACCTAAACACATGATCAAAGAATGATGATAATACTGCCTCTTTGGGAAAGTTAACAGATGGATCCAATTTGAAAAAGCACTTCAATTCAGCATATATTACACTGTAAATAGGAATAGATAAATCAGACTTAAATGTATATCAAGACCGACGTCTTACCGGTATAATGATGATAACATTTCAATAGTTTTTAACCAATATCCAAAGCAGGGATTCAACAATCTCTGAAATCTATGTCCACGTAAAAGTCACTGCACATCTTGTGGCACAATAACTGCAAATGTACATACGATGCAGCACACACTGTGCAGGTAGCATTAATGGAAGAAATGTTAAACATTTCAATTCAGGATATTGCTCAATACACCTTTCTTACCTGGGATGCCCCTAATGCACAAAAACTGATGCATTATTTTAACCTGTTGACTGCTGAATTCTATCCTTCCTGTAGGCTTAGTACAGGTCCCACTCGGTTCCCGTAGGTAAAGTTTTAAGGCCAAGGAAGTTACCAAGGCAGAGGTCTCATGAGTAGGACAAGTGAATTTCCTTCCTTTATTTTGAATACCAGTAGAATGTTTATTCTTGAACTACAATGGAAGGCTACTTTTAGTCAAACCTCAATACTGGTGGCTGCTTGGGTATCCATAGTAAGCAAAACTTTGTGCCAGGCAACCACAAAGCATCATCCAAAAGGGGTGTTCCACAAGGATAACTTTCTCACCCTGTTTGTACCAAAGCACTCAAATTATTAGTTTCTTCAAGTTTTTATAATGGAACAAACAGTTTTCTTTTTTCATAAGTGGATGAAAAATGATTTTGGCCATAATGTATGAGAACAAACAGTTTGTTCTTTCATTAGAAATTGAAAAAAGGCACATTTTTCACAATATTAAAAAAAAAAAAAAAAAAAAAAAATTTGAAAGGCTAAGATAGCTACCGGTAGTAGGAATACAGTCTATTTGTATAATTTCACGCATAAAATTTCAGACGAAGAGAGGAATCTAGGGTTTCAAATAGTAGTTTGAAGACAACAAAATTGGAATCCTTCCTCCAAATTAGAAATGGTTGGCAACTACGCCTACATGTACGTTATGTCACACTTTACTAGGTTTTCTTCATCCTTTCCTGCATAAATTCAATAATCATATTTTCGCACCTTCTGACAGGTAGATTGGCCGGCCTGGTGATCACTCCCTCGAGCTCAGGGGTACTGTCAATGATATCCCTCAGAGCAGGGTTCAGCACATGTCTGTTGTCTGTCTGAGGTGTCATCACTGTTGAGAAGGATGAAAAGAAAGAATGTAACACAGTTAAACCTTTGGATAAAGAATAATCGAAAGCAACAGGAAAAAGTGGCCAGTGTAAACAGGTGACCCCCTTCTAGATGTATTGCCTTTGAGAGGAGGAAGAATATCCAATCAAGGAAACTACTGTAAACAAGTGGTAGCCGCTATAACAGATACTTTACTTTTGGAAAATGTAGTATACATACAGTTGTCTTATTTTCCTAAGAGGTGATTCTCCCAGGGAGTAGTTGTCCTTGGAGCTAGTTGCACATTAAGCCTGTCATCATCAGACCGAAATTGCAAAATAACCCGCTATTTTCAGACTCGGGATATTCACCCGAATCTCAAAATTGTGTTTTCACCAGACCGATACACTCATCACAAACAGGCGCAAATTAGCCTGCTATTTCCCAAATAGCAGGGGTATTTTGGAAACAAGACCAAGATTTCTCAAGATATTTTCTCAACCAAATAGTCCACTGATTGCAACTGCGGGCTGATCAAGACGCAAATTACCTGGCTAATTTGAGATCGGGCTGGTTAAAATAGAGGGTTATTTTGCAACTTTGGTCTGATGAAAACAGGCCTATTGAGTTGTTGTCTGTGGATACTTGTGCTAGGAAAGTAGTAATCTGTGGGGCCATAGTCCAGGAATTAGTTATCCAAAAATGATATCTGTGTTTGTTTCTCTTGCAGCTTTGTATGGAAGGGAGATTTTCTGCAGGGTGGTAATGATCTGCATCAAATAAAAGCTATGCCTGTTTGCATCTTTCTACTTCAAGTCTTGCATGCACATCCTATCTGGCTATCAGTTGGACTCCACGCCATCTGTGGAACCTTAAAGGGGGTATAGCATGGCAAATACTGGTTAACGCCATCTACGACTTCTTTTGGACAACTGCACGTAAACGAATGGACTCAATTAAAAGTCAACACACGCCAAGCTGCTAGCTTGCGAAACAGACCCAAGTTCTCCTCGCACTTTGGTTTCACGTATGTTGCGCTGCGGTCACGATTGGCCCCGAGTCAGGCCACGGGAAAGACATGTAGTCTCGTCATGCTACACCCCCTTTAACCTCATACCTGTCTCTGCATTCGTGGTCGAGACTGTAGCCTGCGTTTCCGTGGTGGACGACCCCATACCTGCAGCCATGGGGGACGTCATCGTCTCCGTCAGCTCCTTCTCCAGGTTCTTCTCGTTGGACTGCTTGTTATACTTGTTGAGAGCGTTGGTAGGGGTGGTGGTCGGCGATGTCAGGTCACCGGACATCGTCCTCTCCTTGGTGGGTGTAAGCTGGTCATCATCGAAACCATCCACCAGCTGGTGCTTCTGAATGTTGATCCTACGAAACAGAAAGAAGTGGCAGCGTTAAAACCAGAGTAAGCTCTATTACCTTCATGATGGAAACTGCTATTCTAAACGTCCTCAAATATATGGATTTTCCTTTTGTAATATTTCTGAGATTGAAAATTGTAATTATGAAAAGGTCAGAGTTTACTCTAAATAACATTGTGCCTGTATCACGAAAGATCAAAAACTCAGTTTAAAATATTTTATGTTTGTTCATTTTGTGTAAGATATCCCTATAACAACACTGAGAGAAAAAATGCACGAGAACATTCTTTTTTATCCCCCTTCTTTTTAATACAATTTAAAACATAATTTTGGGGGTTTTTTTGGCTAAAGAATTTTGCCATGTTGTTGTGAATTGCTGAAGAAGAGGAGTAATATCTTTTTATTTCCCTTAAAGTAGATTACTCAATTCATTTCAAGACATTGTGCGTATAAAAAAAATTAGTGCATGGCTGCATTCATACAGATTTTTTTTTTAGGAGGGGTGGGGGGGACTCTTCTCTTTTCTTGCCTTATAATTTAACAGTAAAAAGTAAAAATAATTATGTATGAATTAAAATTATTTTGAATGTACATGGAGGAAAGTTTCAGGAAGTAAAAGAAAATGAATGGCAGAAATAATAGCAAAATTTGTGATTGTTTGAAAGAAGTGTTCAGCAAATTTGTAATGAATTATCAGCAAATACACAGGTAGATTAAGATGTGTGAGTGTAATTCAAACTAAATATACAAAATTGTGCAGGAAAAAAATGTGTTATCTGGTGCAAAGAAAAGATTCTTAAAGTAAAAAGGAACAATAAAGAATTACCACTGCCTTAGAGTGATTGGTAAGATTGGGCAATGTTTTAAATATTGTGTGAAAACTAAAATGGCATTTCAACTCTCATCCTTCCACATACAATTCGTCTCCGTTATTTTGAACGGAAGAATCCATATATATATATCTATATATGACGGATTCTGCGGTTCAAAATAACGCCGATAAATTAATGCCCTTTGGCTCTCACCAGATAACATAGGATAGAGAATACAATGCTAGAATAGAATAAAATAGAATGGATTCACAACTAACAGCTCCCCAACAGGCAAGCCACGACAGGCCAAGTTTTCAGTTTGCGGGTTGACATCTTTCAACCAGTGCAGTGCACCAAAACGTTAGCCACCGATTGAAGTGACCAAAGTGGTCCGAACTATGTAAATTCATTCAATGACATTTTTAATTTAATTTGGATGTCAAAACCCACCGATTTTAACTGAAAAAATTGGCCTGATTTTGGACAAAAATCAATACAAATGGTCACTTTGGGCCAAACAATGCCCAAAATGAGCACAAAATCATAAGACGCAACATTTTACCCCAGATAAGCTTTTCAAACCTTTACCACCAAAAATTCGGATTAAATCCCTTCAGCTGATATTTTTGTCAACTTTTTCCCACAATGTATCATGTGAAATTGACTAAACACTGGTGTCACTAGATGGCACTGTTGATTGTGAATCCACTGTATTAAGGACAAAGTAAATGCTACAGATATAAAAGGAGTAAGATATTTCTGTCAATAAAACCAGAAGACATTCAACTATTTCATTGGTGTAATTCTGATTTTTTTTATCAGGAAGAGGATTAAAAAATATTTAAAAACCTGGAAAGAAATGTCAAAATTTGGTATAAAGAAAGATGCCACCATGCACAAATTGGGAATGGAAAGGATTTGATGGTGGGAAGAGGGTGGGTGGGGTAGGGGTTTTCCCATGCACCTATTCATGTGTGCCATATCATGATGCAATGAACTCAAACAACAAACAACAAACTATATGAAATGTGCATGCAAATAAAGTATCACTAATTATGAACGTACATCAACATAGATATCTAAGCCATATCTGCATTTTTTCATTACAAAGAGCCATGATGTTATCAAATTATGGGAAACACATTACCATATATATAAAAAGAAGATTTGAAAGGGATGATCATTTTCCAGAAGAATTTCCGAAACGGTACATTGCTTTTTAATTGAACAGGGCTGACTTTATAATAGTTGCATGTTATAAATATATATATTTTTTAATTAAAAGCGAATAAAGTTAGACAAATGCTTTATTATACATGGTACTATGGTCAGTATTGTTCATTTCAAATAGACAACTGTGCATTTTTGTTTAACCATGATACAAATATGGCTTAGATATAGTATGTTTATGAAATGGTCAATTAATATGAAAACTTGAACAAAATTTAGGAGTTCCAGTCTTTTCAAATATCAAATTCCAAATATGAGCACTTTTTTATGCTGCACAACTTGAAGTTTGAAGTTTATTTATTCCACATTTGCATTTGTTCCAAACTGCTTCTCATTTCTTTTTTAATAGAATACATGAATTGTAGATAGGGCCATTGCCCTATTTTAAAACATTACTGGAAAAATATATTTGTAATCCTTTGTCAGATGTCAGGCAATTTTGAAATGTGATTTTCCTTTATTTTAAGAGGATAGTTGCTGCAAAAATGACAGTAAATTTGGTTATCAATCCAGAAAATATAGTTTTGTCCGCTATGCAATTTCATGGTAAAAATTACTAAAAATCTGTTTCGCTTCAAAAGGTTGGAATCCTTTTCACACGAAATGAGAAATACAAATCAAGTCAAACTTAGCCTTGGTAGCGGCCATTTTGTCGGAGAGTTAATAATGCAAGCAGGCAGTGAATAGACTACACAAACATTCTTTTCTTTTCTACATATCTCTCTCATCTACATGAAGATCTAGAAATGGGAAGAGATCTGCAAACAAATGGAGAAAAAAACATGTGGGTTGGAATAAAGGAAGGAAGGAAAAGGAATAAAAACAGATGCAACGCTCATATATAATGTAACATTTCATTACTTCCAAGCTGTACACAACATAGTTATGAGTATACCATCATCATCATCATCATCAAGTACCAGATTGTTACTGACATCGGCGGTCATGGCCCTCCATTTCTGTTTATTATCTGCTATTCTGAAAGCCCTGGTATTGCTGCCTTCATTTTTAGTTTGCCCATTTGTTCAGGCTATGCAAAATATGTGAGGCATTGCCCTTCTTTCCCAGCAATCATCCCTTATAATATTGTTTTTGTCTAGATTCTCCTCTCTGCATATAAAGGTTTTTGCATACAGACGTCAATGAAGCAGAAATGTATATACACCATGAATATTTGTTGTAATGATGCACTTCAAACAAGAGACACATTTCTAAGATCCCCAACACCTAATGACCGTTTCCATATCAGAAATAGAGCAATATATTGACAAATTTCAAGCCTACTACTAATAAATCATTGACAAAAATTCCCTATCGGTATTAGTAAATCTAATTCAGGGTGTCTATTAATCAGTGGCCACTCAAATAGAAAGAGGCATCAATTTGTTGTGAATAGGTGGAAAGTAGCAACATGCCATGAGAACATTTCTGCCTTCAATATGAAGTTTATTTCACAAAAAGAAAGAAACAAAAATCCTCAATATGACCATTTACTAATAATTCCTTTCTTGTAATATGTTTACAAAAGAATTTTCATCATATGCATTATTCATAGGCTAGAAAATATTATCAATATCTTTTTTCTAAAACGGAATCACCATAATGGTAAATGTAATTAGTTTATAAAAATGTTTCACTTTTTAAGATAAGATATACATGTAGATGTTTATGATTTTGTTGACTAAATATCCATAATGACTCCATTTTCTACATTCAGTCATTTTGCATATACATGTAGGACAGCATTATTGCTTTCATTAATATTATTTTTTTATTTCACTGGATTACAGTGGTTTGAAAAATGATGCTACATATTTATTCATTCAGCTAACCACAAAACCAGTACTCAATTGAGAACGTGTAATCCTAAACTTCCTGAAAGTGATACAGGACCTATCAACTGTACTTTTTCAGACTTTGATCAATTGCTTTAAAAAAAAAAAATGTTTCATAGCTGGCAATGCATTGTAAATAGTATTTCATTTTTAAAATGAACATTTTGTAGTATGTTTTCAGACCTTATTGAAATATTCATTGAAGAAATTATTTTCATGGCTGGCATTGTGAATATTATTTTATTTGTAAAATGAACATTTTTTATTATGTTTTCAGACCTTATTGACGTTTTCATTGAAGAAATTGTTTTCATGGCTGGTATTGTAATAGCTTAACAATGGAATATAGGCTGTGCGTGATTGCCCGATAGCCCAGGGCAACAAAGTACAGCATATGTTCAAATAACAATGCTAATTTTACATTGTACTTGCCTAACTAGTACACAATCAATCATACATTATCAAACTATAAAGAGCTCATAAATGGCTCATATAGTATTTGATCAATGATCAACTAGAGAATTGTTGGAAATCCATCATTCGCTCATACCACCACAACCATGAAAGACTATCCACCTATTACATTAGTCATTTTCCCACATCCTATCTCTCCTAAATAGATTAGCCCAACTTTTCCAATCATCATATAGTTTACACAGGACCTAAAGCAATGTAATTTCAACCCATCTTAAAATTAGTGATAACACATTCATGTATATAATGTGTAGTGCATGGATAAAGAAGCTGTATATACTGACTCAAAATATTTCCAAAGAATAATATTAAGCAAGGTGTACATTTCTTTTGAAATCAGCATGTATCCCATATATAACATGTAATATATTCTATATATTAAGAGTATAAAATGCACTTGTGCACTGCAAACCAATCATGCTTTCTAAGTTGGTTAGATTAACCAAATGTGCCAAAGAGTTCCAAGCTAAATATGATATAATATTCATGTTAGTTCAACAAAATCATGCAATGAGATTACTTTCAAGTCAAACATATATGCATACATGTATATAACACCGTTAAAAGGGAAATATTCGGTTTCACATCCTCATCCCCCTGTGAATAAGAGGTAGACCCAAGCTTGTGATTTATTCTGTATTATAAATCTGTTTTTGGCTAATTCATAGACAGCTTTTGGCAGCTTACAGTGTGTAGGCTACGGTAGTCGAAGAAAAATTCTTTACTGAATAAAAAGTTGGAAACCAATTTTTTTTTAATGAATTTTTTTAATGATACAATAATGATCTCTATAAAGAAATCATTGATAGTAATCTACAAAATATTGGCAGCAAGTATATATATTGTATGCAATACATTTCTAAAATTGAATTTCTATTCCTAAAAAAAAAGTAATTGTGTAGATTAATTGCATGAATGTCAAGCTGCCTTACAATTTTCCCCATATATGCAAAACAATTAATGTCAAAAATACTAGGGAGGTCCATATTATACATGTACATGTAGACCATGCTCAAAACATTACAATTTTACCATCATTGCCTAGCGTGATTTGAAATGCTGTTTTGATAGTTTAGTTCCTGAGCATGAGATTTGGAGTAGAGGGGTAGGGGGGAGTAGGCTTGTTACCCTACCTGAAACTGTGTTGTTTTCAAGCTGCCTACTAATTTTTACCCAAGTGCCAATGAAAGATTTATGCCCAATCTAGTACTACTCTTCGCTGTGATTTGAATAGAATAGGATTTTTAAATGTATTGCTAACAATTTATATTCCTGCTGCTAATATTCTTTTGATTATTTTCAATATAATTTTTGTTTAGTAGGGGTAATTGTAACATAAATAATAGTTTCCAACATTTTATTTATTCATGATTTACTTGCAGAGCTTAAGGTTTGGCGGAAGAAAAAAAAATGGGGGGGGGGGGTAGCTTGTTACCCTCCCTGAACTTGTATGATGTTCAAGCTGCATTATATAAATATATATATATTATACCCAGATGTCCAAAAACAAAACTTTCCAGTTTGAAAGCAGATCATGATACCTTGTGTGGTCGAGGGAAAGGGGGAGGGGGCTATCTGGGGAAGGGGGGTAGGGGAGGGGGGCTAGTTTGTAACCTATGAACCTGTGTTGTGTGGAGGGAAAGGGGGCTATCTGGTGTAGGGGAGGGGGGCTAATTTGTAACCCTACCTGAACCTGTGTTGTGTGGTAGGATCCACTTGTCCCATCACCTTGAACCGGTCAGCATACTCCATGTACTTCTGGACAACCTGGATCATATTGAGAGTAGAAAAAGAAAAAAGATATTTATTATTAATTTTAGTGTCAGCTGTGCCTGGGAGGTGAAAAGCAAACTGAATCACTGTAACCCTCGGGTCTCTCCTCCTGGTATAGCTGATTGCGGGTACCGGTATGCAGGTGGACCACTACACATCTAGAATATCATGAATATGCATGTTTGTGACGTCAAGTCCGATATAATGAATATTCATGTTACGTTTTATAATGAGGCAGATTTGTCAAATCATGTATTTAAAAATAAAAAATAAATAAATATACCTAACCCTAAAATACTAAAACTGCATATTGACCACAGACAATAAAAGTGTATGATGGTGAGATTTTCTCTCCAATTTTTTAATTGTGCAACTGTCCTGCACCTGCCAGCTTCATGCATGGCCTATGTGGAACTACTTACACACGCACAGTACACGCAACATCATTATTCATAATATATTGGACTTGACATCACAAACATGCATATTCATGACCACCTTCTACTTCTATGCCCAAATAGCCACTACCATACATGACATGGGGTGCGTTTATCGACCAATTTTTTGCTTAGAATCAGGTTTCTCAAACGTCTTTCAGGCAAATTTTTAAGGTGATAAACGAAAGCCTTTTCAAACGTCTTTAGATATGGGCATATTTTAACGTCAAAAAAGGTGCGTTTTGAATGGGACATACAGCCAGAATCACATTTGTGAGAGATGATAAACGCAAAGCTGTTTTGAACCCCACATACAAATCGGACCTTCCCATGCTAATCTGCTTCCCGGGTCAAAAAGGCGCAAAGCAGCTGCGCAGAGACAAGGCCTTTATTTTGAATCGTGAAAAGACGACAAACGCGACATCCCGAAAATCACGTTCGTATAGTGGGGTTCGATAGAGGGCTACGATATGTACATATCTGTGGCAAGACATGATAAACGCACCCATTTACATGTAGGTCTGCAAATGTACGTTACATCAGACTGTCTCTCTGAAGATCTTCAATTGATTTGAATGCAAGCTTCATATGAGAAAACAATTGTCCTCATCAACTCTAGCACCCCCATGTCAACACCCTCCAGATAAAAGGGAATTTTGATTGCAAAGCAGGTCCCTAGCTAGCCTGTTCTGGTCAGGGACGTACATCAGATGCTTTCTAAATTAAGTGTGAAGTCCATGAACTGTCTCCTCTATGACTCACACTTGAAAGATACAGAGGCAGTGAAGGGAAACTAAGTTTAACATGGCTTATAATCCACTGATTTATGGATAGCCTGTTGTCAATTGGTCATTATGGGAAATTTTGTAAGGATTTTTGAAAACATATATTATTATTATTATCATTATTATCATCATTATGATTACCATTAATATTATCATGTAGAGGTGTCGTGGTCGAGTAGATATGTCACCGTACTGTGGATCACAAGGTCCGAGGTTCAAGTCCTGCATGCCGCAGGACTAATATCCTTTGGCAAGACATATTGATCTACATTTGCCACTCTCCACCAAGGTGTTAAATGCGAAAGTTAATGTGGTATGTGGTATGATTAGCAAGTGGCGCTTGTAAAATGGCGACTGGTTGGAATGCTCCCAGGGAGTGGAAAATGTGCATACATTTTGTGTTGCGGGTAAGCCTGAATTTGATGACCAGGGTTATTAATATGTGCAGCGCCTAGAAACAAAGTATTAGGCGCATTATAAATTATATATTATTAGCTATTATTATATTCTTATTATTTTTTATTATCAATTTTATTATTATCATTACTATTATTATAATTGATATTATTATTATTATTATCCCCAGCATCTTTGGATTACTATTATTATCATTTTTATTATTATTCGTTTTTGCTGAGAGGTCATTTTGAGCCATGGGCAGGTTGTATTCTTCTCTGCAAGGCACAGGCAAAATGTATCCATATGGAATAGAGTGGACCAGTAGATAATCAATCAAATTGCATTTACATCAGAGGTAAACAATGTGTAAAAAGCACATCTAAAATGGTAAAGGTTGTCAGAACAAGCATACAGGTGTAGGTGCTTTTATGATTGTATTTCAGCTGTTAAATTACCTTTTGGCAAGCACAGGCAAATTCTTCCATATGGATTTATAGAGTGGACCGGTTAACGATCAATCAATGGCCATTTAAAACGTAATGTAAGAGGTAACGATATACTACAACAAATGCACAGAAACATGTACATGTATGGGGGTAGAAATGAGCATTGTATTCCTATTCTATCTGGATGATTATATTTTTCTTCAACCACTTCAAAAGCCAACATGCAATGTGGTTGAAACCATGTCACCTCTGCTTCCAGCTCTTAACATGTTTGGTCGTCAAACACATGAAGACAACTGCAGGCTAGAAGCAGGCAGGCCTGAGCTGAGCTGAGTCAGCACATGTATGCACAGAATACAGACATTGAAATTCAAGTGCAAGCCCAATGCGCATACTCTGAATGCACATATCATCGGAAGATGTAGATAGCACATGTAGATTCGCATAGGGGAGGGGAGGTGGAGTGCACAGTATGTCGATGATGCTTATGAGGCTTTCAGCAAATGCCTTTATAGCAATTAAAGTACAAAAGTATAATCTGCACATAGTATGTAAGGACATTGTGTGTGTGGTTGTGCGTGCGCAATCGTGTGATTCTCTTTCCCCTGTAATCTGTGCTCATCATCACAACCACATGATTTTTTTCTAAATGATGAAACATCTTTAATATTATTATTTGTTTTTGCAGAGGGGTACATTTTGAGCCACTGGACAGGTTGTAATATTTTACTTCATTTGTCCAACTCTTTAAAGCTTCTCAGCAGAGCACAGGCAAAATGTATCCATATGGATTAGAGTGTCCAGACCAGTAAATAAACATCAATCAAATATCATTTAAATCAGGGGTAACCAATGTAACTACGTGTACATGTAATCTATGATTGTAATGGTTGTCAGAACAAGCATTTCTCCCTGTATTCTTGATGCTGTATAACTGTACATGTACACATGTAGTTGCAGTAGTAATCGCATTTTCGGTTGTTATGAAGTAGATTTATATCTGTCATTGAAAACATTTATAATTTAAGATGAATGGAATACAAAACGTGCTTAATACAAAAATGTTCCATAAACATTGGTTTTTATTAAAGACTGAGAGCTGTTTTCTATATATTTCCCTTTTTTTTAATTTGTTGTTTGCTCTACTGTTTGAGCAAAAGTTTAGGCCGACAGGTGTACATGAATTTATAAACATTGTAAATGAGATATTGGGAATATATGTCATGTACATGTATAATGTACGTCAAACAATCATGTAAACAAAAAATACAGTACAGAGCTTATTTCAAGCACAGAATTTGTCGCTGCCGTTATTTTTAACCTAAGAATCTGTGTACCGTATCGGTAGTACGTGTACCGGTAGTACATGTAATATAAACAACAGATTTGTCCATTCATAATAAACCAGATGAATTGACTACATGTGCATGTAAACATGGCAGTTCTGTTGGATTTCCCTTTAGAAATACTCCTGTTATCTTACTTGAAAATCTTATTTGCACTGACACAAACGTGCAGGACATCCCTTCCAGAGATGTACAGTGAACATGTTAAAAAATGGCTGTCATATACATGTACAGGTACGTTATTGTACAGAATATTAAAGGTAATACAAAGTTTTGGGAAATTTTGAAAGTGGGTGGAAAGTGATTCTTTACAATTTTGATATGTGTGGATGCCCCTGTGGATGTATTATAAGCACAAGAAAATTTAGCCCCTAAAACACTTCTACTTCCGAGAAAAATTGAATATAAATATTTACCGGTGCTCCTGGTAAATTTTGATAAATTTCAAATAGCGCCTACTGCTGTCGAATGGTAGCTACGACCATGAAAATCTCCCAATATGTAGTTGGGATAATATAATTTTAAAATAGGAGTAACTAATCGGTCGATTTTGTTCAATAAACATTGTTTTATAGCTTAATTAATATATTGACATTGAGAGGGAGCTATACAACATAAAGAGTTAATTATTTACAATTTCATAACTTAAGGCTCGATTTCAACTGCGACAACGATCACTAAATATTATAAGATCGCATAGGCTTCCAATATGTTCATTCGAACCATATTCATGACCCAATACCAAAAATTTGTAATACCTTTAAGTAGACTCTTCCCTTTATCTGAGCATTATGTTACAATTAAATTCTAATTAGGTAACAGTTTCGGACAATAACATTGAGATTTGAATGATAATTTCCCTCTTTTCTTTACATTTCATAGAGCTGGGCTTTTAGTGATCACTCCCACAATCCCGTTATCATGTTTTGAGAACTTTACATGACCCAACATACGTTGAAATACCATTGTAAAACATGAACAGTGATGGTACTTGACGCAGATGTTAACAAAAGAAATGAAAATGATCATTGAGAAGAGACCAATTCAAAAGAATCATTCATAATTTTGTGTGCCTTTATAATGGTTGTCTCTTTATCTGAAAGTCGATGTGACAAAATACCGGAAACTAGACCAACAGTGCGTTAACTTACTTTTGCTTTCTTCATTTTTTACCAAACGTGCAGTACACATGTCTGTAATATACATGTATCATGTATGTACAGTATACGCCATGACTAGTTTCAATAACAAGCACTTGTAGTTTTTTTCAAGTGGTAAAATGTAGGGGTAAGTACAAAACGAGTATTCATGATTTACCAACCTGTACAAAAAATGAAGTGTCAACCCTACACTTCCAAGATTGTATCTACAAAAGGACTCAAAACGTGATTAAGTGATTACATGAGTGATCATTACAAGCCATAGAGCCATGGGCCCATATTCATAAAACCTTACTACTTGTCATCCAATTACATAGATAGGCTATACCACACATAATGTACATGTACAGACAACAGTAGTAGTTGAAAACTAGGCTTTGTATTAAAGGTTCAATAAATATAAAGCCCCAGAGCTACCAAGTTCAAGAGTCTGAAAACGCTCTCACGCTCTCACGCACAACGTGCATGCGCGATCTCGAAAAACACTATACTCTATACGTGTGTTATACCCTCCGAGTCATGAAAATGTCACGCATAGCTAATCTTTGAACTTGGCGTCTCTGAAGCCCTGATCCTATGGGTGCCAGTCCCTATTATAGCCGCCAGTCCCCTGGTTGCAACTGACATTGACAAAGGAGTTACATAACTCCTTGAATCGACTAGAAAAATTGCATGCTTGATGCAGAGACTAGCTTATCATCTATCAACATAAACAACCAGTAGAGCTATCAACCCATCAATCAACTGCCACATGGTAACACTGGTAGAGCTCTCAATCTATCAATCAACAAACACATGAAACTGATACCCCCTTATCAATTTGTGTAATGAGACATTTATACTCTCTGAAAATAAACTCCACTATAAAGCCTTGGGTGGACACTCACTCAGGTCACGTAAGGTCAACCAGGCCATTAAAAAAATGTATACCTAGTACCCTTTTCTAACTGCACTGATTTTCATCGGATGCATCCAGACGCATCCGATGAAAGTGCCAGTTAGAAAGCAACAGAGGAGAAAAAGGCGATTAAATAGCCGATGAAAAGAAGAGAAATAGGCGATTAAATTCTCCTGCTCAAGAGCAGGAGAAATTCTCATTCTATCGGTGTAACACCGATGAAACGTCCAGTTAGAAAACGTTCGGGAGAAAAAGGCGATTAAAACAGCGATTAAAATGGTCAAAGGTCGCAGAATACGCGCGCTTTATCGTAACCAGCTGTGTTTGTTGACTTATGGTTGAACTTGCTGCATGCTAGCTAGATGGAGCGCGGGCTTAATAATTACGCAATAATTCTTCACTTCCGGCAAGGGCTCGCCACAGCGAGAGAATTTCACCGGCAGTTAGAAAGCAACAGGGGGAAAACTGCGGTTTCACCTTTGTTTACATAAGGAAAATTCAATCGGTATTTTCATAAGTGTGACTCCGATAGAGTGCAGTTAGAAAAGGGTATAGGCCTGTACATGCAGTACATCTGTGACACAGCCCTTATCCTGTAGAATTGTTCCTTTTGTGAAAAATGGAAGGTTATCTACTACAACTGTAGCATTTCAAGTCAAAATGAATAAAAGAATAGTCTGAAATAATCAAAGTGTACCGATCACCAAAACATGTTTTGCTCTTGAAGTTGAATGTAAGGGGTTCCATGTGGCTATACTGTTTTCAAAGTATGATCTTCACATATTACTTCTACAAAGAGGTATTGCAATTTTAATAGATTCTCAGTGAAAATTAAAATGTCTTCTTGAGACTAGTTAATGCACACGTACGCGCTTTCAAATAATAGGGCGCACACGGAACCCAAGTCAGGCTTGGGTTCTGTGCGAACCCTATGGCTCGAATTCACAAAGGAGGTTTGTAAAAACGTGTCAAAACGTGTCATATGATGCACATAAACCTAGGTTTGTCGACAAACCTCCTTTGCGAACTTGGGCCTATAAGTGCGGTTTTATATTCCGGTATACCTTATATTCTTCATACTCCTTAACCGTTTCCTTAAACACTGTAATCTATAGAATGCCAGGTATCAACAACAGTATCATTGGCAAGCATACAAAAAAAAAAAAAAAAAACACAGAATCATTGGCAGGAGGTAGTATAAGTATATTAGCTGGAAATATACAGGAAAAAATATACACAGCCAGGATACGGTATCTAGCAGATTGATTTCAGGCTAATCCCACATACTCAATAATAACCAAAATGTAGACCTACAAATTTAATGTATGTGTAAGATATATTGAAGAAATATATTGTGTGGTCTTGATTAAGGATATCTTTCTAAAGCAAATTTTATGTAGAAAATCATCTTTAGAGTGATTTTAGATAAGTACATGTACATTGTATACTGTATGTGTCAAATAATCACTAGATTGAATAATAGTAGACTTGCCTCATTGTGTCTCTTCTGAAGAGCTGTGTATTCCACCTTCATGTCGTTCTCTCTGTACTCATGTCTTGAAACTGAAATATAATAAAAAAACAGAAAAGTTCATATTATTCCTACTGTTTTGTTATATGTACAATCATGTTACATCAACAGCACAGTCTACATGTATACAGCGCAGCTACTACATGTATATAAATATAATCTACTACACTGTGATGTAAACAAAACTAACATGTCTACTTTACAGACACACAATTAAAACAAAAAAATATTTTGTGTTGTGGCTGTCCCTGTTATTGTGATAAACTGAACTTGACAAAACATATTTCACCATCATGAGTGAAATAAAAGGAAAAAAGGGAAAAGAGAAAGAGGAAATAATAATTTTACACTTACGCAACTGACAAAGATTTTTATATCACTGCAAGAAATGAATCAAAACATGTAGACATGACATGTATCCAAACCCAACTACAAAATGAAATGTCTTTAATTAAAGCTACAGTGCAAATTCTTACAATTATAATACCACCATTAATTTGTATTACTTTTTTTGCTTTTCCTTGTATACTTATTAGATAGCAAGGAGAAAGCTTACTTTCTAAAATACTGAACATGTAAGAAACTAGTCAATTCAGATTATTATTATTTTGTTCCCACTACCCATGTTACCACAGACCAGTATTTGATGTTTTTAAATGCATGTACTTAATCGTGAACTCAGCATGACAGTGCAAATATATCAACCGCAATATAAAGGCTACATTTTATTTAAACAACACTAATGCAACACTACACAATCGCCTTGGCAGAATGCATGAATAAAAGATATTCCACCCACATGCATAGATCTATTGAAAGGGATATTGTGGAGAACGGCAGCTCTGCAATTCAATTCAATTTCATTTCATACTTGAAGCTCTTAATAAATTGACGTCCATTACTATGGAATGTCATTTGTCATATGACAAAGACAGGTAGTCAATTCTGTGAAAGCTACTTTTTGGAATGTGCATTTTTAAACGATTCCAATCGAGCATTTACAGTATATCATATACTTTTTACAGTTTGAAATAAGCATGAGCTTTAATTTCATATCTAAGAACCAACTATTTTACAGTGTTGAATATGAAGCATTTATATGTTGTTCGTCATGTTTTTATAAATTTTATAAATTTCCGTTCAAACTTACAAAGGCAAAATTATACAACAATATCATAATAAAACTACTAAAAATATGTTGTTATATACATGTACATGTAGTTGTCATTTTAACTTTGTAATGACAATAATTTCTAATTATAATAAGTGTAGGCCTGTATTTTGATCTCCAAAACACAAGGTTATTTCTCCATTCACAAAGTGAACAGACACATATTTAATATGGCAGGACATGTGTATAGGACTGATACAGCCAGATAATTTCACATCCTAATGAGTTCAATTTCCCGACTAATATCCTGATTAACTCACATAATACATGTACATTATATCCCATTCATGGCTGGTTCAATGTCATCTCTGCCAGGAGCTCACATGCAATTGGTATATTTTTGGCAAAATTTCCGCCCTGTTCCTCTTTCTTGTTTTTTAGGACAAGCGTCACACTGCTATTCCAGCTGTCACATATATTGCACACAATTGTAGGCCTATAAAGTATAAATGCATATATACTGTACACTAATCCTCCATGAATTTTTAAAGTACATCATGGAAAATTGATCAGTTACATTTGATAGTCATTACACAAGTGAAAGAGGATAGAAATACACATGTACATGTTTGGGTAGGTGTAAAGTACATGTACAGTACATGTACAACTGTACATAGAATTGCTCAAATTGTGTTGATTTATATTTAAAGTTTTAAACACACATTGCAATACTGTTCCTTATTAGCAATTTATTGTAGCATTGCAGAGATTTCATTAAAAAATGAGTACTGGTACTGAAACATATTTATTTGTTCCCAAGTAGAAATGTTACAATAATAATCCTGTAAATCAATTGAAATTGATGAATAGTAGGCCAAATTATTTAAATATCTATTGCTGTATAATGTTCATGTACAATTTAAATGTACAGGTCTAAATCTCCCCTCCCCTAAAACATTGCACTTTGCTTCAACCTAATTTATGCACAAAAAACACACTCCAAATAATCTCTATGACGTACAAATTGATTACAAGCATAGAGCCTATTATGCCCATTCGCAAAGCTACTCCATAATTGCAGCCGGCCCCATTCTCTTCAATTTCAATCTCTGGTGGATTTCTCAAATTCGGCCCAACAAAAATGGGGAGAGGAGAGAGTGAAGGCATATTACGTGAAAGAATGAGAAATGTGGCAAGAAAGAGGATGCTCAGTCATGTGAGGGAGGGATTGAGAGAGAAACGTAGAATGTCAGCTCAGTTTACAGCCATTCCCACTGCCAGTGACCTCAGCTGTACTAGTGCATTTACACTGCACAAAAAATCATTCATTTTTTCTCCCATTCCAGTGTATCGTCTACCGGAAAACACAACGAAAAATTGAATTCCAAAAATTCCACCTCTAACTTTTTTTTTTAATGCCTGCCAAAATTTCAGATTTTTGCAGTGTATATCTACATGTATATGCCCCCCTTTTGAAGCTTTGGTACGATTCCGGTTTTTGCTCATGTGACTCTCCTAGCTTCTGTGCTAAAGCATGCAGGGCAGCGACAAGTGGGGCATGCGCACTACTCACCAATAAATTGGAATGAGCAAATACCAACGTTTTTTATGGGTTTTTTCCAGTAGTGTGAATAACAACTTAAAAATCTATGATTTCAAAGAATGGTGTTTGGGCTGTGTAAATGAGCCTACTTTTAAATGTAGGTGAACACGATAGTTTCATAATGTATATTAAAGAAGTTGGCCATTCGATCGTAGGAATAACACAGGCCTAAATTTACAATGGCATGTACGTGTATGTTGTGTTTCCTCTGCTGTTGATGTACATTGTACTGCAGTATAAGATGTACAATTGTACATTTAGTAAAATTACTATCATAGATTTACACATTATACAGTGAATACTATAAATTGAATTAGAGTTCAGACAACATCAACTGTCAAGTGTCAATACACATGTGCATGTGTACATGTTTGATGGAAAATAAGGAATAAAAGGATATATTACTAGTTTACTACTGACAATTTGCAAATTTAGCATTAACCATTCCCATTATTTTGCTGATATTTCTTCTATTTTGATAGCCTCCCACCGTGTGAACAGGAATATCTCCAGTGACAAGCTGAAGAGTGGTATGATCTGAGATAGTATACTGTACGTCATGTACATGTATACTGTATCAAAGATGGATAAATCAACTAAACGTGAATTATTGAGCACTAGTAGATTAACTACGCTCATTATTTTGCTGATATTTCTTCTATTTTGATAGCCTCCCACCGTGCGAACAGGAATATCTCCAGTGACAAGCTGATCTGAGATAGTAGGCCTATACTGTACATCATGTATACTGTATCAAAGATGGATAAATCTACTAAATGTGAATTATTGAGCACTACATGTAGTAGATTAACTACCCTCATTATTTTGCTGATATTTTTTCTATTTTATTCATTCACTCTTTGAGTTTGATAGCCTCTGACTGCGCCAACAGGAGGAATCTTCAGTGACAAGGTGAAGTGTGGTATGATCTCATTTCCTCCTTGTTGAAAGCTTTCGTCAAGTCAGGTCAGGGTGGCAATGTTTCATCCACATCCAATCAAAATCAACATTTTCCTCCCGATTTGAGCTTCATGATTACGATGAAAGATATCCCTCTTTGTGGCCACCGCTTTAGTCTGCACGCACAGACTCTATTCTGACACTTCAACTCACTTCCATAAGGCCTTTAGCCAAGCCTAACTCGGTCAATCTCTGGCTGTTATGAGCATCTCTATTAGTACAGGGCCTGTGGAGTGCAGTAGACTGTGCAGTCTGCATAGTCTTGTAGTTCAGACACTGTGTTGCACACTACGACTGACAAGTGTTGTGTATGTAAACTAGCAAGCGAGCACTGGCTTGCTAGCTGTAGCATATGTGTGCATCTCCTATCCAAGGCCCTATCTATTTATAGACTCATCCCTCAACCATGTATTCTGCCCTATATCTACGAGATGGGAAAAAGAGGGAAGTCAACTATTGTGATTGTCCATTTCTAACCCTAGCCCTTCAAACTACACTGGTACTTCATAAAATCAACAAATGATACATTCTCCAACAGCATTGCATAAATACATGTACAGTTTATATTTTCATGATTTGCATAATAGCAGAAATAATGGATACAAGAAAGTGCATCAAGCAAACATGAATCCCCTTGAAATTTTTCTGATTTTTTTTTTCTCCACTAAGATACCGGTAAACAGAAAGGTAAAAGTTTGAAATAAATATGAACCAATAATAAGAGAATTAGGGATGTTTGAAATATGAGATCACTATAATATTTTGATTGATGAACTGATTTTTGGAAATGACCAAAATAATTGTGAAATAAATGTACAATGTATTTAAACATACATGTACCATGAGTGAACAATTATCCATCATGTATGTACAGAACATACATGTTCACATCTTCTTTTACTCCCTAATAGCAGAAGAAGAAGAAACAAAAATCCATTAGCTTTATTTCCAGAAGAGACATGAACAGCAAATAAACCATTCAGGCTTGAAATCAGGCTAGACACGTACTACTTCTACGCCAGTTCTTTCTACATATGGCCCTTCAGTCACTCCTCATTGTAATATTATGTCGCACCAAACCGGTTTCTCCCCATATGGCACCTTAATGATCTCCACTGTCACAACCATCTTCAGGTTTGCCATAAACATGACGTGCCTAATTATGAATTGATGAGCCGTTAGGCTGGCAGTCTTTGGATAATGTAAATAACAAGATGAAAGTGATGTACATACTGTAGTAGTTTTTTTTTCTGTCTCCCTTATATTTTACATGTTGATCAACATCTACTGGTACATGTACATGTATGCAATATTTACATTTGTTTGTATGACAAATTGAAATTTGACAATTGTTGGCATTAACATTTTTCTACTACTGTACAGTATGTGATGTTGCTACTTACAAATGGGTCCAATCATAAAAATAAGCATGATAACTTAAATGTACATGTACACCAGAGATGCCAACCTCTTGACACACACAAATAACAGTCTGAGTATTCCTTCTTTTTTTAAAATCAGATTTTGAAGAGAAAAATCAGATTTTCCTGAAAACTTGACACTACCACTGGCCCTGCACAATGGCATTAAAATCAGAATTATTTATCTAAAAAATGTCTTTTGTTTAAAATGTATAAATGTACTGTAGTGTAGTGTACATGTATTTTTGTACATGGTTCAAGCATACAATATTATACAAGATACTGGTACTCATTCCATCTTTCTAAACTCCTAGGAGATCCCTTAATCCACTCCAGAATACATGTACACTGTGTATATATCATCTTGACACTAAAATTGTAATTATTTTTACACAAGCAAGTCCAAGGTTTTGGGTTATTCCCCCCCCCCCCCGCTTTTTTTGCATGTACTGTACACGTACACCACCAAGTACCTGTTATATTAAGGAACAAAATTACATGTAAGATGTAAATGTATGTACGTCATAAGTATCCATTTCCTTGAGACGTTTATTTCGCTTGATCCAAGTAGGGTTTTTATCCTCATACAACCGTCAGGCATATAAATAGCTTTATAGTCGGAAATGTATAGCTTGGACTTTCAACATAATGAGCCGATCATTTTCTCAAAATTCTCTTGTCTAGATCTTCACACACCAGAACAACCCTGGCCATGAAGACATGGTCAATGATCTTATTTTAATGAAATTATGTCACAATCCCTTTACATCAGGTTTTTGTCCGCAATGTATTCATGACATTGAAAAACCATGCACCTACTGTACATGTACATGTATATGATTACAATAACGTAACCTTGGCCGCAATGTTCAAATGCATGTCGTCGCTGTCACGTATTCATGTACTACATGAATCCATAGGGAGACAACATTTTTATGAATGTCTGACTGAATCAGCCTGGGCCCTGTTTCATAAAACTTGATATCAATAACAAGTTACGATAACTGTTATAAGCTACTGAAATCATGGCATCTGATTGGCTGAGAGCACATTTTTCATAGCAATTTAGCCGTTGTTATAGATAACAAGTTTTATGAAATGGGCCCCTAGACTCCTCAAAATTGGCAACGCTTAAATTTTCTTTCAAAGGGGAAGTCCACCCTGATATTAATTTGGTTTAATAGAAGCAGAAAATGAGAGAAACAGATCAGTGGAAGTTTGAGCAAAACAAAAAATGATTATATATAAGAAAGTAACAAATTTTTTAAAGGTTTGATCAATTGAACACAAAAATGGCAACTCTGTGACGTATCTTGCGAGCTCCCCTCCCATTTGGCGTGTACTAATAAACAAACTTCAACAATTTATATTTTCCCTTCAAAAGATTTTCAATGATACATTCACCCTAGATTTAATTATTGTAAATATATCTTTCAACACCCCTTGTTAAGAAATAAATCTACCAGTATTCCGTCATCAATGACTATAGAATATATGAAAGTTTATTAAATATTCTATAAAGTGCAAATTGGAGAGGAGCTCGCAAAGTACTGTATGCTACAGAGTTGCCAATTTGTATTTGATTTATCGCAACTTCAAAAATTCATAATTTTCTCATTTTTCATTGAAGTTTGCTCAAACTTTCACTGACCTGCTTCTCTCAATTTTTCTGCTTCTATCAATACCAACATAATATCAAGGTGGACTTCCCCTTTAATTTGTACATGTTCATGTCCTGTTTACATTCTATAGACCAAGACTTTTCTGTTGGATAGGGCTTTTGCAGTCTGTGTTAAATAAAATCATTGAATTAATCTTCATAGTCTGAACATACTTTGTTTTTTCAAACTAACAAAGTCTAGATTTATAGGCCTGTATTCTACTAAATATCAAATCTTACACTCAGCTTAAATGCTTTCATTCAAAATCAGGTTAACAAGTCAGTCTGAGGTCTAAATTGTTCTTTTTTTAAAACATGATTTCAGAACAGGGGTTTGGTTTAACTGAATTAGTAGAATACCGAGTTTAAATACGGACCACAAACTTTGCTTCTATTGGAGGGTGGGTTAGTGTGTATAAATGGGTTTTGAGCAGGACTTACTCTGATCGCTGTAGTTCTTCAACTTGAGGCCGGTCTGTTTACCACTCATCTCCATTTGCTCCACTCGCGCCTGTAGGAGGCGCTTTTCTTGGTCGTTAACATCCTCATACTCCAAGAATTTCTGTACGTTACAAAGACAAGAGAGGAAAAGATTCACATTACAATCTTCCTTGTACACTGCACACCAAAAAGTGCACTAAAATTTCACGAAAGCGTTGGAAACGATTATTTAAAAAAAAATAGAGGCGGTTTACGTCATTCGGTGTGAATGAAGGATTACAATGCCCACATTTAATGAGATTAAATAATTAAATACTTGCCATGGATCATCATTTATGCACACAAAGAATGTACAGTACAGCAAATTTTGAAACCCTACAAAGTCTCCCTGAGCATGCAATTTAAAGAGATTAATTATTGGATTGAACAAGAAAGAAGAGGAACAGAACATATTAGTTCCATTGTCAGGACATAATATCAAATTTATCTTAATTATCAAGTCTACTGCACATACTATACTTGTACATGTATGAATTGCTGATCCATGCATAATTTTTACACCTAAATTCTAAAAGTCATCATGTAATTGATTAGAGATGCCCCTACACAACTATAATTTTGATTGACTCATACATGTACATGTAAGCATACAGTACAAATTCTTGTTTACTCAGATTACATTTTTCATTACTCAAGGCTTTGCTACATGATACACACCTACAAAAATGTACACATACATGTACATATGTAAGTGTGGATTTGAAACAACAGGGATCTTCTACGTTTAATGTGAATAAATTACCAGTGTGTCAACAAAAATACAGACATGTACATTGTATGTAGAATTGTAGATTGTTCCAAAGTCAGAGAAGCGAAAGAGGAGTAAACAAATGAAAATTAATAAATTGACTCCTACGACATTCCTTGTTAAGTTTATCATGACATTCCTTGTTAAGTTTATCACAACATTGATTGCACAAAGTCCTGGATGTAAATCAAGGACCTACTGTACTGTCCTTGATGAAATATATTTCAAAAAAACTTACATGTACAGTATGTACATGTACACACTACACAGCCAAATTTGTGAATTAACTGTCAATTAGACATTATCGGTATGCCAATTGTATTGTGTGTTCTATATCTTATTCATTTCTATGGATTGATTGTGCAAAATTAATGATGGAAAATAAAGACATCAGCCAGTTCCAATCAAAATAATGATTTTTGTTTGTTTAATTAATTATTTGCATATATCTTTAACATAGGGTTGGTATGAGGATATGAATAAAAAGACAGAAAGGGAAACAGATGGGGAACTTCCTATCAATTTAGGGTTGAACAAGATATTTCCGCAGTTTCACTTCTAAATCACCTTTTTTTTAAAAATCAAATGTGGCTTATTTTTTCCTCATTCCTGACTGTTTTGTTTTGTGTCATTATTACATTAGAGGACTGGTAGTTGTAGTCCCTTTACGTGTCATTATTCTTATAACACCAGCCAGACGTGCTCAGGGGGACTCATTAAACTGCAGATGTTATGATAATTATCAGGAATTAATAAAAGGGTGAATCCAAAATCAATCTCCCAAGCATCCCTGAGCGAGAATCGCTGGCCTGCAGGCCCCAACAAAAACACAAGCGCCTCAAAAATGCAATTTACTCATTGCCTGCAGGCCTAGACAAGCATTAATGATGGTTGCGCTGCATTAATGTACATGTAGTTTGCAAGTTGGTGTTCATAAGACATGCCCGAGTAGTGCTTTGCAATATTATGTTTATGTACATGTACATTCTATGCATGTATGTTGCATCATGAGTCTCGATCATGATGCAAACTTAATGCTGGCATGAACTTGATGAAGCCGATAACCGATGGGATGAAAGACAATAATAATATAGAGGTACCGTAATTAACGGTGTACATGTATAAAAACCCCCCTCGTGTATTAACTGCACCCCTCTTTTTGGCCCTTAAAAAAGAAAATTTAAAAATTGTGTACCGTGTATAAGACGCACCCCTGACTTTGCATTTTTTTCTGCGGCAACAAAGTGTGGTTAATACAACGTTAATTACGGTACATGTACATCATTATAACTCTGTGTTAGAGTACAGTTCTTTGTATGCCCTTTTACATGTAGTTCCAAACAGACCAAATAAAGGATATCCTCTTTCTTATAAGTTTCTCATGATCATGACCACCACATTGTTTGCATTTTTCTCCCAGGCCCTGGTACATTAAGGAAGTCCCCCATTGTGATTAAGTGCCGTCAACACTAATTATAATGAACGACTTCTTTTCAAAAAAGGCAATTAGCGGAAGCATTCCGCACCCAGTCACCATGTCCTGCATGGACACTTTAATTTTCCCATGAGGCATCCAGTACAAACATGTATCAAGGCAATTGCAGCTCTGTAAAGTGTATACATGTACATTGTGGACTTAAAGATGAAGACAAGTCCACTGTGATAACAAGTTTGTTTTAATACAAGGAAAAAAACGAGAAGAACAGATCAGTGAAGGTCTTAGAAAAATCGGATAATAAATAAGAAAATTATGGATTTTTTAAAAATCCATAACTTTTCATGAAATACTCAAATCTGTGAGTCAAATTGGCAACTCTGTCTCTAAATATGATGTCACCCCCTCACATTTTATCCTTTGTTGAATACAAGAAATGTCATCAAATTCCATTTTGGTAATTTAAGATCATATTTTATTCATGTCTATCTCGATCATGTACAATGTATATCACGGATAACATACATGTACGTACATGTACATGTTCATTCATGCATTATACTGTATTGGTCTACTATATGTATACCATTAACATTCAGAGAAATGGAGATTTTAGGTCGTTCTGTCATTCAGATCAGTGGTGAGTTGTGAGGGGATGACATCACAATTTCTGATCGCATTGCCAATTTGTCTCAAAATTCCATGATGTTGTCAGGGCTCCATGCTAACTTTTATTTTTGGAAGGGGATTCCATATTAAAGGGAAGGGAAGCCCGACATGTATATTAAAATGCTTAAATTGTGGGGTCCGGACTTGGATTTTGGGTGGCCACATGTCCCAGGCACCTATTAGTGTTGACTGCAGTGTACATGTACATGTACATGTAGGCCCACCTGTATTTTCATTGCTATCTCAATTTCTACAAAAGTACAATTACTGGTACCGGTAGGCATACATGTATGTTGATGTAATCTAACCATGACATTCAAGACAATGGTTCAAGAAATATGAAAGAAAAATTAAGTAGGGGCTTGTATGTACACCGTTAGTGTTTCATTAAAAATTGCAACTTTAATCAATACAGCTTACACTTGATCTAATGAATTGTAAACGAGAGTCATATTTTACAAGAATATTCTGTGAGTTGCTAAAATTTAGTGTTGTGTCAATTGTACTTTAACTTACACCCTGTATATTCACAGCTTTACTAGTCTGAAACACTTGCAAATTTTGAAATTTGTTTCTGTTTTTCAATAATTATACAAAGTACATGCACATGGACAGGAATCAGCGTCTGGTAGTGGTAGTAATGTTAATTAGTCAATTCTAACACATAGTTATATGGAGGCCGACATATTTGCACGTACATGTACACACCTGCAGGCTACAATGTTCAGTTCAGTTTAGTTTCTTTTATTTCACATGAACAAAATATAAATAAATTAACAAAACAAAGCATATTCACCAAATTTATATTCATGAACAATAAAGACATACATGTAGACTCAGCATAAGTTTGAATTGCATTTACACCAGATAATGTTGAAATTACATGTGAAAAAATGAACTTAATAAAAGGCATATACCGCTTGTAGAGTTTAAGTTCCTCAAAAAAAATTGATACAGTGTCATCCATAATCAGATAGAAGTATAATAATTAAAATCAAAGAATACAGACACAGACAAAAACAATTAAATGATATGGATGATGAATGTAAGAAGAAAAAAATAGGTAGAGAAGGTAAAGAATGGGAGAGAGAAGGTAAAGAATGGGAGACAGAAGAAGAATGAGAAGAGAGAAAAGAATAGAATGTTGAAGGCCGGGAGTCAGTCAGGGGGGGGGGGGGGAGGGGGGGGGGGATGTGTCTGTGGTGGAGGGGGGGGGGGGGGAGGGGATGCAATCACATTATACAAACATAAACATTACCCTCCCTTCATATCAAGAATGTGACAATGTCAATTTTCTAAGGCAGCATGATATATGATTTGATTTGATTTTGATTTGATTTTATTTATTCATCATCAATAACATCAGTGATTAAACATTTGAATACATCGTGAATGGTACATGTTCATAAATGAATATTATAGATCATATTAAAGAAAAACCTAACAAAGTATTGATATGCTAGACATACATGTATGTCTTTTCTCATAGAATATAGAAGGTGATGAAAAGGAGCCAAATAATAGCACATGTGCTAGTCGAGTCTGGCCCCTGTTCTTAGCACACACTTGGCAAAAATAAATATATCATTATCAAAAAATAAAACTTGACAGTAGAAGTATACATGTTGAGTAATACCGTAGCACAATTTCTACACTCCAAATATAATTATGAAGAGGATATACCAGGTTAAAAAGTCATAGATACATGTATCTACAGATTATTTATACAAAAAATTGCATTTTTTTGACAAAAAAAAACAACAAAAATGTAATATGGAGATTATTTACAATATATACATGTGTACTTGCATAATTCAATCACTTATTCATCAAGTAATCGTTGAGATGTTTACGAAAAGTGTTTCTAGACCCTTTGTTTTTGATTTCATCGGGAAGTTCATTCCATAATCGGGTTCCTACACAAGTTACTGAAAATTTGCCTTGTGTTGTTTTATACAGTGGTATACGTAGATGGCCCTTTTCTCTTTTTCTTGTATTGTATCTATGCTCAATTTTATCACAATAATCCGTCAAACAGTGAGGTAAATTATTATGTACTAGGTCATACATAAATGTACATAGAGACAACTCATAGAACTTGTTAATATCTAAGATTTTCAATTCGTAAAACAATGGTGCTGAACGACTCATAAAATGGCTAAATGTGATTGTCCGTATGGCCATCTTCTGTGTATACAGTATGCAATTTAAGTGAGACTTGTAAGTGCTCCCCCACACTTCAATTCCGTATGATATATGAGGTTGAATAAAGGTTTTATACAACAACACTAGGATATTTCTAGGCACAAAATGCCGTAAGCGGAAGAGGATTCCTACTTTTTGTCTGATGCATTTATTAACCATTTGTATGTGGGGTTTCCAAGTCAAGTGTTTATCAATCTTTATCCCAACAAAGAGCGAAGAATCAACTTCTATTATTTCAGCTTCTGATATAGCCAGTTGCCCTTGAACATTAATCTGCCGTCTCTGGTTTCTTATTAGCATATAACTCGTCTTTTGTAAATTAATTGTCAGTTTATTAGCATTACACCAGTCTGAAACAATTTGAAGATTTGTGTTCACTTCAGTCATATCAATTTCTTTTTGCCCTTCAGGAAATGTATGGAATAAGTTTGAGTCATCCGCAAAGAGTCGAAAGTTAAAGTAACGTGTAGCAAATGGCATATCATTAATATAAAGTAGGAAAAGCGTTGGGCCTAGGACAGAGCCTTGCGGTACACCACATGTTAGAGGCAGCATGGGAGATGTTACATTTCCGTACTGTACAAATTGAAATCTTCTATAAAAATAGTCCTTAAACCACTGTAATGCTATTCCTCGTATTCCATAGTGTGAAAGTTTGCTGTATAAAATATCATGATTAATTGTATCAAATGCTTTCTTAAAGTCTACAAATATCCCAAGTGTGATTCTTCCCTCATCCATTGAATTCCTCAAAGTGTTAACCTCAGTCTCAGTAACTGGTTTCCAGAAGAAAGATTTGTCTACACCATCGTCTAAAACTTTCTCTGTATTACGATTTGTGTTTGGTATGGCATTCGCCAAATTTGGACCAACATTAACAAAGAAGTCATTAAATGCATTTGCAATATCTTGTTCATTACACAGGGTTTCATTAGTACCAGTATCATTCACACACAATTTATCCACCACTGTTGGCTTAAACGAATTGTTTCCACCACTTAAAATCTCGTTTACAGTCTTCCATGTTTTGCTAGTATCACCCTTATTTTCAAGGAATATCCTACTATAGTAATTTCTCTTTGAGTTTCTGATTATTGTAGTTAACATATTCCTGTACTTCTTGTATGTTGTTAAATAGACAGGATTGTGGTTGGTGGCAAGAACCTGTGAATACATTGTATGTTTCTTTTTTATGGAATTCATTATAGCTTTTGTAATCCAAGGTTTCTTAGGTTCGTTCTTTCTCCTTTTACCGTGTTGAGCTACAACTGGTGCATGCTCATCACACACTTTTGTCATGATTTCACAAAAACGGGAGTATGCGAGATCAGCATCATCCGCTGCATAAACTGATTCCCATGTTATGTTGGCAAGCTCAGCATGGAATTTTGTAACATCATAGTTCTTGTAAGAACGAGACATTAATTTTCCTCGGCAAGACTTTTTCTTAAATTGTATATTAGATTTAAAAATGGTAAAGATCGGAAAGTGGTCTGTAACGTCAGATTCAATTATTCCTGCATGAATACTGGGAACATTCATATTGGTATATATATGATCAATCAAAGAGAAGCCATGTTGCGTTACTCTAGTAGGAAAATTAATCAATTGATGCATGCCGATACATTGCATGGAGGTGAGAAAGTTATCAGCTGCCATTTCATCGCCTAGAAGATTGATATTGAAGTCTCCAGTTAGCACACATTGACTTTTGTCTAATTTCAGATCATGTACAATACTTAACAGACTATCCTGAAACTCATGAATATCTGGGTCATTCCATCGGGTTGGGTCTTTTCAGCATTTTCACGTGTTTGAATGTTTAGAAGCTATTTACTCAAATTTAAATGTATTTTTAGAAAAATAAAAGTATGTTATATTGAAGAGTAATGTAGTACAGAATAAATAAACATGAAAACAGAAACTTCTTCATCATATTTTTTTTTTGGTGAGAGTTTTACTACCGATGTCTCAGCGATTTTGAGGGTGAAAGTTGTGACATGAAAACATGTCATTTTCATGAACTTATTTCTGGAAAAAAATTCATCATAATGCAATGTTTCCTACTTAAAACATGTCACCTTTAATACCCCTACTATGTCTGAGAAGCTCAAGTGAAATGTGCAAAAAATCGGCAAGTTATTCCATATTGAAAAAACACAATACCTACGTTACCAACAATGTCCTAGGCACTTTTTTCGTAACGGCGGTAATTCTTGCATTTTACACAAATTTAGCAGGATATTTTCTCAGAAAGTTTCATCTTATTAGGAAGGTACAACCCCTCATGAACATATGTAAAAAGAATGATAATTAAATCGGTCGGTAAATATAAGAAAACAATTAATTTACCGCGAAAATCGGGCGCGATGTCCTTCGTAATTTGGTAACGTAGGTGTGAAATTACGGTGTTTGAGATATAAACCAGCCCGCTAGCTTCAATTTTCGGTGTTAAAATGACCTGCTAGTTATTCACGAATGCGCAGAACATGTTTTTTGCCGAACTGCGACGACCTACCCCTACAGTGCAACCACAAACGTGAAAATGTCCATGTAACGTGGGGCAGTCATTTTCGCCCGTCAGCGCCCAAATTGGTACGTAATATGTTTTTTAAGTTATATTTATGGCCCAAATTATTATCATGGACAATGAAATTCCATGTTTTAAAAATGTAATTCCGTTTTAAATTGTGTTATTTTCAACTTAAACCGGTTTTCAAACCATCACATGTGAGTGAATATTTTACTGTTGTCCCACATACTGATATATGTGTTATACAAAAACATGCAAAATCAATGCCGGACTTTTACCATTAAAAAGCTAGTTTCTTAAACAGAAATTGAATTTTGTTATAAGAATCCCCTAAATAACGATATTAATGATGTTCCTACACCTCAGAATTTTTCTGACAAGTGTTAAATTAATTAATATTATTTATATGACGCCATTAATTGTCATTGAACAATGATGGCTAAGCCTAAGGAAAAACACAAGTTATTGAACATTGTTTCCTTCAAGTTAGGAAGTTCAATCTGAGACCCGAAATACCCAACTTTGGGGCAAAAAAGAGGGTTGGGGGTTAGGGTTGAGATAAAGAAAAATGGGCTTAAGGGGGAGGGCATGCCCCCCCCCCCCCCCAATTCAATTAAAATTGGATACATAATGTAATGAGCCTTTTTTTTTATATTTTTTTTTTTAAATATAATAAATTAAATAATTATTGATCTGGCTCCCCTTCCCCATCATCCAAAGGTTGAAGTGAGGGATAAGGGGCTTCACACCTTCCCTCCCCTCGAAATAATGATAAATAACAAATATAATTTTTTAACAAAAATAATAATTTAGCACAAATATTTAAAGTAGAAGAAAAATTCATCAAAATGAACAACCAATAATAATACCTACTTCTATTTGGGCATGCAACGAGCCAAAAGTGAGGAACCTCCCTATCCATCTTGCAATCCTCTGTCTAGTTGTTCCATCCTTAATTCTTACAATTTGATTTTACTACAGATCTAGATAGAAGTACTTATAATTAGCAAACGCAACACACGTTTGAAATGAAAAGTCACAGAAACAATTTACAGTTTTGTTTTATTTTTATCTCATTTAATATTCTTTACTCATTGGTTTTTATTTATTTCTTTTAATGCATATTTATTAGATTGCTGCATCCATTTCATTCATGGCTCCTCTACCTCCCTTGACGATTCAGCTCTGGCAGAGAGAGATCAAGAGAGCAGGCAAAATGACCAGTCATCGAAACCTTCCTGGAAAACAAAGATCTTTCCAATCTAATCACTATTTTGAAGAAGATATAAAGTTGATCATTGATATCTATCAATATACCTCTTGTATGAATACTGTTTTTTTTTATTTACTGATCAATGGATTAAATATATTTCAAATGACTTTTAATGTAGTCTGTCATTTTTCAATGAGTATAAGAGGATAGTTACTCTCATATCATACAGATGTTACTCGGACATGATGTCCATGTAACATAGGTAACAGGAGGTGTTGAGGTGAATATAGACCATAAATCTTGCAGGTTTCCTTTCAATTGTGTTATCATCTCATTAAATATGTTTCATGCATCAATTAATTGGCACATTTCTTGGAATGTAGCCAAGATTTTCTATGCAAGAGAAAAGATTACCCTTTAGAACAAAATCATGATCTGAAAATTGCTAGTTCCTCATTTGTTTCATGTTTAAAAACTGATATAATGTTGCTGTGTTCAAGTTTTAAGTATTCTAAACTATTGCTCCCATCATCTTAATGTTTTCCACACACAAAAAATGTGGAGTTCAGACTGTGACAAAGTTTCAGATCAGAAAATAAATGAGCAAGTAAAAAAAGATGTCCTTGTAACATAGGTTTTTTGTTGTGTCTGTTTTTTCATTTTAGATGAAAGTGTGTGAAGGAATACATACAATTGCAATGGAATCTATTGTAGGATTGGTGTTAGAAACAGGATATAACAATAAAAAAATTATTCACCAACTCTGAATTTTGAACCTTCATGTCACAATTTATGACCCAACCCGATGGAATGACCCATCTGTATTTGGCTTGCGATAGATGACACCAATAATGATCTTCTTTTCATTAATTACTACTTCCAACCAAAGTGAATCAGCATGTGCTACTTCAAAATTTCCCAAAAGCCTGTATTTAAGGGAAGAGTGAATGTATGCACCAACACCTCCACCTCTTAAAGTATGATTGCGGCATTTCACCTCTAAAGTATAGCCTTGTATGCCCAAGATGGATGTGTCTGGTACGCTCCACACTTCAGATAAACATATTATATCAAATTTTGATTTGATACTACATTCGTATAACAGTTTTAGGTTTTCTATATTTCTATTCAAAGATCTGATATTGACATGTGTGAATATGAATTAGTGTTTGAATAAAACTTGAAGGCAAAGGTCCCTCGGGAGAACTGCTGTATTACAGACAACAATCTCTGTCATGTGATGAGTGGGGCTTACACATGGAAGCTCACAAACAGGATTATACACGGTGGTAATACACACACTCCTCATTACACGAATGACTCATTGCTTCAAGTCTAGGCTTTGCCTCAGTACTATAGCACTACAGTTGTATATAAATTATGCATGAACCCGGTCATAATACAGTGTTGTGACTACCGTATGGAGTGTAAAAGGGAAAGGGAATTAGCTATATTTGGCAATTATTTCCTTTTTCCCCGTTTTTATTGAAAAATGAATAATTTAAGTAATGTACACTGTACATACATTGTTTTGTATACAATCGCTGGAGACAGACTTTTACATACAAAAAAAGGCTCGCCTTCCTGTCTTGTCTTCTAATAATTTCTTAAATCCCCCCCTCGTTATTTGTGTCTTCTCTGCAGGTGTTATTCTCATTTCATATATTGTTATTATTTTTTAACTTTTATATATTTGTTTTCCTTTGTATATTTTTAATGAAAGTAATGAATAAAGTGAACTTGAACCTGAACTTTTACATGTACATGTATGTAAGTACCCATACATGTATGTACAACTTCATTACCGGTAAGCCTTAGACACATTACATGTAGACGTATGCCTGGTTGCCAATTTTTGACAACCTAAAAAAAACCTGCGACCAACCACAACCAATTTGAAAGAATTTATAGTGGGCAATCGGTTACTGATGGTTTGTACATTAAAGGCAGTTGCTGATTGGTTATTGAATTTCGTAAGAAAATTTTCCAATCATTAAAGATTTTTTATGATTAATTTGCAAACACTCAAGGAAATATATTGCCGAATGGTAGTCGGTTGTTTGGCTTTTGGTCGGCAATAACAAGCAACCACATGTAGTCAATGATCGGTTGCTGATGTTTGTACGACTGTCAGAAAAATTCTAGTGAGGGATGGGTATGGATTGTTGGTTATTATTTATAGCAATTGTTAGATTATTTTTCACATTGTGATGTTTATTAAAGTTTCTTTTAAACCAATAATTACAGTGTATGTTGCCGAATATTAAGATTTTAACATAAAAATAATAATTTTTGTCATGAAAAATGGAGAAGGGGACAGAGGGAAATGGTTATGGAATGCTACAAAGATGATGGCAAAGCTGCGTACGGATAACAGTGAGAAGCAGTAGGTTCAACTTAATGAGAAGGGGAAGGGGAGCATACATGTGCATGTAGTATGGAAGGGGAGGGGGGGGGGGGGGGGACTATTTTCAGAAATAAGAACAGAAGTCATCTTTTTATTATCTTTTTTTCAACTGGCTGCCTTACAGTTGAAAGAACTAGTAAAAGAGATATGTGACTATACTGCATGATTGCATCTAGGCTATAAACTGGAAATAAATTAAGTTTAGATATGACAATATCAATAGTCACTTTTTTCAATAGTGTACAATGTTAAATGTTGAAAATGATAAACTTCCCATTTTTGTCATTGAAAATCTACTATTATACAATGGACAGACTTTTTCCATAACAGATATTAGATCTACATGTACATGTAGCACACTGTAGTATCAGGTACATATGAATAAACAGATCAGACTTGATTTGAATTTTGGAGTTTGGACTGACATTGAGTTTATGTTATTAATAAGTAAGTTGATCAAGAAAAGTAAGGGATTGATATTCATACTAGTTTTCTTTGTTCTTGTTGTGTTCTTGCTCTTCAGCATCAGCATCAGTATACGGAAGTGTGAGGTGATTATTATCAAGTATTTGGCATCATCTGTGCCTGGAAGGG
The DNA here is from genome assembly GCA_035222895.1 of Strongylocentrotus droebachiensis. Lineage (NCBI taxonomy): Eukaryota > Metazoa > Echinodermata > Echinoidea > Camarodonta > Strongylocentrotidae > Strongylocentrotus > Strongylocentrotus droebachiensis. Next base: position 288,056 of record JAVYIG010000577.1, on the reverse strand, counting down.
CAAAAGCAAAAAGTGACCCTTTGGACTCTTCAAAGGGGTTTTCCCCTACTGTTAATCGAAAAGTGCAGTGGGTTCATAACGTGGAAAGGTGGTGACTCTCCTCTACACGGGACCTCCATTTAGCGTCCCATCTGAGGGTCAGAGTGTTTTGCACTGTTTTGCACTCCGGGGTTGGCGGGACCACCTTCGTGTATCAACATCTCAGCTAAAGGGGTACTTTTCATGCGACAAAGTCCGGCCCGAGAATTGCAAAAAAGGGGGTATATTTGACTTTTCACCCCAGAGATTTCTTTAAAAAGGGGGTGTTTTTTCTCTCTCTCTCTCTCTTTGGATTCCTGAAAAATTTAAAAAGGGGGTTATAAAATATCAAAAAGGGGATGCTTTTTTCTCTCTCTCTCTCTCTAGGACTCCTGAGAAATTTATAAAGGGAGTTGTAAAATATCTTGAATATCATAGACAGGGGGTTACATTGAGCAGTGTTCCGGATTAAAAATAAGGGGGGTCGCCAAGGCAGGAAAAGCCTGCAAAAGGGGGGTACAGAAATGTTGGCATCCCTGAAATAGGGTGGTGCTTTCAAAGAGAGGGAACATGCATACACGTACCCTAAATAACGTGGCCGGGCATAGCATACGTCAAGGAAACAGGGGAGGGGCACATTAAAACACACAATGCAGGCTTCTTCAGTCATCAATCATGGTAAAGTATCAAACTGACTAAATTTATGAACCAGCAGTAGAAGTAACAATAGAAATTCCAAGTTTCTAAACTTGCATTTCTTGTACTTTGTAGACCCTACTGGTGGATGTTAGCAGTTGCAAACGTTTGGATATGTTGTAAATGTTTTGTACACGAACTGACGGGGAATGCAAAGCCTGATAATTTTGACTCTCTATGCTTTGCTGGAGTGCTAGGGTCTAGATTCTAGACTCTAGGAGCTCCTCTATTGTACAACAATCTTATTATTCTGCTATGAACCAAATGGCATTATGAGGAGCCCCAAGTGCAAGTCGTCAGATCGACCCGGCGATTTCACGCCCATTTGAAAAATATACATTTCCATTTCAATATCCACCCACCTGTTCCGACTGTTTTCGTAGCTGTTTTTCCCGTTCATACTGTGTAATAAGCTGCTCATTGTCGTCTTTAATCAATTCCAATTCCACCTCATGTTCTTGATTTTCCGTGACGGTATTCTCGAGTGTTTCCAAAACGTTGACAACAAGCGGCATCAATTCTTTGACGACGTCTTCATCGTAAGTTTTGATCATCTGCTCGAACTCGCGATAAATGCTGGCCGCAATACCCTGAACCCTCTCCGACATGACCGAGGGCCCCGTCTCGTCTCCCGTGCCATACACGGTCTCAAGCCCGTCGTCCATCATCTTGGCTTCAGCTGCTTGTTTCGACTTTTAAATGGCCAAATCGACGATTAATTCCACAAATTTCTCCGCGAATGTTGTCTTCAGATCAATGGTTTCAGATGCGAAAGTAAAGTATATTCAAAGTCTGGACAGTTTTGCACAAAACTGGCGTTATTTGATGGCCATTTTGATGACTTACAAGCACAAGAACGATGACACATCACTCGGAAAACGATCGTGCTGAAAAAAAGTGTTCCATCATTGGCAAAAGATGGCGCTATACCAGCAAATGACAAGACCTTCCAATCTTAACAAAGTTATTTTTTACCAAATTTATACAAAGTCCACTTTTTCACATGGGGCATGTTAATTATGGAGAAGAAAGATCGAGTATGAATGTGAAAATGTTGACATATCGATGATAATTTAAACACCAAATTCGCAATTCAGTGAGTGGTTTATATTTAGTATGATATTATTAAAATGTTGGTTTAATATTTTGTTTCAATCTTTATCATTTACTATCTAGTTAATTTATATTTTGGATAAGATGGATTTCCCGAAATCAAGTTACCGATTATTTGTTCCACCTTTATCTCTCCCCTTCTCATTAATTGTCCCATTCCTCTCTTCCTCTATTTATCTCTTCCCCTTCTCAAAATCTTCATCCTTTTCTCTCTCAACCTCGATTCATTTTTTCTCTCTATCCTCTCATCCTTTTCATTCTATTTTCTCATCCTCCATTAAAAAATCAGTTTGACCAATGGCTAGCATGAATAAACACACCTCAAACACAATATTTATTTTATCATTATTTGTTTTAATATCATGAACCTAATAATACTGGGCTTTTATATAGCACTTAATACATCAATGATGTGTCTAAGCGCTTTACAAATATATTATTACCCGTCATCGAATTCAGGTTTACCCGCAGACAATGTATAAGGCCCATAATTTTTTCTTCCGAGCTCAAGGAATTTTGTTCGAAACTTTGGACTCATGCTGGCATTCTTCAAATGTAAATTATGTTCATGACTAATATGCCTGAAATCAATATTTATGCAATATGACAATATGTCTCTTTAGAATTGAAATTCATTATTTGCTTCTCTGGCTCTCTGAGAAACATTTTTGTTCATACTCTTAAATGACCATACAAACACTTTGCATACAAAAAAAAACTTAGCTACATCATCTATCTGAAGATATATTATTGGTTGTCTGCAATATGACATGGCATGAACTGCCAAATTGCATGAATCCAATAATTAATATTGATAAAATACATAGAGATAGCATAGTACATATGTATAGTGCAACCATATTATACATAGAGGTTCTTATAACTAGATTCCAATGTATGGAATAGGTCTTAAAGAAAACCAAACCCCAAGAAAAAAGTTAATTCATTCTGAGAGATTTATTGTATTCTTACCCATTAATCTAAACAATTCCTCATCAAAGTTTATGAGAGAGGTATCATGCAAAATATCATTAGGCATGGGATTCTCCATTTTACATAATTTGCGAACACCATTACCAAGTAACCAAGTACATTACCAAGTAAATGTATTCAAATTTATGAATGCCTCCTTCCCACGCCCTTGTCATGCTAAAAAGACATACACGATGCCAAGAATATATTCAATTATAATATAAAAATAAGGAATATTGTCGATCAATAGGCATGAATAAAAGTTATCTTTCAGCATGCCTACAATTATTCTTTAGGGTGAGGTTTCCATTAATTGTATTGTGGCAGGATCCGAACACGTTTCCAGGTAGCAGCGACTATCATGATTCATAGAAGCCTAGTTGATCCAACACAATGGGAGCTGAAGTGAAAGAAAAGTACAAAACATCAGATTAAAAGCTAGAATATCAAGTTAAATAATTTGCATATGTACACAATTTATATTTTACATTATTAGTTTGTATATTGTAAGACATTGTTGATATTCTTGGTTTTTTAAGTATTGTTTGTAATAGTAAATTCAGTATTTTTTGTTTTGTTACGTTTTCTAAACTGATTTGTACCAAAATACTTTGTTTAGCTGTTTAAGGGGTTAGGCTTGATTAGCACATGTGCTATTATCTGGCCCCTTTTACCAACCAATAGTTTCTCTTCTTGTACGAAATGTATGTCTTGCTGTTGGTAAATAAATCAAATCATATCAAATCAAATCAACTGCAGTCGTATCAGAACAATATGCATGCATTAACGTCTGTGTTTATACGATGCGGACAGAAGAGCATCTCCTGGACTATCTAGATGTTCTATGTCATTGCAATAAGAATTCTAAACAAAAACAAGGCACTGACGAACAACATGAATGCAACAAAGTCATGTAAGATCATTTATTTCTGAAGTGATAATAACACAGTTATTTTAGTTGTTCCCTTGTTAACTTCCAGCTCCTTGACCAATATTCTACTAATTTTTTTGGGACAGCATTATCTTGAATGATTCAAACAATTCAAGGTATCAGTTAATAATGCTTGAAAGTCTCATTGCCATCAAAAACACAACGCAATATATATTCCGTAATTAACGGTGTATAAACCACACCTTTTTGCCGCCGAAAAAAATTCAAAGTCGGGGGTGCGGTTTATACACGGTACACCAAAAAAAAGAGTTTTTTTTTTTTTTTTTTTTTAAGGGTGAAAAAGAGGGGTGCGGTTAATACATGAGGGCGGTTTAAACAATGTTAATTAAGGTATTGGCGTATGCTGCTCAAATTCATGGCTGCTAGTGCCTTGATACAGGGCCAATGTGGAAAGCAGTTTTAAAACTGACAATGCTACCCTGTAAAATTAAACTAAAAATAAATAAATAGGATATAATCAACTTTTTAATCTCCAATACATCTACCGGTAGTCATAAAATAAGATCTACATTGTTTTGTTGACTGCCTGCAAAAAGGCTGCTACTGCCATTGGTAATGCGTAGCTCTTAGCCTCTCTCTCTCTTTCTCACCTTAACTCTTACCACCCTAGTGTGGGGGCAGCCAAGGATTTTGCTCGTGATAGTTTAAGCTTAGGGTTAGTAATTTATAAATAACGTAAAGAAAATAAACATACTCAATCTCAATGCAGCAACTATTGCAGCAAAGATGGTGACATTGCCAAAGACTGATTTCCTCATCATGTCATGCTCTTCCTGAGACTGTTCTGGTCCTGATCCTGGGGGCTGCATTTTAAACATGATGCTCGGATGGGACTAGACTAAACTTCTTGAAAAAAATACCTGTGAATTTGAAAAAAAGAGAAAAAAGGATGAGTACAGTTTACATTCACAAAGAATTTGCAGCTTGCAAGCAGGAATAAAAAGTAACAGAAGGGTACATAATTTTGGACCTCAAAATATCAAAAGTTTGAACATTTTTCATTACATTACATTTTCAAACATTACAATTTCTCAATCAATTTCACAACTACACAAGTCTATATTATATCTTCCTCACCGCCTTTCAAGCAATAAATAAAACTTAAACCTTAGTCTCATGCAGTCAACGAATGTATTCAGTCATTCATACTCAAGGAGATGATTGGTGAGAGCAAGAGCTGAAACCAACACTGGCTTGCCAAACAATTTTATGTACCGGTAACCTGACATCCACACATTACTGACTATCAACTCCAGGATTGCGTCACTCCCGTATATCAGATGATGCTGATGATGATGATTATAAGCACGAGCGATGTGTATATTTTGAAGCAATAGTACCATGTCCACGTCCAGGGTTAGCACGTTTAAAACGGAGTCGGGCTAACTCGGCCCACGGGACTACTCGGCCCAGCTGGAAAAACTGGGCCGAGATGTCCCGACCTGATTAATCGATCGAGAGATACCAATGTGTATATGTTTGTACTCTTTGTGACTTAATAATGCCCTTTCCAACCAAAATCTTTAATGGAATTGTGTTAAATGATACTAATGAAGACAATCTGTGACTTATCTTTAGGTAAAATGACAAAAAAATGACATTTCGGACAATTTACTCACAGCTCGCAATCCCCATTGCCGCACGTACATTAAATGCGCGTTGTATCTACTCGGACCACTGAAATTCGAGCAGTGTTTTTGTCGGTAAATCACTGCAAAAATATCATTTTTATCTCGTATGAAGGTCTATTTTTTATTTCTGACACAAATTTCATTATTGAGAAGTCGAATATAGTACATTTTAGACGAGATGGTTGATGTTTGTTCACATTCTTTCGTCCTGGCCGTAAATTAGCAGACTACTGCCTAGTGCTACCGCAGCAGCTCAGCTCAGTGTGCAGCTAGCCGTACAGCGCCGCCGGCCGGGTCGGCGGGGGAATTCACTGACTCGGCGACGGTACCGGGCCGCTGCACTGCATTTCGCATGGTTGTACTGCCCAATTTGATCGAGTGATGTGAGTATAACTAATCAAACTTGATCTATATCTACTGTATTATCATTATTTATTCCGAGTAGAATATCCAATTTGATTTAGGGAGTAAACTAGACCTAGATCTATATCTAAATCATTATCATATACTAGATTAGTCATTCAGAGTAGAATAGGTCTATTCGATTAATGAAGGAATGGAATTTTTCTTTTTCATAATCAGATAATCATATTTTACTCCTAAAAGTTAAAGACTTGATAAATAGCTAGATCTCTCGTAAGGGCCTAGCCTAGTACTGTAAGAGAAGTGAGCTGATGAATCGCCTTCTTCTTTTATTTTGGAGGGGCAGGCGCGTAGCCAGGGGGGGGCAGTGGGGGCGGTCGCCCCCCCCCCCCCAAAAAAAAAAAGAGAAAAAAAAGAAAAAAGGAAGAGGACGTGGGAAGAAAAAGGATTAAGAGTCGAGAACGGTACAACGAATCTTCTTTCTCTAATTATTTATTGAAACATCAAAGCTTCCGCGCTTCGCGCGGGAAGGGGGGACGGAACTGAATTCAGATAAGGATAAAGAGTCGAGAACGGAACAACGAATCGTCTTCTTTCTCTAATAATTTATGAAACGTCAACGCTTCCACGCTTCGCGCGGGAGCGGGAAACTGAATTCAGACAAGGCTTTAGAGTCGAGAACGGTAAAAACGAATCGTCTTCTTTCTCTAATTATTTAATGAAACATCAAAGCTTCCGCGCTTTGCGCGGGAAGGGGGGACGGAACTGAATTCAGATAAGGATTAAGAGTCGAGAACGGTACAACGAATCGTCTTCTTTCTCTAATAATTTATGAAACGTCAACGCTTCCACGCTTCGCGCGGGAGCGGGGAAACTGAATTCAGACAAGGATTTACAGTCGAGAACGGTAAAACAAATCGTCTTCTTTCTCTAAAAATGTAATAAAACGTCAAAGCTTCCGCGCTTAGCGCGAGAGGGAGGGGGGGGGGGGACTGAATTCAAACAAGGTTTAAGAGTCGAGGACGATATAACGAATCGTCTTCTTTCTTTGATGAGAGGGATGGAGACGAGAGGGATTGGTGAGGGATGGAGATGATGAGAGGGAAGGAGACAATGTTGATGATGTAAGGGATGAAGACGCTGTTGATGAGAGGGATTGGTGAGGGATGGAGACGGTGTGAGGAATGAAGATGATGAGAGGGATGGAGATGATGAGAGGGATGGAGACGGTGAGAGGGATGGAGATGAGAGGGATGGAGATGATGAGAGGGATTGAAATGATGAGAGGGATGGAGATGATGAGAGGGATAGAGATGATGAGAGGGATGGAGATGAGAGGAATTGAGATGGTGAGAGGGATGGAGATGATAAGAGGGATGGAGATGATGAGAGGGATGGAGATGATGAGAGGGATAGAGATGATGAGAGGGATGGAGATGAGAGGAATTGAGATGGTGAGAGGGATGGAAATAAGAGGGATGGAGATGATGAGAGGGATGGAGATGATGAGAGGGATTGAGATGATGAGAGGGATGGAGATGATGAGAGGGATTGAGATGATGAGAGGGATGGAGACGTTGAGAGGGATTGAGATGATGAGAGGGATGGAGATGATGAGAGGGATGAAGATGATGAGAGGGATGGAGATGATGAGAGGGATGGAGATGATGAGAGGGAAGGAGATGATGAGAGGGATGGAGATGAGAGGAATTGAGATGGTGAGAGGGATGGAGATGATAAGAGGGATGGAGATGATGAGAGGGATGGAGATGATGAGAGGGATAGAGATGATGAGAGGGATGGAGATGAGAGGAATTGAGATGGTGAGAGGGATGGAAATAAGAGGGATGGAGATGATGAGAGGGATGGAGATGATGAGAGGGATTGAGATGATGAGAGGGATGGAGATGATGAGAGGGATTGAGATGATGAGAGGGATGGAGACGTTGAGAGGGATTGAGATGATGAGAGGGATGGAGATGATGAGAGGGATGAAGATGATGAGAGGGATGGAGATGATGAGAGGGATGGAGATGATGAGAGGGAAGGAGATGATGAGAGGGATGGAGATGAGAGGAATTGAGATGGTGAGAGGGATGGAGATGATAAGAGGGATGGAGATGATGAGAGGGATGGAGATGATGAGAGGGATAGAGATGATGAGAGGGATGGAGATGAGAGGAATTGAGATGGTGAGAGGGATGGAGATGATGAGAGGGATGGAGATGATGAGAGGGATTGAGATGATGAGAGGGATGGAGATGATGAGAGGGATTGAGATGATGAGAGGGATGGAGACGTTGAGAGGGATTGAGATGATGAGAGGGATGGAGATGATGAGAGGGATGAAGATGATGAGAGGGATGGAGATGATGAGAGGGATGGAGATGATGAGAGGGAAGGAGATGATGAGAGGGATTGAGATGATGAGAGGGATGGAGACGATGAGAGGGATTGAGATGTTGAGAGGGATGGAGATGATGAGAGGGATGGAGATGATGAGAGGGATGGAGATGATGAGAGGGATGGAGATGATGAGAGGGATGGAGATGATGAGAGGGATTGAGATGATGAGAGGGATGGAGATGATGAGAGGGATTGAGATGATGAGAGGGATTGAGATGATGAGAGGGATGGAGACGTTGAGAGGGATTGAGATGATGAGAGGGATGGAGATGATGAGAGGGATGAAGATGATGAGAGGGATGGAGATGATGAGAGGGATGGAGATGATGAGAGGGAAGGAGATGATGAGAGGGATTGAGATGATGAGAGGGATGGAGACGATGAGAGGGATTGAGATGTTGAGAGGGATGGAGATGATGAGAGGGATGGAGATGATGAGAGGGATGGAGATGATGAGAGGGATGGAGATGATGAGAGGGATGGAGATGATGAGAGGGATTGAGATGATGAGAGGGATGGAGATGATGAGAGGGATTGAGATGATGAGAGGGATGGAGACGATGAGAGGGATTGAGATGATGAGAGGGATGGAGATGATGAGAGGGATTGAGATGATGAGAGGGATTGAGATGATGAGAGGGATGGAGACGATGGAGGGATGGAAATGATGAGAGGGAAGGAGACAATGTTGATGATGTAAGGGATGAAGACGCTGTTGATGAGAGGGATTGTAGAGGGATGGAGACGGTGTGAGGAATGAAGATGATGAGAGGGATGGAGATGATGAGAGGGATTGAGATGATGAGAGGGATGGAGACGTTGAGAGGGATTGAGATGATGAGAGGGATGGAGATGATGAGAGGGATTGAGATGATGAGAGGGATTGAGATGATGAGAGGGATGGAGATGATGAGAGGGATGGAGGGATGGAGATGATGAGAGGGAAGGAGACAATGTTGATGATGTAAGGGATGAAGACGCTGTTGATGAGAGGGACTGGTTAGGGATGGAGATGATGAGAGGAATGGAGACGATATTGATAATGAAAGGGATGGAGACAATGTGAGGGATGGAGATGATGAGAGGGATGAAGATGATGAGAGGGATGGAGATGGTGAGAGGGATGGACATGATGGGAGGGATGGAGACAGTGTGAGGGATGAAGATGATGGGAGGGATGGAGGTGGTGACAAGATGGTGAGAGGGATGGAGACGATGAGAGGGATGGAGACGGGAGGGATGGAGACGTCTCCCTCTAATCATCAATATCGTCTTCATCCCTTACATCATCAAAATTGTCTCCATTCCTCTCATCATCTCCAATTTTCCATATCTCTCATCATCTCCATCCCTCACATTGTCTCCATCCCTTTCATTATCAATATCGTCTCCATTCCTCTCATCATCTCCATCCCTCACCAATCCCTCTCATCATCTCTATCCCTTACATCATTAACATTGTCTCCATTATGTATTATGCCACGTTGTGGAAAGGCAATTTTATTTTTTTATTCATTATTTATTTATAGTATGTACATATTTACAGGTACACAAGATCAGATATAAATCTGTTAACTCCCAGCCCCCCCCCCCCCCCCCCTCCTCGTGTTGTGGTATTGGTACGTATTATTTCATATGCAATTTACAAGGCAAAAAAAAATCTAAATAAATAAAGTTAAAACAATTAAATAAAAATGAGGACACATAATAGCAATAAACATTATTTGTTTACGACTCCAAGATACAAATTCCAACAATATGACGTCAAGCTGACTCAAAATAACAAATGATAAGCAGGTGTAATCGTGTATTAATTTTATGCCACATTGTGGTAATGCAATTTTGTTTTTTTATTTATTATTTATTTATAGTATACATATTTATACAGGTACACAAGATATCAGTTATAAATCTGTTAACCCCCAGCCCCCCCCCCCCAAAAAAATATAAAAATCGATTTTGCTCATAGATCTTTGCCTCTGTTGCTGATTACATACCCGGCCGAGATGGATGGGAAGTGGGGGGGGGGGGGGGGCAGCTGCCTTTTAGAAATTGGAGGAACGGTTAAATTAATGACCAGTTGACCAAAGGTCCAGGAGAAGGCTTACAAGAATTAAGATCCCCCTGCCCAGGGGCGGCCGAGCGACTTCCAAAGTGGGGGGGGGGGCACCAACAAAAAAGGGCACTTTCTGGAGGAAAAAAAGGGCACCTACAGTGGGAAATCTCAAAGCGAAAATATACAATGTTTTAGACATTGGTATATACCCCTACATTGTGATTACATTATCAGGGATGATTCCAATATATGTTTCTCTTCATACATCATACAAGATATCGCTTAAGCATCATACTTTACAGTTGGGTGTGATGTCTGAATATGCATTTACGAGCGAGCGAAGCGAGCGTGAAAAATTTCAAAGATCTATGAGGTCGCAGTGCGAAAAATTACATCTTATAAAGAGGAAAAAAGCCAATCGTGATGGGGTTATAAGCACATTCTCATAACGGAAGACTGAAAAGACCTTTGATAAGTAATTATATCATCTTTAAATGCGAGCGAGCGCAGCGAGCGAACTGTGGGGGAAATTGCTCTTAGTCGCCTTAAATAAGGGGCACGTTTAATGATTACATGAAAAGGGGACAATTATCGAAAAGGATAAGACACTTATAAGAAAAGAAAAGGAGCACGTGTCAAAGTACAAAGGATTATTATAAGAGGTGAAAATGAGGCATTTTTTCACCTGAAAAGAGGCACTCACCAGTGATGAAAAAGAGGCGTTTACGAAAATGGGAAATGGGCATTTGTTGACGGAAAAGGGGCACCCATCAGATTTTGATAGGGGCATTTATAAGAGGTGAAAAGGGGATAGTTCCCTTATTAGAAAGGAAAAGGGGCACGTATCATTATTAAAAGGAGAATTATCAGAGTTGAAAAGGGGCATTGACCAGATATGAAAAGGGGCACTTATAATAAAGGAAAATGTGCATGTGCATTTGTTGAATGAAAAGAAGGCACCGTTCAGATTTTTAAAAGGGGCAGTTATGAGAAGGGGAAGGAACTCTTTCTTTTTAATGGGGCACTTATCATAAGGAAAAGGGGCACTTATTAGAAAATAAGAGGGGCACATGTTAAAATGAAAGGTGTGCTCATCCGAGTTTAAAAAAGGGGTAGTTATTAAAAGGAGAAGGGGCACTTCTTACAAAGGAAAAAAGGGGAAGTTGTCAAAGTAAAAGGAGCACCTCTCAGTTTTGAATAGGGCAATTATCAGAGGTAAAGGGGGCACTTATTTAAAGTGAAAAGGGGCACTTCTCGTACCTGAAAAGAGGCACTTACTAGAGATTAAAAAGGGCACTTATTCAAGAATATTTCAAGATTTATGAGAATGGAAAATGGACACTTATTGCAAAGGAAAATGGGAACATGTCGAAGGAAAAGAAGCACGTGTCAAAAATAAAAAAGGGCACTCGTCAGAGGTGAAAAGGTGGAAGGGGCACCTTTCCTATGTAAAAGGGGCACTTACAAAATAAAAGGGGCACTTTTCCTATGTAAAAAGGGGCACTTTTGGGGTATCTGAAAAAGTGGGGGGCACTGCCCCCCCCCCCCCCCCCCCCCCCCCCGGGAGGGCCGCCTCTGCCCCTCCATGCACCGGCACGTCATTGCCAGATCATGTCTTATAATTGCTTTGCTTTGTATGTATCTCTTTGATTCCCAGAAAAAGGTAACAAAAAGGAGATTTTTTGGTTTGTTTGGGGGGGGGGGGGGAGGTGGTGGGGGCTGCATTATTTATACAAAAAAATTGAAGCCAATACCTCCTTTTCGTAGAATTTTTTTGAAGCAGCCCCCTCCAAAAAAATAAGAAGGCGATTCTTCAGCTCACTTCTCTTACAGTACTAGGCTAGGCCCTTACGTTAGATCTAGCTATTTATCAAGTCTTTAACTTTTAGGAGTAAAATATGATTATCTGATTATGAAAAAGAAAAATTCCATTCCTTCATTAATCGAATATTCTACTCTGAATGACTAATCTAGTATATGATAATGATGTAGATATAGATCTAGGTCTAGTTTACTCCCTAAATCAAATTGGATATTCTACTCGGAATGAATAATGATAATACAAGTAGATATAGATCTAGTTTGATTAGTTATACTCACATCACTCGATCAAATTGGGCAGTACAATCATGCAATGCAGTGCAGCGGCCCGGTACGGGCGCCGAGTCAGTGAATTCCCCCGCCGACCCGGCCGGCGGCGCTGTACGGCTAGCTGCACACTGAGCTGAGCTGCTGCGGTAGCACTAGGCAGTAGTCTGCTAATTTACGGCCAGGACGAAAGAATGTGAACAAACATCAACCATCTCGTCTAAAATGTACTATATTCGACTTCTCAATAATGAAATTTGTGTCAGAAATAAAAAATAGACCTTCATACGAGATAAAAATGATATTTTTGCAGTGATTTACCGACAAAAACACTGCTCGAATTTCAGTGGTCCGAGTAGATACAACGCGCATTTAATGTACGTGCGGCAATGGGGATTGCGAGCTGTGAGTAAATTGTCCGAAATGTCATTTTTTTGTCATTTTACCTAAAGATAAGTCACAGATTGTCTTCATTAGTATCATTTAACACAATTCCATTAAAGATTTAGGTTGGAAAGGGCATTATTAAGTCACAAAGAGCACAAACATATACACATTGGTATCTCTCGATCGATTAATCAGGTCGGGACATCTCGGCCCAGTTTTTCCAGCTGGGCCGAGTAGTCCCGTGGGCCGAGTTAGCCCGGATTCTTTAAAACAACCCTAGGCCTAGCCATGTCTCACTTGCCTCCTGAAACTCTCGGCGCCGGGCCGGGAGCTCTGCCCACGCTCCCCGCGCTCCTGATGTGGTACCATTTTAGCTCACCCGTTCCCGTTCCGTGCAGTCTCTCGCTCTGATCAATTCAAACCACACTGCAATTATAATTCATCGCATTATGAAACTATCATGCCCACTTACCTTCAGTATATTGTCTGCTTACTGTAGAAGAAGATCAGGACTATTGTTACACAAATCTGAATCAGTGAAACAGGTATTAACGTTGCTTTTTACAGAAAAAAATTACTGTACTGTGTGCATCTATGCATATGTACTGGACGTGAGTGCTCCGATTATACGCGCGCGTGCTAGCTATTTGGGAATTGCATAACCGGCATGCCTCGTCACAGTGCACAGGCTAGGCGGCCAGGCCAGGCGGCCAGGCCAGGCGGCGGTACAGGCGAGGCCGAGGAGCCGCGCCTGGTATAGGTGGTAGCGGGAGGGGGATGTGTACATGTATTGTATATAGTCTAGTTCAGTCGAGATAATGGTAAATAAAAGAAACAAGAAAAAAAGATGAGGCTGATGCATGGTGACTGATGACGATGAAATATAATGATGATGATGATGATGATGATGATGATGATGATATGAGATATGAGGTGATGATGACGAGAGGATATGATGCTCTCCATTTACCATATGCAAGGACAACATTCACTCTGAATACTCTAATGTCCACTGGCCCCAGGTTCTGGAATTCACTTGATACTACTATAACAAATGCTTCAAGTATCTCAGTTTTTAAACGTAGACTTAAGTCATATTTGCTTCACAAGTATGTCGATGACACATGAATGTGTTATCATTCTTTATTTTTGTGTGTACTGTAGCATATTTAACTCTAATCACGATCTATTTTTCGTTATTTCTGACTTTGACATAATCCCCTTTTATCCCTTTTCTTTTTTCTTCTTCTTTCCCATCTGTACATATACCATATATTCCTACTTGTCGTTCTTGACCTCTGCACTCAGAGAGCAATAACTCATTGATGTCTCGATTTGGTGTCAGCTTGGGCTTGTCCGTATTAAATCGCCCTCCCACGGGTGTGTTGAGTTTTGCTCATATGATACATTTTTCCACACACACGGTGAGTTTGTTTATAGCTCACCCGGTGTGATGGGGATGTGCGCATCTTCGGGTATACTTGCTGTAGTCATCCATGCTGTGGTCAATGCATCGTTGGGTAGTTGTTCTCTGAGAGTATTTTGTAAATCGTTTTATATATTCAATATTTGTTGTATTAAAAAATCAGTTATCTTTGTCACATCATATGAGGGGGCCTTAACTTAACAAGCTGTGCTTCAACCAAGGTCTCCTCGTCTTTCCTTATTCTACATTGTACTGTTATGATTATACTTGTACTGTTATGATTAGTGCTGTAACCAAACGTTTAACCGTCCGGTATCCGACCGCCGATGGCGGATTCCGTTTTCAATTGGACGGTTTCGGTTAAACGAAAAAAAATTAAATAAAAAAAAAAAAAAAAAAAAAAAAAAAAAAAAAAAAAAAAAAAAAAAAAAATCGTTTTTTTTTTTAAAGTTTCGATTTATGCCCCTCCACCTGGCAATGTCTCCCAGCTCAGTAATCTGTTTTTTGACTCACCACTCCGAAACTAAAACAACACTCCAATTTGTCTGTCATCTTCAATATGTACTTTATAATAAAAATTCATCCAACTTTTACACATGGCGTACCACAAGGTTCTATCCTAGGTCCTCTACTGTTTTTTTAATTTACATTAATGATCTTACACATTCTTCTAAAAACGACATTGTTACTATTATTTGTGACAAGTTCACACGCACGGATCAGCGCCTTCAAATGCACCTCGCAGTTAAATGAAAGTCCTGGCTTGCTGCCGACAGAGTCGGTCAAAAAAAAAAAAAAAAAAAAAAAATTAATTTAATTTTTTAGTCGTTTAACCGAAAACCGTCCGGTTTTGACTGGCGGTTAAACGGAATTGGAGATATCCGTGATATTACAGCACTAGTTATGATTATATTTTATCGCATGTGTTTTCTGGAAGACAAATAAACTTGATACTTGATGATGATAACTGTAGTGGTGATGATGCTGATGATGATGATGGTGATGATGATGATGGTGATGATGATTAATGTTGATGATTGTTCAAATGAACAAGATGAATTGAATTTGTCATATTCATTGTATTTATCACTAGCCTAGCTGGCGCTGGCTGGCTCGATTACTTCAAATCATCGGTCACCGCGTACCGGATCGCGTTTAAGATTTTATTGCTGTTAATTGCATGGGTTTTCACAAAGTCTGGTAAATTGGCCCAGACCATTAATTTGTAGATGAGAGGGCCGGTTTATTTCACAGACATTAGCCACAGCATTTTGTGAGTAAAGTTAGGGGCATGTTTTCGCAAAAGGTTGGTAATATATATGCGACCACCCGACCCTCTAGTCGACGTGATGACCCGACTAATTTGAAGTAAGACCTACAGTCTGCATAGCCATGCAAACTTGCCAGTTTTACAACCAATGTGTACTGTAGTCAATAACCAGGATATTAAATTTTATGACCAAAAGGCATTATGTACTGCTCCCCCCTATGGTAACTCATTATCTTACATCTCTCTGTAACATATTAAGTAAACATCGATATATTGAAAATCTACAGCATAGCATTAAAGGTACACATACCGGTACTCAAAAGTTTGAATAGCAGCCAGACTAAGGTATAGTCAATTCAATATACATACATATTATTTTTTAACGGGATCTAACAAGACAGAATATGCTAATCAAGGTTATTATAGCCCCCAAGTAAATCCTTCATTATTTCACATTGAATGCAATAGCAAAATAGATCTCGTTATATATTTGTTTGTTGTTAAATGGATTTACAACTTATCTGAAGAAGTCTGTTGATTGTGCCTATTGCACAATTGAAGATTATTGTACTCTGATCTATTTTAAATGCAACAGCTCTGGCCTGTATAAACATGATAAATTTTATACTGCGTGTGTTTGGCAGATCCATGGTGGACAGAACTTCACTCCAGCATCGGTGGTCTTCCATACAAGCAATCCGGACAAGGAGACCCCTCACATTAGCAACGCTCCAGACTTACCCATAGTGCACCATGATGGCTACGAGTCTTATCTACCTCCTGGCCATCGCTTCCAGATGAGAAAGTTCAACAAACTTAGAGGTGATTAATTAGACAGTGGTGTTAGGCTAGAGGTCATATGCAGTACGTCAGGGTTTTGATAAGAAATGTTTTTTATTAAAATAAGAAGAAAAAGAAAAACCACCAACCATGATTTGTATTGTTCTAAAAATAATTTATTGATTATTTTTTTTAACAGAAGCATGTTCTCACTGCTGTATTTCTCTCAAAGTCGTTTAATTACTGTAACACCAGCTAGTGCATGCAACTATGGCGTATCTAGCTTCAAGGTATTATGGCACCATGGGAAAACAATGATATTACAGTATATTTTTTGCATTTCAAACCCTACAAAATTCAATTTCTTATGCACTTTACCCATATGAAAATTTGCATGGGAGCGCCGAGATCACAGGCATAATATGAGCATGTTTTCATGAAGGTTGAGCCCTTCCTCTTTGACTGTTATCATCACTGTATGGTTTACCTCAATTTTGCAGATGTTCTTCTACACGATGGGGTAATATCAAAGAAACAGATCAGCAGCCCTGTTCACGTTACCAAGGATGAGCTGATCCGTGTGCACACTGAGGAGTACATTGAGGAGTTCTTTGAAGGCAAGACAAGTGCTAAGGAACAACGAGTGACTGGGTTCACATGGAGTGAGGGACTGGTGTCAAGGTGTAGATATGAAACAGGTAAAATCAAACTTTCATGAAAACCATGTATGCCATGGGCGACAAATCAAAGGCCAAAAGGCTGTGAAGGTTTTATTTCATAGATTGTTGTTTCTTCAAATGAAGTCTATATTCAATTTTTCTCAATTAAAGCATACAACAGTAGGCTATAAGCAAATGTACAAAATGATGGATACATACATTTGACCAAAAAAAGTACAATGAAAATTGAGATTCTAATATTCAGATAAGGATGTGTAAACTTCCATCTATCAAGAAATAAAATAAAGCTTGTTGTTTGTTTGTTATTGTTTGTTCATGCAACTTCATTTTAAAAACATGGAAATGATAAAGATTCCTTTAAACATCTAGTTGAAAATATATAATATTTTGCATACAAAATGATAATGTGTCTTACATGATGTTCAAGCTTCATTCAACAATCAAGCAAAAAATGAAATCCCAGTTTTTCTATAGAAAATGCAGGAAACTTTTTGACAGGGGAAGAGCTGTACAGAATTGATCTTGGATGGACTAAAAGTTGAAAAGCTTACCTTTACCTCACTGCTAGAAAAGAAAACATTCAGATACATGTTGGAGAGAGACTATGAGATATCAAGAATTTCAGTTGAATCAAAAGAACTCAGCATTTGAAGATTGATATGTTAGAACTCAGCATTTGAAGATTGATATGTTACCAGTAGGCTTTAGGGCACTCTGAACCTGAATTGTTAATTAGTTTCTGAGACCAGTGTTTAAAAACAGAGCTTCATCACTGCCGTAATAACTTGTTTTTAAAGCCCATCTGCACTAGTTAGGCCGAGGGGGATTAGACTTACCTGCGAGGTCAATGACAGGTGGTTATCTCATCCAATCAGATCTCAATTAACATAAGAAAAAGGGGATCATGGGGGATCAACAGGCACAGATTAGGTATTGTTTGCTATATAGAGGACGCAAGTAGCTATAAGTAGTGCAGTGGGGCTTTAAGACAATTAGACAATAATTTTCTTGTTTCTGTGTTGATGTTGCAGGTGGCACCATCCTGGCTGCTGAGCTGGCCCTCGGGAGGGGCTTGGTGTGCAATACAGGAGGGGGCACTCACCACGCCTTCCCCGATCATGGAGCAGGTTTCTGTCTCCTCAACGACATGGCAGTTGCAGCAAGACTTATGGTGCATGGAGGGAAGGTTGACAGGGTACTGATTATCGACCTAGATGTACATCAGGTGAGAAACGTTTTAATTAAATTGTTTACAGGTATGTTGGCCATCTAGTTTTCTTCTATTTAAGACCTGGCTACTAAGAATATAAGCTTGTAGGTAAGCAGCTAGTTGACCTAGAACATTAAGTCCTAATAAAAGGACTTAGTAATACAGGATTGATGTCTTTCCTATCTATGATGTACCAGGTCCAATTAGTCAAAGTCAACCCTATCAGCCTTCCTGAGAACAAATAAAGTTCTCAAAGTTTCCCGATTGTTGTCAATCCTCTGTACCTCTCTCTGAAGGATGACAGCACATCCCTTATCTTTCAGGAAGGCCCAGTGTCTCTTCACCCTCTATGTCCATCAAGGCAAGAAGTACTCTCTGTCAAGAAGCACCAAGGCAACCCTGCCATCTCTATAGATCCTTAGACAGCTAGCAGACAACGAAGACATTAAGATCATTCAAGACCACATATCCTTGTTCCTTTTTATAAATGATAATATCTTTATATCCCTTCTCTCCTTTCCTGGTCAAGGGTAATGGAACAGCCCTCATCTTCCAGACCCAAATTTGTTCACTCTTTCTGTCCACTGCAGTAAGAAGTATCCTGTCTAGAAGCAATAGAGCTACCTTGAGACCTCTGTAGATCCTGAGACATTTCACGTTCAGAACATGACAGTTTCACAAGACGACATACATATACATGTATCCTCCTTGGCTCCTTTAATTGCTAACTTCAATGTCTGTTATTATTCTCTGTCTCTTTTCAAGGGTGATGGCACAGCTCTTATCTTCCAGGAAGACCCCAGTGTGTTCACACTGTCTGTTCATTGTGGCAAGAACTACCCTCTCAAGAAGCAACAGAGCGACCTTGATGTCTCTGTAGATCGTGGAACAGGGGACGATGACTACATGAGGATCATTCAAGACCACATACCATCGATCCTCACAAATTTCCGCCCAGAACTGGTCTTCTTCGATGCTGGTGTCGATCCTCACAAGGATGATGCTTTAGGATATTTAGAGTTAACTGATCAGGGTAAGAAAAGGTATTGAAAGGGTATTAAAAACAAAATCCCTATTTGATAAACTTCTTTCTTCATGATCATTAGCTGCATTTTAAAAGAAAATGTTTAAAGATTCTGTCAGAAGTGAGAAATGGAATAGATAAATTTATATAGCAATGGAAAGTGTATAAGCCATGGATTACAATAATATCAACTATATGCTATTATAGTGTCTGTCAGAGGAGTCTGAAGCTTTGAAAATTAGAAGTTTTCAACCTGAACACTAGCATCTTGTGTGGAATATGCATATTAACGATGACTTTGCAGTAATTTAGCACGGCTTATCGCCTCATATCAGCTATATAGGTGAGCCGATCGGGCCAACATATCATGTTGTGATTGTTACTGCGGCAAATTTGACCCCTGTTGATCTGTAATTTGGATGGGTGTGGAAAATTGGGTTTTTTATATGATTTTGTGCAATACTAAAAGGGAAAATATTTAGAAATTCCTTTATATAAGTATTCTACGTTCATTCAGCTGTCCATCAACTTAAAGTTGGATTTTCAGAGAGAAACTAAGTCCATTATTTTGGACTTACTTTTTAAGGTCATAAAAGATATTAAGATGTTCTAAAACTTAATATGTATTTGCTTCTCGTCATAAATGTCGATATACACTGTATATGTATGTCAGATTTATTTCCTTGCTTTATGAACATTGCATCAATCTTAAATTATTGGTGTTGGAATTCTCTGTCCCATGCAGGTCTTTTCAGACGAGATCATTGGGTGATCAATGAGGTCATCCAGAGGGGAATCCCCTGTGTGACTGTGATAGGAGGAGGCTATGACAAGGACATTGATAGGCTGGCTGCCAGACACTCCATTGTACATAGAGCAGCAAAGAAGGTGAGATATGACAAGAGATATTGTAAAGGGCATGTAATGGGGCAAATGGCACATAGCCTCTAAAAGAAGAACCTCAGCATTTCATCCAGTGTTCCATTTTAGCATGGCTGTCTTGTTTGTGCAATATCTTGTAATGGTCCCTTTGAATGTGTTTGGCTTATCGTGGCATAAGATAAAGTTTATTTGTTTTAAATTATTAAAGGTATAGACCAGTTTTGGAAACGCCCCCCTCTCAAAAAATGAAATGGAAGTTCTTATTACCGATCAGGTGAAAGATTATGTTTTGATTTATACGGGATGATACAAATTTTCTGGGAAATGGCCTATTAATTGATATATTTGGTAAATTATCATATCGATTCGGCCTGGATGGAAATCCTAATGCACTTCAACGTATTGCCATCTAAACCTGTAAAGGCAATATTTAAACAATCTTAAATGTATATTTTGTACCCCAAACCCTTGAACTGCAATTTTACCATTACCCGTCTATATCTTTAAACTTGTCATTGATAGAGAAGGAAAGAAAACAGTTGCTTTTAGCTAATAAGGTATCCATTTGTTTGTAATTAATTGATTTATTTCATTACCATCTATGTCACATCCCATATATCCCATATTGAGTTTATGATCGTAATGATCTTCTGTAATTGCATTTTTCATTAGTTTTGTTGTCCTTTACAATATTTACATTAAGTTCTGGGAATGAAATGCATTCATGAGAAACTGACTGAAGTAATTGTATACAGTTCCCACCATAAAGTGACAAGTTATCATTGATCTCTTGTCATAAATATTCATTGAAATTTTCTTGTGATTCCTTGATAATATCGTCAACTGCCTGCAAGAAGGCCATAACAGCTATGTAAAGTCAGTGGCAGCAACAGGTCTCTTGTTGGCAGCTGGAACCTGTTGCATATAATTTGCCACTGATGGTAACTTTGCCATCAATATTATCAGTCAACAGCCAATCATACCAAGGTTTCCATTGATGGCAAAGTTACCGTCAAAGCTGGAACTCGTTGCATAAAACTTGCCACTGATGGTAACTTTGCCATCAATATTATTGGTCAACAGCCAATCATATCAAGGTTTCCATTGATGGCAAAGTTACCATCAAAGCTGGAACCTGTTGCATAAAACTTGCTTCTGATGGTAACTTTGCCATCAATATTATCGGTCAACAGCCAATCATATCAAGGTTTCCATGGAAGATACCATTGATGGCAAAGTTACCATCAACAGTAAGTTTATGCAACATGGCCATGACAATTTATTTTTCTTCAGTTCTCCATGTAGAACTTAAGATTAACCTTAAGATTATATTTAATTGAATCTCTACTTAGTTTTAATAATGAACTTATTTTTTCCTCTTTTTATATAGATGCTTCACCAAGAGTGTAAAGCGTTTTAATCATTAAGTTTTCTGAGTAACTATCAATATTTTCTTCTTTATCTTTATATTTTAGGTTTGGCAAGAAAGGAGACTTTGATGTGACAAGTGTGCTCGATTCAGGGACTGCAATAGACGTTTACCAGAACATTTCTTCAAGTTCTAAGTGAAGTTTGTGATAAATCTTCAAAAAGTAGTTTGACTATTATCCTTCAGAGCTTGAGAGTAATCATGAACAAAAGGAATATTATAAAGGTCTTCCAGCAGTATTTCTTCACAGGGTACCTGATTTAAGTGTCTGACATTAGCAATATGTTTTTGTGTGCTTTTGTAAATATATAGTATTATATAATGCCTTTTTGATGAGATTTTGATTGAAATTGATAAATTTTGTAAACTGCAAGACTAATATCAATCATATTGTGTTTATTCAAAGTTATGCTGAATAGTATATATTTTGCTAGAGTTTTCTACCACTCTACAAAGTTTAATAAATACATATTCCAAATGTTTTCAAAAAATAAATGTTTCAATGTATCCTTAGTGATTGTGAGCGTGCAATATTAAGTCTTGAGTCTATTTGATGACATACTGAGCTGCACACAATTAATGGGTGTTTTCACATAATACACATTTTTGTATAATGTTTCCTTTTGAGTAAATTTATTGTTAATTTAAGATCACTCGGGTCATATTTATTTCTACCACAAAGATCTAAGATGTTACATTACATATATCTGAAATTATTTTCAATGAAACTTGTTAAGCAAAATAAAAATGTCACTGTAAACAGGAAGATACAGATACTGTTTAGACACACATATGCAGCCTAAAAATCTTATCAAACGATGAACAAATTATTTTGACATAATTTTTGGAGCATTCAACCTGTCTCTTCAATACCAAGTAAGTTAAAGTCATCTGAAATATTTTTCATTTTGAGTATTTGCGCATGCTTCTTCCATCTATTCCATTTTACCACTTTTGCAAAAAATATTAGATGCAGTGAAAATCTCAATTAACGAAATGCATTCACATGAAGAAATATCATTGTACAATTATCTCAATTACTGGCTGAAAATAATTTGCTTCAACTAACGCAGAATAGCAACTGCTAGTGATATATTGCTTCAAATAAATATTACTAGCAAATGCCTCGAAGAAGCAGTTTGCCAGTCATACTTTTATGTAGTTTTGTCATATAATAAAGAAGTAATCATTAGAAACAATTGGTTGAATAAATTATGTACATATCATAAGCAATGGAATGTGGAGGTAGTTAATTTCACATTTTGGGGACATTTATAATAATAATAATAATAATAATAAATTTATAACCTTGAAAGCAGAGGTATACATAAATATGGAAATCACACATATATTTCAACTACATGATTATACATTGCATCACCTATTGCTATTAAAAAGACATTTTATACAGTATAAATAATTTCATTATTCACTGCACACGTTAAGAGAAATTTACAAAGCTTTCAATCACAAATTAAATGAATACAAATGAGGATATTGCAAAAATACAAAAATATTCAGACAAAAAGTGCTTATATACATATAATTTTTGTAATATAAATGTTCAAGGTGTTACAAAATGTGTTGAAAACATAAATTCTTTATCCACATTTAAGCTTGAAGGTAAATAAAGACGGTGAAGAGCAAATGAAAGCAAGTGATAGGTAGTGAGATATAGAACAGTATGAAGAGTGAAGACAGATGTAAAGTGGAAAGATTGTGATGGGCAGACAAAGAGAAACAACAGAGACAGGCATACAAATGAAATCAAATGAAGAGAAATAAGGTGGAAGAAGAGATTGAATAGTAGAAAAAAAGATGGAAAGAAAAGAATGAAACAAATACTGAAGAGATAGAGGTAGGGAGGGAGAGAGGGAGAGAGAGAGAGAGAGAGAGAGCGAGGAGGGAGAAGAGGGAGGAGAGAGAAGAGAGAGAGAAGAGAGGGAGGAGGGAGGTGAGACAGACTGAGAGAGAGATGGGGACAAATATGTATATCAGCATTGTGTGCAACTGCTTTGTATTTTTTAGAAAAAATATAGATTGGGAAGAACAAGATTAGGCTGTATCAGTTTAAACAAAGTTCAAAACATCTTTAAATTGTCTCTATACCACAAAGAATTTAAGAAATTCCTGCTTCACAAAAATATAGCATCTTTTCTTCAGTAATAATCCAACTTTAAAACAGAAGAACCCTTGTTTCAAATGTTAAACTCTGTGACCCAGTGGTAGCATGATTTCTTGAGAAAGATGGTGTAATCAAGAGACAGAAAACTGTACACACGTACCCTTGAATGTTCTGCCCGAAGAAGCCCCTAAATTATGGACGGAATAATCTTAGAAAACTTTGGATTTCATCTGAAGCACTTTTAATAATGAGCACATATACATCACATTTCATTTGGTATAGAAGTTTATCATATAAATGTACAAACCAAACCAATAATAAAAAAAGTTGAAATATAAAAATGCTGACAAGTCATTACTAAATACATGTACATGTAGTCACAGCTCAAAAAGACATCTCAGAAAGTACTGTGGCATCATATTCATTCTTTTTAAATAAAATTATCATGTGAGGTATGATAATGATAAAAAATTCTATATTTTCACCTATATCAAATGTTTTTATTCCAAGACACAAATATTTAGCTTCCTTGGGTGTTTATATAACACAAATATATTGGAAACTACAGTGTTCTTGGAGATTGCACACACATAATTTTCAGTAGTTCACATTAAGTCGAGACTGCATTACTTTTAAAATGTGCCGCATACAGATTTTACATCTCTTCTCCTCTATCTTTCCTTGCCATCTTTCCAGCTACATGTATCTCTTACTCTCCCAGCTATCCACTCTCATTCTTCATTCATCTCACTTTCTTCTGCTTTTTGTTGTGTGTGAGTTTATGTGTGTCTCTCTCTTTTACATTTTTTCTCTAACAAAACCTTGCTTTCTCTTTCCCTTTCTCATGTTTTAAAATCTTCTTTATATCATCACTCTCCTAAAACTCTTGTTTTCAATTCCTTCTCTCTTTTGCTCTCCTTCAATTCTGATCGTTTCTACTGCTTCTCATCACTATTCTCAAACATCATCTTTTCTCCATTCTCTCTCTCTCTCTCTCTCTCTTCCTTTTCTCATCTTTTCTACTGGCTCTCAACACTATTCTCAAACATCATCATTTCTCCATTCTCTTTCTCTCTCTCTTTCATTCCTTCTCATCACCGTTCACTTTCTCCCCACTCTCGTCCTCTTTCTTTTCTCCATTCCCTACACCAGCAATCAGTTTCTTCTCTTGTTCTTCCCTCTCCTTTTCTTGCTCCTCCAACTCCAGCCTCTTTTTCTCCTCTTCCCTCTTTCTGATTTTCTCCTTGTAGATCTCCTGTTCCTTGCGCTCCTGCATGGAGTTGAAGACCAGCTGCAGTGATTTGGAGAGCTCCACATTCTTAACTTCATCGTTCCCTGCAAGAATTATTAAAAAAAATGAAAACTAAAGTTAGCAAACATCCTTTCATGTATATGCTTTGCTATGTTACAACAAACAATTGCAAGTTCAGATATTAACAGGTAATTTTTTACAGGGCCCCATTTCACAAAACTTGTCATCAGTGACAAATGACAGTTTTGTTATAAGTTAGTGAAATCCTCGCTTCTGATTGGTTATCAGCAGATTTATCATTGATATGTGTCATTTGACATTGAAAAAAAGGCTTTGTGAAACGGGTCCCAGATCATGCCAGCTTTCCTGTAATGGGAGTCCCACATTGGTTTGATAATGCTGCTGCTCACATAACAAAGAGGTCTGTTTTTGCCTCCTATTGGATGTGGAATGAATCAGTCTTGTTTTTCAGCTTTAAAGTGTTCAGTTAGAGGTATGGTTCTTAATTTGATAAGCTTCCAAAATTGTGTTTTAATAAAAGAGGGTGACAACAAAAAAGGGATCAAGTGAATTTAAAATGATCATGTCATTTGGCTATTGATGAACACACAGTTTTACAACTAACTTAAAACAGAATACTCACAAGATTAAAATTCCTCTTTTGACACATTAATTTATCTTGTGAACTTTGTTCGTCAAACATGTTGAGCTTCAAGCACAACTAATGAAACATACTTGCTAGAAGGCATCTTTAAATTATAAATTTCTGTAATTTCCTTGAACTAAATCACCCTAAAGAGCATTTCTTTCAATATGATGTGCATTCTTGGGATTAATCTACAAGCGACAAAATATATGTTTACCCATCATCTTCCTAGCTTCCTCCCCGTCGACTAGTGGATTGAGCCAGGTTGATTTGCGGACATTCTTGGCTTCTAGACCAGTTCCTCGTGGGACGTAGATCATGAAGACGATCTCGGAGACTTCTCTCTCTTTCAGCATCAGGTTGGGCTTATTAAAATCCTCTGTGGAAAATAGTGCATGTGAAAATTGGGAATGACATGATGAATTTTCTTTTAAAAACCCTTTAAAAGTAAACATAGGTTCTGGTAATGGAAATGTCCCTCAAGGTAAACTGGTGAAACTATCCTGGATTGTTTATGAAGCAGAAAATGAGTTGCCAGGAACATGATAATGTAATGCGTTACTTGTAGAAAATCAAACAAAGCAAGCAATCAAAGCAAGCATATGTGACCACAAGCCCTATTTGACGACCCCCCCCCCCTTTGATTTCCTCATCTACTTTGCTAATTACTCAGCCCACTGGATTCATTCTGTGTTTACCCATCAAATCAAAAGCAGAGGCTACTGAGAAGAATCGTCAATACAAAAGGATGCATACCTGCAATATTAGGTGCCCATAAACATTTCATCAATTAATTTTAGATATTTTGATTTTAAGAAAGCAAAAGGCATTATTACTTTTTTTGCTAAGTTTTCAAGAGACCAATTTTATGTGTTATGCATGAGTTGTTTTCCACTACGAAGTTTAACAATGCTCGGCAATATACTCACTCTTGGTTGCTCCCAGTAAAGCATTATTGATCTCCCTCTGAGATGGATGATGATCGCATTCCTTGAGATAAGATGGTAGATCCTTGGCAGACATCTGGGTCTCAGGATGGATCCTCATAGCAAAGATGTACTCATAATCTGTAATAGATACAATGAAAGAAGTAATAATAATGAAGATAGTTATGATGATAATGATAATGATAGTGACACAACCAGTAGCATTATTGATCTCTCTCTCCGAAATGGATGATGATCACTTTCCTTGAGATAAGATAGTAGATCCTTGGAAGATATCGAGTCTCAGGGTGGATCCTCATAGCAAAGATGTACTCATAATCTGTGTGAATTACAATATTGAAGAATATTACAAAAGTCACATAATAATAATATTAATTACATTTATAAGGCGCTTTATACGGGCGTTTCTAAGCGCACAGGTGATACTGTCTGACTTAGTATAATTATTCAACATGTTCAATAGCTTAAAAGCAACAAAATAAAATAAAATATTACTTATACAATAAAATTCAGTTGAATGGAATTAACTACTTGTGTGTGCCTCCAGTATACAGTAACTGATTAAAAAGGTGGGTTTTGAGAAGGGTTTTGAATGATTCAATGGATGGGGCATTTCGAATACGGGGTGGGAGTTTGTTCCAGAGGGCGGGGGCGATTGATGAAAAGGCATGGAGAAAAGATATACGTAACAGAAAGACAGGGGCAGAACGGTGGTAAATGGAGTCCACTGATGCAAAATTGCTCCTCTTTTTCTCTCACCTTCTTCACATCAATCCCTACCTTAATTTCAAAGTTGTGTAAATCTTAATGCCACTTATCAAAATTATTTTGATTACTTGTGCGACATCTGTGTTATACATGTTTTTCAATATAAATGCAAATAAATTTTCTGACAAGAAATTACAGGGAGAAAATTAAATGATTTATAATTATAAACTACCTAAGTCAATTGTACAAAATGTCTCATATATTTTGAAGTTTTTATATTAAAATAAATTGCATTTTTTTTTTTAAAGTACTTTAGAGGGCAAACTTCCAGAAAGGGCTTTCTAGAACAGTTTGGTTGTGGAGAAAAACTGTTAAAAAATAAACGAACCATAAATCACATTTAACAGGTCTCAGCTAGACTTACATTTCTTTTTATCCATGAATTCATCCATCTGCCAGAGGTCTAGATGTATCCTGGGTTTCTTGGCACCATGCCATCTAGCAATTTTCTTCATCAGCTGGTAGTAGTACTTGATGAAAGACTTGAACGAGCCAGCATGGATGCGACTCTGTATGAAAGGGGAGAGTTGGGAGAGACGAGTAAGAAACATCACTTTGACTCTGTCATATCATTCTTCCAAAAATTCAAGGGCAATATGATTACTAAAACTGTCTTTTATTTTTGACCTACAATGTATGAAAAAAGAGGAAAGGGTGAGACTACGTGTCTTTCCGTGGCCTGACTTGGGGCCAATCAGGTATAATTAGACTACAAATGACACGACCACAGCTATCACGTGTGTGCAACATACGCGAATTCATCCAAAGCGTGAAGAGAACTTTGGCCTGTTTCACCAACGCCGACCATGTAGAGATTAAGTTGCTGACTACCATTAATCAAGTTCATTGGTTTACGTGCAGTTGTCCAAAAGAGGACATAGATGGCGTTAACCAGTGTTTGCCAAGCTACACTCCCTTTAACATCCATGATTAATAGAATACCTAGGTGGTGTTATCTCTAGTAGTGGAAACAAAACCAGAGAGATCAAAAACAGCACAGCACTAGCCAAGAAGGCTTTCTCTTTTACCATTAGGGTACTGACAGTAAAAAGGCTCAATCTAAATCTTTGGAAGAGACTTGTCAAAAGTCTAGTTTGAAGTGTAGCATTGTATGGCTCTGAAACTTGAACAAACAGGAGAGCAGGGGCAAGGTTGATTGAGGGTTTGGACAGGTGGCTTTGGAGACGAATAGAAGGAATTGGGTGGATGGACGGTCACCAATTAAGAAGTTCTCGATAGAATGGATGAACAAGGAAGCTTGAGAAAAGCAATCTGGAAACTAAGAACATTTTACAGGGGGATGACATACTCAAAGACATCTTCGAAGGAAAGATAGATGGTAATTGGGGGAGAGGAAGGCCACGAATTGGGGATGGTGTCAGACTTGGTAGGTGACAAATCATATGACATAATAAAGAAGATGGCTAAAGATAGAGAGGGATGGAGAAAGACCTATAGAAGATTATGGTGTGTGGACCTGCCTTTGGCAGAATGTCTGAGAGAGAGAATAGTGAAGACTTATAATGCTTTCAAATTGAGGGGAGGAACAAAAGGAGGGGAGGAACAAAAGGGGGAGGGGTCTGGGACTCATGTTTAATATTAGCCATGATTACTGCACTTTGATTCTGTATTATATATATATATATTTTTTTAATTTCAGCTTTGTCTTTCATATAACTGGTCATCTACTCGTGCTACTAGTGCCGTACTCACCTTTTCCTTTACTTTAGCAAGCATTTTCCGGATGATCATCCCCCTAACAAACCTGTGAAATTAAAATAGACAGAATAATTAGAGATACTTTTTTTGAGAAATCGTTGTGTGTGCATAGATCGAAGCCTCAATGACTTCATTTCAGACAATGGTACTGCCACTATCAACAAGGCAATGCTGGTGATAACGACATCAGAAACTGGAAATATACATGTATGTTCATTCATTCCACCCATACTGTGTGAAAATTGCAATAGATGTCAGTATGCTGCCAATTTAAAGAGTACAAACCAGAGCCATAGTGGCTTCATAATTCTACACATTCATATACAGTCAAGCGGGCATGACCTCTGTAAAAAAGTCACCTGTCTATTGTGGTCAACTATATTGCCTTCTACTAAGAGGAAACTTGTGTTGAAAAACCTGACTAGAAAGGCCACCTATCTACAGTGGGCACATTTTACGTTTTTCCCTTACTAGTTAGGTGGCCTTCATAGACAGGTTTGACTGTATTTCTTCTAGGTTTTCCATTTCATTATAAACTGGCACAGATTCCTTTAAATAATTTTTAGCAAAATAGACAGTATTGAATAAATGCAAGAGATCCTTTCCCTGTAATACCTCACACTGCCAAAACAACTCCACACCAAATCCAAGCCAACCTTTTTTTGGACAATTTTAAGGTATAGTAATTTCTCTTTAGCCAGTTATCAGGCTTGTGTTGATTTCGTTGATGTTCAGTTCAGTTCAGTCATTTGTTCATTTCATTTTCATAAAAAACATACAAGTATACAGTATATACATACTAAGGCAGAGAATGTTCAGTTTATAGAATAACATCAAATGAAATAGGAGAACAAAGAAAAAGCCCATGGTGGCCTTGTTTAAAAAAGTTCCCCTGAATATTATAATTCATATTACTCAGTATATATAAGTTAAAGATATCACAAAGGACAGCGATAAACACAATATAAAGACAAACAATAACATAAACATGTGTGAAATAATGTAAAATTGGAGGGGGTAAAAAGATTTGTGACTGGGTATTAAGTGTGTTCTGATTTCCTACCTCTGGATGCTGATAGCTGCTCTTCTCATGACTGCCTTAGACACACCTCTAGACTGTGCATTGAATAACCTGGTAGAATACAAAAACAAATGGAGCTTTTTACAAGTTGAAACAGGCAGAAAGAGAGAGATACATGTATTATATACACAAGTTCATCAAAATAAAAGACAATGATGCTTCAATCAAACGTATTAAATCCTACATTATTTCCAGTGAGTCTTAAACATTCACCTCATTTTACAGTACTCAAAATTGCATTCAAGCTTTATTTATATGCATGCATGGCTTATTTATATGCATTCATGGTTTATTTATACGCATTCAAAGATTATTTATACACATTCAAAGTTTATTTATATGCATTCATGGTTTAGTTCTATGCATTCATGGTTTATTTATATGCATTCATGGTTAATTTATAGGAATTCAAAGATTATTTATACGCATTCAAAGATTATTTATATGCATTCAAAGTTTATTCATATGCATTCATGGATTATTTATATGCATTCATGGTTTATTTATATACATTTAAGGCTGATTTAAATGCATTATGATCCTACATGTAGATTTGCCAGAAAAACCGGAACACTGTTGACATAGATGACACTTTAGAGAAGTATAATAGTCACATGGGGATAAAATGTCCTTCTCTTTTATTATTTTCCTAATGAGGAATAGATATACAAACTTACTCATGAATATCTACACTTGGTCCTATCCTTTTGAGAAGGGCCATCTGATGTCTGTTTTCGGCGGCTTGTCTGCACAAATTAAAAGAGAGAAAAGGGTCACTCATAACCAAATAATACTTGAAGGCAGAGTTTGCTTAATTATGTAGAAGTGTCGTAGTCCAGTGGTTTAAGCACTTGACTTGAAATTTGAAGGTCGTGGTTCTATACCCGACACGGCACTATTGTCCTTTGGCAAGACGTTAATCTACATTTGCCCACTCTCCACCCAGGTGGTGAATGGGTACCCGGTAGGATGCGAAAGTTAATGTGGTTGGATGAGCAAGTGGTGCTTGTAAAATGAGGACTGGCTGGAATGCTCCCCAGGGAGTGGAGAATGTGCATACATTGTGTGCCGATAAGCCTGATCTGATGACCGGGGTAACAATATGAACTGTGCCTAGAACCAAAGTATTAGGGGTATTATAAATGTGAGCTATTATTATCTCAACAATTGGTTCTTCACCTGTTTAGCCTTATGACCCTATCAGAGCAACGTAAGATATTGATATTGACATAAGCACTACAAAATATAATTTCAACTACAATACTTGTGTGGTGTATACATATTGTATATATGTGATACTGCAGTTATATACTTCATCATGGCCCTGCATATTGACGCACAGTATATAATCGTCAGAAATAGCTTCTAGAAGCTGCTGATAGTGATTAACGGTACTTTTATTTCAAGGTTTGAGGTCCATATTTTTCAAAGTTTCATGCCAAGAAATAATGCCAACAAATTGTTACAATTGGTGAAAGCTCTTTACTATGGAAAAAACCTGTCATTTCATGATGGTTTGTAGTTTTACAGTAATCTAAATTCTGTTATGGAAAGGATGATTAAGGGAAAGTGCAACAGTGAATAGAAAATATAAACAGGAATCTACACATGATGCAAACAATATGACTTACTCTCGAAGTAGCATGTCACGTTTCTCATTCCTGAGTTTACTCTTGTTGAGTTTATCCAGCATGTACTCTCTCTCAAAGCTCTTGAAAGTGACATCGTCTCGCTTGTAGAGCGCTACCTCTCTCCTCCATAAATGCTCCAGATACGCTCTGTAAATGATACAATAGAAACATTCCATTGAACACACACACAATTATTATTATCTAAGAATCAATGGAGATATGACTTTCAAGTACATTAAATAATGTCATAATAGATCCAATATAATACAAATAATTGGCTACTTGTGGAGCGATCATATCTACCACAAAAGCTGCTCATGGCATTCCAATGTTACCACATCTCTAGCTAGGCTACCCATTTTGGTGCTTACATCATTCAAGGAATTCCTTCCTACCATGCAGGAAACCATTTAACACCTGGGTGGAGAGTGGCAAATGTAAATTAATGTCTTGTTGAAGAAATTAGTGCCCAGCTGAGGGTCAAACCCATGACCTTCTCATCTCTAGTCAAGCATTTTAAAGGCCGTCTGTACTAGTGTGGACAGGAGGGATTAGACCACCCAGCGAGGTCACTGACAGGTGGCTATCTCGTCAACTCAGCTCTCAATTAACATAGGAAAAAGAGGATCATGGGGGACCAACAGGCACCGATTAGGCATTGTTTTCTATATAGAGGGAGCAAGTAGCTACAAGTAGTACAGTGGGACCTTAAAACACACAAATATTAAACCTGGTAAATGGCATTCCTGAAGAAAAAAAGAAACTTGACAAACCTTTCCGATTCAAACGCTTCCCTCCCCATCTTCTCTTGCCTAGCCTTCTCTGCCTGACCCAGTCTCTTCTTGGCGTCTTTCGCTGAAGACTTGTTGAAGAGCTTCTGGATCTGAACAGAACTTTTGGCTTCTTGTTGCTTCTGGTAAGACTCGTACTCGGCCTCCTACAGACATAAAAAAAGACCATACCAGGTCATATCTATCTGTGCTCTAGACTGCTGTAGTAGGGTTGTGGCCATAGCTAATGACTGAAAAAACTGGCTAGCCAAGGGTAAAAACACTACAGTATTTATGGAGACTGCACTTGTTATATGGTATGTTCCTTGATTACAAGTACAGTGTACTATTTAACATATTGTGTGCACTCATATGTACTATGCAATCTAAAGCGCCTTGATGGGTAAGAAAATCAAGAAAAACACACACAGTTTGAAACAGCTATCCAACAAACAAAAAAGTTATTGAAGAAAAAAAAAATTGATCTTTATGTGTCTCATAGACACACTGTCAAATTCTACTATAAATTTTCCAATTTGCCTAGTACAATGAATATATGATAACAGGAACATGTGAATGTTTATCATCATCAAATCTACATGTCTTTCCTATTGCAAATTTTAAAAGTATAGATATGACTGTTATATACCTCTGTAAAAAGAGACTTTTTACACATAAACCAATGGGGATCTCACCAAAATTTATTTATGCGGCCCGTTAACCAGGGCATGCAGGCATCTTTTAAAAGACTATTGACTGGTATGCGGGCATTGCTAAAATCCAATTAAGACCAATCAGATGGCTAGATTTCTAAAGAGAGGTATATAATTAAGGACATTGTACATTCTGCATATGATTAGTGAGCTTCGTAATACCGTAAGACTTACAGGGTTTGAATGTCCAAATGCAGGGACCGGTCTACCTTGCCACTGAGATCCTTTCTGTTTACTTCTAGGAGACACAGGTCTGGTAAACCTCGGAGATGTAGGCCTGAGGACAGACAAAATATACATGCTCTGAATCTATTTTTGTTATTATCATTTCACATAGCTAACAAACATTCCTATTTTTTGGTCTACAAGCTACTGTTTTGAACCGTAGTTCCTCTTTTTTCATGAAATATTCTGTTTGAAAAGTATACAAATTAGAATGTATTTCTAGTTTTGAATTGAGAGATTCCTCATTTTTGCTGTGCGAGGTTAGCATATATGATTTCAAAATGAAATGCAGCAAATTTGATTTTGTCTACTGTACCTGGCTGATTTTTAGGTAGGTTACATATTCATAATCATAAAAGGTAGTTCAAATATCAACATTTTGGTTTGACAATGAGATATAATATATATACAAATATTATAAGGATACAACTCTAGAATACGAGCGTAATGCATAAGAAAAAAAATTATGTTTAAATGACAAAATCATGATAAATTCTCAAATTTTGATGAAAAGAAAAAATCCAATTAGCAAAAGTCAGGTCAGGTCAAGTCAGATGAAAATATGACATACAAAAATAATATATGTGTATGCAAAATACGAGGTGAGTAAAAGAGTCACGTACTGCAAGCACACAAATAGAACCTTGTGTCTTTTTTCAACCTCCCACCCTTTTCTAAAGAAAACTAATGAAACATAAAAATAAAAAAAATCCGAACATCATTTGTACCTCATACAAGGTTTGATTCAGAAATTATAGATGCCAGCAAATATATATATTACATGTTACCTTGGTGATGTAGGTCTCCTTGGTTGAGGTGATGCCGCTCTTCTTGCTGAGACCGGCCTTCGTCCTCTGGCAGACGATGGTCCACCACCACCACCGCCACCCGCTTCAGGAGAGAGTCCTAAGGAAGACGGACCACCATCAGTCCGGATCCCTGGGGCAGAGCTTGGTCTCTTCACCAGGATCTGGGGTACTGCGGGCGGCTGGTCTGAGGTTGGATTCGTTGCCATGGTGATGGTGATAGAAGGTGATGTTGCACCGGATGAGAGGCCGTCCTGCTGGCTGAAGTTGTCCGGTGTGCAGGGGGCGAGACTGGCTCCATCATCATCAATGATACCCAGATCATCATCGTATGTATCAGTGATGAAAGACACCTGATCAAATATATGAATGAAAGTGGTAATATTATTGCCTTTACTCAAGTCTTATGACTGCTCTCATTGGCCTGAATTCACAAGGGAAGTTTAACTTAACCCATGGTTTGAACCCTCCTTTACATAACCCATGGTTTAAAAATTAGCGCCTTGCGGGAGTATTATATTCGATCTCCGACTGTGCCACTCTTATTTTGCGCTAATTTTAGACCATAGGTTATGTAAATGAAGATTTAAACCATGGGTTAAATTTAAACCTCCTTTGTGAATTCGGCTCATTTACTTTAATGCACTAAAGAGTTTGTAGAAAAAAAAAAAACCTCACATAACTGTGTACTACAAGATAACCTTTACTGGCATTTCAATGAAAATCTGATAAGAGGTAGTTGGGCTAAAAAGATAAGATCTTTCTGAAACAACATTAAAAACATGTTTTATCCAAACATATTTAATCCAACATATTTATACCTCAATAATTAAGTGACACTTGCTGCTACTGTACATGACTGTTAATACATTTGCAATAGATCATTTTATTTATACCTCTTCATCCTCGGCAGTGATGCTGATTTGACTCTCTGATATCAGCCCCATTGGAGTACTACCCCTCTCTCCCTCCTCTACTGTTCCATTGTGTCCAGCATCATCTCCTGCTGCTCCAACATCACCAGGGTCTGAACCTCCCAACTCCTCTGCCTTGACAGTGTCTGATGGGGGTGGTTCTCGTTGTCGGGCCGAGGTGACCCTTGACCTCGCAGACTTTGGTCTCAGTGACTGCGATGCTGCAGAGGGGGTCGGACTGGGACTTCTGGAACCACGACCTAGAATACAAACATTCAAAGTTGCAGTCACTAGGAATGACATTTTGGCAGTTTTCTACAGTGAACATGGCTGTTTAAATAACAATTACTTTTTTTCTTCAATTCAAATTATTTATGTATTAAATGAAAAGTTTTAATATGTTGGGAGCTGTTTAATTACTTCACGTCTTCTTGATTCATACAAATTACTTAATCTGACTTAGAAATGTACACAAAGATTATCAGTGAAAGAGATACATATAGGAGAAATAGAAGCTGTAGCACATAAGAATTGGATGAAAAGGAACATCTTCCTGATTGAAAAAGTATAATAGGGCCAGGGGTTACGTTAAACATACATTCTCCCTAAATAGTTTACACAAATTAATTTCAATTAGTTCAAACTATTTAGAGAATAACTGTTAAGTAACGAATGCATGTGAACAAAAATCAATTGCAACAAACCTTGATGTGATGTCCTCAAGCTTGGAGATAGGCGTCCATTGAGGGATCTAGGAGACGGTGACCTAATGGATGGTGATGGTGACCTAATGGATGGTGATGGTGACCTAATGGACGGTGAGGGGGTCCTAGAGTACCTCGGACAGGGGCTGGTGGCAGGAGACACCCTTGGTGACCTGGGCGTGGCTGACCTGAGCGTGGTTGGCCTGCTACAGGGTGTGAGGGGTGTCACAGCTGGCATCATCAGCAGGTACTCTGGTGTACTGGTGGCAGCGGTGGGATGCTTGCCTTTCAACTTGTTTTTCTCATCTTCAGACAGCTTCATGTACGCTGATGGTTACAGAAATTCATAGTAGAACAAAGTTGTTATGAATATATATATTTTATAAGATGATGACGTGGATCCTAATCAAATGATTGGTTGAAAGCGTACACGGGACCAGGCATTTCTTTTGCCTAACGCCTAATGACCGGTCATTATCAAAGTCACGTTATAAAACGTCGTTTTATTTAAAAAATAAAACGTAATCTTACAAAAAAAATAATACACATAATTTTGTTCCGGCATTAGTAAAATTACCCACACTCTGTACGCATGTTATACTGTTCCAAAGGTACCTTGTGTGGGTAATTCTTACTAATGCCTTCACTGCTGTGGATTATTTGTATATTAGTACACTCCATGTAAAATAGTAGCAAACTATTTCATAATACTAAATTAAAAAACAACAACATCAAATTTAAAAGAAATGTTCTTTGGGGCACACAATTTCCATATAGGATAGACATTTTGGATATTAATGCACATTCCCAAAGTTTGAAGTCGATGCACTCTACTTGTGGAACAAATAGTCACATGCATGGTGGAAGGAGGATAGGGTACCTACTCCTACTACTTCTTCACACCAAGTATGTGAATCCTTAAACACTTTACAAAGAAGGTTGAGATGTGCATTTGACCGCATTTTCAGAAATGTGTACATACATGTACATGTTTATGTGTAAACATCAGTGTATACAACAGATGGAGCTAGTTACACATCCTCAAATTTCTAAAATTCAAACATATTAAGACATATCATTGAATAAGTAAATAATGAAAGCACATTATCAATAAGAACATGTAACATAAATATGAGCGCAGTGCAAGTGGATAATTACCAGTGGGTCTACTCTTAGGTGAGCTGTTGGAAGCTGCACTACGACTTCTTTCGTGCATATGAACATCCAAATCAAGGGATATGACTTTGGCCCCGGCCCCGCCTCCTGGATGATCATCTCCAGGTGGATGATGCTGGTCATGGTTGCCATGGGGATGAGGATGTTGGTTTTGGTTGTGGGATGTTTTCTCATGCTTTTCCACAGGGACAAAGGAATGGGCGTGGCTGGGTACAGCAGGTATGGATGAGGATGAGGAGGAGGAGGAGGAAGGTCTAGCCACTACAGCTTGAGCTTTGAAAGTATGCTGGGCTGAGGAAGGTGCAGCTAAAGAGATGGATGGAAGGATGGATTGACAGATGAATAATGAGAGGAGGAATGGAAACTGTGCATAGATATTTTCAGCATCTAATTGAAATGCATTGACTAAACTACACATGCTTTATCATACTTTTGATTAAGGATTCTTCTGGTGATTTAACAGAAAGGACTTTCAAGGCGGATGCCTATGTTTTGATGACACTCATGACCTAGTCAAAGGCTAATTATACAAAGATGATCTGAATACCTTCTTACCTTACATCTCTATCTGACATAGCTCAAAGAGAATGATTTCACATTAAATACTACCCGAGTTGCCAACCTTGTGCGACCCAAAAAAGGAACCATGATGGCAAAAAAAAAGGAATTTCAAGTAAAAAAAGGATTTAATTAAAACGAAACTTACAACCAGGCGCGACACACTTCCAATGCAGAAATGTCCATTCCTCGTGCATTTTTTACCATATTTAGACCGATAGTTTTTTTACAAGTAGGTATTTTGTTGTTGTCATTTTGGTTTTATCGGCGCTTCATTTTTTTGGAGAATATTTCTCTCTTCAAGTATGTTTTAACCTTAGTCTTCTATTGACTTTGTAATCGCAATACAATTTTAGGGCAGTTGTTTGACTTGCGGTATGTAAAAAGAAAAAAAAAATTAGAACAATTATTTTAAAAACATATTTTGTTTTAAAAAAAAGTAATTTGAATGAAAAAACAGAATAATTCCTGGAAAAACGGAATGGATGGCAGCTCTGTACTACGCCTTGGACATCTATCTTAACAATCGCACATCTGAATTTATTACCAACTGGAGAACTACCCCTTGATCATTAGCTCTTATCTCTATGATAGTGGGCAAGCCAAAAACCATTATACACCTAGACCCCTCAATAATAATTTTAATAATACATGTATATTACATTTTTAAAGCGCCTTTTCGTTAGAAGATACAAAGTGCGAGATGGGTAATTTTCAATGTAAAAACTTGTCCAGTTAATTATTGTTTTATAATCATATGAAGAGTGACCATCAA
Source organism: Strongylocentrotus droebachiensis (assembly GCA_035222895.1). Lineage (NCBI taxonomy): Eukaryota > Metazoa > Echinodermata > Echinoidea > Camarodonta > Strongylocentrotidae > Strongylocentrotus > Strongylocentrotus droebachiensis. Next base: position 249,863 of record JAVYIG010000577.1, on the reverse strand, counting down.
AGAGTAATTGCCCTGATGGCAATTATCCGTGATGAGTATTGTCCAAGAATCCCAATCTGTGATAATTGATGTGATCTTCTTATGTACCTTTTATATATACCACAGCATTTCAAACAGTTTAATAGTCACTGCAGAGAAATAATTCAGCAGGGAAAAAAATAAAATCACAGCAAAAAATAATTCAAGACCACCAATGAACATTAAAAGTTCATTCCCCATCAAATAATATAAAGACATAAATGCAACCAGAGGCCCTTCTCCATATGGAAGAGAAATAAAAATAAACTGCCATTAATCCAAATTATTTATCCCATTATCCCAATGAATAACTCATAAAATATAAATTTGTGAAGAAAAAACACAGTCATGCTTAAAGAAGAATATAAAAGACTGAATAATTCTGATCACAAGCGGTCAAATTTACATGCAAGTTAAAGATTGATTAAACAGTACAAGATGAAGATGACCAAGTTCTGAAGAGAAGACAACTCCAATAAAAAGAAATGTGCAGCCATGCAACTTAAGAGTCAGTGATGTCATTTGTATTTGCAAATGAAGAACAGCAAGTATTTCATGCAGAAATCAAACAAAAGCAAACAATCTAGGTCTACTAACACTACGGGAAGTTGGGATAACAATTATAGGAATTTCTGTTCACTACAATAAGAAAAAGAATTATAAAAAGAAAAGCATGTAACACAGCAATCAAATTTTGGAAAATATCGGTTGTAAAAAGAAGAAAAAAATCATGCACTATTTATTACAATTAAACATACACTGTAACATGTGAACATGTTTATAATGTTTGGCCATCTTAGAGTTATTTTTTCCCTCATGCTTGATACTTGCTGATATTAATCAACTTAATTAAGTATAACAAAGATTTAATGTTAAATAATATGCATTTGAACCTGCATACATGGACTGCTTTATCTATTTATGTTCCTACAGAGGAAAATTTATAAAATTATAATTGATAGGGGATTGTAAATAAAATAATGTTGATGAAAAATGTAAAGGTAAATTAAATTTATGCTGGAAATTCAATATCAAAAAGGTAGAATAATGTCTTTTCAAATACTTGCTTTCATCACTGCAGCTACAAATGACAGATCACAACTTACGATATATCATTTCCTTTCATGCAGTGTATTCACTGCCCTTTAATGAAAAAATATTATTATTTACTACATTTCAATTTCCACCAAACCATCATCGATTCTGGAATAAACTTCAAACATATCATCAATGTAAGTTATATTGATCAGATTGCCTTTAGAAGGCATAAAATGATGAAAATATGGTACAAGATTATACTTCTGAAATTGTAATGCATAATTTCATAAGATACCCTATCCAGCAAAATATGTTTTTTAATTATTTTATTTTATTTTTTAAAATCCCACTTCAGTTTCTTTCCATACTATTTTGAACCCATGGTCTTCCTTATACCTTGCCAATTTGCAAATGGCTGACACTATAATTAATGCAGATATAATTCATTGTTATCCCCAGTAGAGCAATATATAGCTGATATAAAAACAATGGACGGATGGATAATTAACTACTAAATAACAAAATAAATTTCTCAATCCTCATTGACTCTAGGGTGCTGTCTAATCACTTTGCCCCAATCGTGTATAGGTTGTACCATGCACAGAATCGACAAAATCTCAGTTTATAATCTCCTATATTAAAAACAAAATGGCTTAACCATCCCCCTCCCCCAATATTCCCTAGACTTTAAAAATAAGTGTATGTTCTTGTCTTGTTTTTGAGATTGTAAGACCCCTCAGGAATCACTTTACTCTGAACATATAAAATGCACCTATACTTGGAGGAATTACAGTACTTTCTTAATGAGGAAGGATCTCTATGATAGAATACCTATAAAAACATAATTCAAACACATTATAAATACATGCATGTACATTTCTATCCAAATGCACAATTCAGGTTACATAATAAGAAAGGACACATTGATTCTGATAGATACTTAAGAACTGAGCTGTAGACCACACTCTATTACAGGCCTTCTCAACTATAGTTTATTAGAAGTGCCAAAACGAAAAGAATTTGTAGTTGAAGTGCCACCCTGTATGGTTGACTGTGCTGCGAGGGAGCGTAGCGACCGAGCCGAAAATGGGTGGGGTCCAGGGGCGAAGCCCCCTGAAGCTGGTGGATTTAGGGCTTTCTAAAGGCCCACATGGGTCATTTTTAGCACCATTTCATTCCACAATATAATCAATCATAATTTCATATTGATGTGAAAAAATTAGTACAATTCCTGGGTACAATTACACTGGAGGTATATTTATATGTACCGGTAGTTTTTTGTGTGCAATAAACACGGGAAATGTCAAAATAAAGTGAAAATCAAACAAACAAAAACAAGATGTTTCCAGAGATTGGTAATGTTAAAATTGGTATCCCATCGTAAGCTAATTGTTGTTCAGACCTTAGGTTTAGATTCGTATAAAATGGTAAAAAACAACAAATTCCCCTTTCTTCCTGTTTGTTAAGCAGGCATTTTGGACTGCAACTTCTTGATTTAGCTGAGTATTTAATTCTCAAATATATATTTTATCTCTTTCTGTTTTGTTGTTGCAACAGTCGCGCGCCAATCAGACTGACCGCAAGCGTGACAAGTGGCGCGCGCACCGCCAGTTGAGAAGGCCTGCTCTATTACTAAATACATTAAGTAGTTCTTTAAAGGCACAATTAATGAAATAACACTTCTGATTGTCTATTTAAGCCAACTAGTACAAAATTTGTTTATAACCATTAAATGAAAATCATCTACCCCTCAATAAGCGTGGAGTATTTTATTACTATAAAAAAAAAAATGATTTAGCTTTCTAAATGGCTACTAAGTTCATGTTGCTTAAAGCAAGATGTATGTAATGAATATTCATCCTAATAACTTCTATGATTTTTTTCAAATTTTATATTTCACACCCAAAGTATCTTTTTAAAATCCTGTTTTGTTTCTTCAATGTATGTATCTTGATATCTATATTTATATTTATATTTATAAGCACACAAAGCAAGTCAATCCTTAAATAAAACTTTGACCTTTGCCTTCCATGGTTTTATGACATTACATGTTATTATGAAAATTCTCAGTAGTTGAATAAAAATAGATAAATAGATTTGATTAAATTTGGTTTATAAACACAATGGTTATTCACTGATTTATTGTTGTTGAATAATTAATTGCACAGATATAAACATTCTCCTATAAAAATTAAAGACCAACATTTTCTTCTCTCTATTTACAATCTCCACTAGAACTACAATTATGTGCACCTTTAAATATATCAGATAAATGATAACATTACATATAATACATAAATGAATATATACATGTACATATACACTAATTAGCCACAAGCATGCCACATATCATCACTATGACACTTACAACGATATACCAATGAATGATATACCAATGAATGAGAATTTACAGTGTACATGGTTGGAAATTATGAAACAAGTGTATATGGTTGAGTATAAAGGGTTACATACATGTACATGACTGTACAAAACCAACGATGGAAGCCAAATATTCATGACTAGACATATAAAATTGCCTATTCTTATAAGTGACCCATTCATTATGCTTTTTGTTTGTAGTTGGATGTTAATGATTTAGAAATGGAAAGGGTCTGTCAACACTCTCTTCAGATTTTTCAAAAATTGTAATGTAATATAAATGGTATTATGAGGTTTTTAGCCCAAATGGAAGTATATGACAATTGACATGTATTAGGATCACTAGATGCAAATAGAAATGACATTATATGGTTAAATATAGATTGAGATGGTATGGGCTTTTGTGAAACTTTTGTGAAACTTAATTCTTCATGAATTGTGTGAAGTAATGTCTTCTTCCTCTACATTAGTAGAAGTATTATCTGAACCATCTACTTTAGTTTCATCCTTATTAGTACAATCCTGCTCTACAAGAGTATCAATGGTACCTTGTTCAGCGTCTGATTCTTCCTGCTTTGCCCCAGTCACGTCTGATCCAGTCGGATCAGCTTCAGCACTCTTAGAACCAGCCCCATCCAAGTTGGACTCTGCAACTAGCTGCTCAGAACCGGTTTGATCAGGTTCTCCCTGGACAATTGTTTCTCTTGGCATACTGTCAAAGCTGGTTGCCTCTGGTTTGTCAGCCTGACTGATTGCACTGGGAGAGCACGGTGTGTCTGCAATGGAGCTATTGCCTCCAACCGATCTAGGTGTGTCTTCCAATGAATCTTCAGCCTCTTTTGTTGCCATGTCTGGCATGCCTCTCTGTGAGTCGTTATCAGCCTGTGGTATCTCCATATCCTGCGCGAGCCCGCCAATGTCATTCCCTACGCTTAAATCTAACCTGCTCTGAGCCCTGCCGTCCCCACTGTCCATTGTCCTTGGTGTGTCGGCGGGGCTGAGGGTCTGATCCGTCAGGTCAGCGAGGTCAATGTCTGACATCCCTCCAAAGCTTCTCTCGCTAGGGGCCATCATTGTGGAGGAGGCGTTGTCTCCTCCCTGGTTGGAGGAGGGGGGTCCATCAGCCAAGGTGATTGTCTCTCCTGCTGAGCTATCACCCATGAACCAGCCCTGGATTGCACAGGGATGGGAGGAGTCTTTGGACGGACTGTGCAGGGAGTCTTTAGGTACCAGGCTCTCTGTACTCTGGTTAGGGGCCAAGCTCCTACAATGTCACATGATAAATACAAAACCACACATTTTAATACATTTTCTACAACTCATCCATATGGGTTATTAGGTTTTTTTATAACTATAAAACTGCATGAAGGGGCATTAATGATAAAATGGGATGCATGCGAAAAGTAAGTTTTGTAATGAATCACATAATTCAAAGCAAATGCTTTCCACCTAGTCAATTCCTAATAAATTAAATTATAACATGCACAGGATCTTAATAAGCAAAAGTTTCCAAACAACATACGCAAGTCTAAAGCTGTACATTGCAATTCTGATAGGCACGAATTCATAGTCTAATTACTAACACATCTCAAGATTATGTTACTTCTGAAGTTGACAGAAAGATAAATATCATGTATGAGGACTTACCCATCAGTAGCATTTCTCACTGTGAAAAGTACAAAAAATGAAAAGAAAACAGAACGATTTATAAGGTGATTACAAGTGAAAAAATAGCAATGATGAAAGTGCAATTTATCCCTACATTGACAATTTAATGGAGAGCATAGCTTTTTAAAATGGAATCATTTAATTTGAACAAAGCGAGTAGTTTCACACCTCATTTGCAAAGGGACTCATGAACACTAATTTAATGCTGTCCTGGGCCCTGTCTTATCAAGAGTTGCGATTGATCCAAATCAATCTCAAGTTTGCAATCTCCTATCTCTTATTAACATCAATTGCAAATAAGTTGCGATTTATATCAACTTTTTATAAGACAGGGTCCTGAGCCGTACCGTATTCAATTCAATACTTATCAGTACAAAATTTAAGCTTTTACTTAATATTTGGCTTACCGGTAGATAAAATACTTTCAATTCAAACTTTTGGTTAAGTATATTACCTTAAATTTAAGTGAGCTCCCTACCAGACTTACACCAATTATTTGGAGGCCTTGATTGGCAGGCATATGGTTTTCTTACGCAGTATTATAACCTGCGCACAATTATATCAGCGCGCATTTATTGCACCGCATTAATTTTGATTGACCGTGTGGTGTCACAATGCTATTTTGTCTTACGTAAGCAACAGACTAAAATGCGATTTGAATACGAGATAAGTAAATTTCATAGCTTAGCCATTTACTTAGTATATTTTTTTTTTTACTTATTATTGAATTGAATATAGGCCCAGGGAACTGCATTAAAAAATTCTTCATTTTCCAAACTTACCTTTGATTGCTGCAGGTGTGCTGATTGACATGTACTGCATGTTAGGTGGGACACCTCCTGGTACTAGTTCCTGGAATAACACACAAACACAAATTATCTTCTTTTTAAAACTCTATTTGATAGGGAAGACTAATGCTAAATATCATTCACTGAATACATGTATATCAATATACAACTTATTTCAATGTTTATGCAAGGTTTCCTCCTTCTTTTCTTCATTTCGTTTATCTTCTCTTTGTTTTTTTAGTCTTGATTTTATGTAAATGATGTGCCAAAGTTATTGTTGTTTTGATTATTTTGTAAGGATGATTTTGTAGAAGCCATTAATGTGCTTTTCATGATCCCCCCACTTAAGATATCTTATCATATATCGTTGTATTTTGCAGATTATATAACATTGTTTTTATCTTGAAGTGGAAATAAAGAAATGAAATGAATATGAAACATTACAGGGAAGAAAGATAGCCTTAAAAGATAATGCATTCTCTACAGACCTCGGACAATTCTGTGAAAGTCAATTATTTTAGAGTTCTAAACATGAAGGAATGAAAATCAGGCAAAATTAATGAATAATAAGGATTTCTGTCAAGCTTGTCCATGCAGCGTACCATGACACAGACTGTACAAACCCTCAATCCATTATATTTGCATACTAACCTCTTCCCAGGGATAGGCCCCTGTGTGGTGATGTCCCATCCTTGAACTAAAACGAAACAAAAGCAAAGACAAACACAAAATATTGACTAAAAGTCCACAATGGAAGGGAATACTGACAGGTAACAAAACACAAAAGTTACATGTACACAAGTTTGTAACCTCCTTGCCCTTCATCTGTTAAACAATAATCTGGATCTATATAGCGCTTAATACGAAATACTGTCTATTCACGCTTAACAAATATTACTACCCCGGTCACCGGATTCATTCATGCACAATGCACAATCTCCACTCAATTACTAACACAAATGCTTTTGTCATGCTACCAGGTCCTAATTTCTCTCCTGGGTTTGGAGTGGCAAATGTAAATTAATAACTTCCCAAAGGATATTAGTGCCGTGTCAGGGATCGACTGTATGATGTAAAACCAAAAATACAGGACAACACCTGTGCAAAGTCAGACTGAACGCGGACGGTTTAAATGTCGACAAAGGAGCTACAAGCATCCAGCTCGCATCCGGCCTGGCCATTAAGCGGTAGTCAATGAATGCTGACTGCTAATGTAAATGTACAAGAGATCTCAAGGGTGTGCTTGCAGCGTCTCCGGACACCTACTCCCTGCACATCCACCCCCAGTTAACTACCCCCTTGGACAACTACCCCTAAGACAACTTCCCCTAGGGCAACCACCCTCTAAGACAACTACCCCCAGACAACTATCCCCTAGGACAACTACCCCCTAGACACCTACCCCCTAGGGCAACCACCCTCTAGGACAACTACCCCCTAGAATACTCCTCCAGGGGGTAGTGGTCCTAGAGGATGGTTGCCCTAGGGGGTAGTTGTCCGGAGGGTATATAGTTGTCCTAAAACCGTTTGCAGCTTTACCTCATCCTGCGTTGATCACTTCCCAGGGTCTTGATGGACATCATACTGGCCACAGTGGCTGGGTGCATCGTCTTCATACGATGGCTGGCTGCTTGGGGTAGACGGATATTATCCTCACATACCTACATCATTAAACGTTAGAACCAGATCATAGCAACATATTGAATAATATATACAGGGGTTGATTAGCAAACAACTCAACATACATAGGTTGTTTGGGTTCTAGGACACCTACTCTCCGGATAATCACCCCTAGGATAACCACCCTCTAGGACAACTACCCCCTGACATGGATGTAAAATAATGCCTGCCACTTGACCTATTAATATTCATTACAGAGTCTAACATTAATTTGATGCTTTATTTATTCTGCCATCTTTTATTTTGAAAATTGTGACATTATGGTACCAATTTAAATGTGATATCCTTCGACACTTCACTGACCTAAATGACCTTTATACTTCTGAGGCAGTCCTTCATCATTACCACTTGTGCACCATTTTTCATTCTTCTTACTTTATAATAATCCTTGGCATCTAAAACTAGATGGACCTTCAACCGCGCGCAGTCGAAAATGATGCCTCCGCCTGGAGCAATTTTACAAACCAAAATAAAAGCGAGCTATTTTTGCATACATAATGAGCCCTGTGACCATTGACCTCGTGACCCAAAAATCTAATCACTTCATTTGCTCTGCAAGATAAATACATGAACCAATTTTGGCGGGAATCGATCCATCAATGGGTTCTTGAGATAACGCGATCACCAGCTATATTTGCATACACAATGAGCTCTGTGACCTTTGACCTTGGATCTTGTGAACGCAAAATCTAATCAGTTCATTGGCTCTGCAAGATACATACATGACCCAAGTTTGGCGGAAATCCATCAATGGGTTCTTGAGATAACGCGATCACGAGAACAGGACGTACGGACGGACAACCTGAAAACGTAATGCCTCCGGCTATTTTGTAGCGGAGACATAAACATTTAGTGGGAAAGTTATGCTTACTTCGTGGATAAATACATAAAACATTTATCTGACCTTGCATGGATGCCAATTGTTCTTGTTCTTGTTCCTGTTCTTAGTTGATGCTTCTGAAGCAGTCTTAGGTCTGTTTCCTCCCCTGGTTGACCCTGCTGTTCTCAATGATGTCCTCTGAGCAGGGGCACTCTGGATTCGACTGCAGAAAGATATTGATGTTTGATGATTGTTTTACCCAACTGCTAACAGGCATGTTTTTGCTTGTAAAAATGTAAGTAACAAGGGGACCACAGCTTTATCTCTGAGGGACGTTGTATTGAGGATTAATGCTTTACCAAAGGGTTACTTAGTTTTGAACCCAGGACAACTTGGTTACGAGACCACTGCTCTACCACTGAGCCATCACAGAGATATAACCTCTCTATGTTTTTCTCTTTGTAATAAGTACATAAATTGTCTAACAAGAATTTGGATAACAATTTGTCAAATCTGGCTATCTTCAAGAAGTTAAGGTTAATAAATAGCATTTTTGTATGAAGTGTAAGTTGTACTACATAAATGTGTGAATTAAAGTTACAGTCATAATAGAAAACCTACATATAGTTGCATTTGATAAAGACACTCTCATTAGTAATTTTATGTGCAACAACATATATTTTGTAAAAATTGAAAAATATTTGAAAAATATCAAAATTCTACTTTTCACCATAGTACAAAATTCATTTAATTTAGTTTTTCAGGCATTTTACTAAATATTATTACATCGGTTGCCAACAAAAAGCTATATTGAATTTGTATAGCTCTAATAAGGAATTCCAAGAAAGCACTCCATCACATGTTAAAATCTGAACACATCAAACTTGAATAGAATAAAAAGAAATGGTAGGGTCGCAATTTTCAGAACAATCGTTCATAATAGAAAACATGCAAGAACTTCTGTACACACAAAGAGGGTTAATATATGCATGTTTTTGTTTAACAAAGGTGAGTGAGGAAATATACATGTGCATGTATGTTTACCTGTGTATTTTTCGATAGGTCATATTACCATACCCATCATCACGCCACCTGTGAACAACAACAATACAGAGAGGACACACAGGATAAGAGCATTGCATGCAATGGGGTAGAAAACAGGCAACTAAGCACATGCAAACATACATGGACATACATGGAAAACATATTCTATACTACACAACTTAAGACTGTAAAACTGGGAATAGTCACAAAATGACACCTTCACAAGTTGTAAAGGAGAGTGATTTTCTTTCCAAGAAACTTTTGTGAACTTCAAAAAAATTCAATGTTGGATCAGTTTTTTATTTAATTATTTTGTGAATCTTAATATCTCATGCACTTCACAAGTATTTCAAGCCTGCAAAAGTTTTTTGTTTAACAGTATTTACGCTATATGATGCTGAAGTGATATTTTATACAATGGTTTCTTTCAACAAGCAGCTTCATAGCATTGGAATTCATTAATCATTTGATCAACACCTTTGTATATATATATATATATATATATATAACATTTTGCTGAAAGAAATTATATGTTCAGCATATGCTGAACATATAATTTCTTTCAGCAAAATGTTATGCAGGAGTGCACATGCAGAGTATATTGTATATACAAAACATGGAATACAATTGAGCAAGCACAAACAGAATGGCAGAAGTACAAAGAATATATGAACCAGAACAAAATAAAAATAAATAAATAATAAAGTAATAAAAATGAATAAACACTGAGTCCTACAAATATGAATTATTCATAACCTAACACATTTAACATCTGGGCATCGTTTTATGAATTTTCACAAGTACAAGTTCATCAACATCCCCTTGAAATTTTTTTGTTTTTGTTTTACACATGTTTCAATAGGATGCTGGTGAAATTGTACTTATGACGGTATTGAAAAATGATGCCCGGTGGCTCATTTCTCTAAACTGCCATAACTCTAATATCATGGACATCCCATAGAAACTTGTGGTAATTCTACAACACACGTTTCAATAGGATGCCCAAAAAGTTAGACTTATGACGGTTTTGAGAAATGGCACCCGGACATCGAATACATAGACTTTTTCTTACAAATTCATCAGGCATTCTGAATGTTTTTTCTTTTGAGCACTCACTTGTATCTAGCTGCCTCTGGGACCATGCTTCCTTGATGCCTAGAGATAGAATGAGGGACGGTGGCAGAGAGTGGTGCCTGACCCTGTCTTCTGAAATGGACATTGTAGTCCGATTCCTCTGGTAGGGCAAATATAGGTTCACCTCTCCGGTTCCTGGGTGTGTACTCTGGGGTTGAATCTCTGCATGTTGGAAAAGAGAGAACAGAATAGATGTTAAAGATGATCAAAATTACACCCCCCAAAAAAATGGAATGAAACTTGTTAAGATCTATGGTCTAATATCTTGACTTGCCCATAATACACATGAAAATTAACAAATTTTGTTAAATAGGTTTAATTTTTTTTCCTCATGAATTTGTTACCTTGCGGCTATGGCCGTCATAGAAAAAATTCTCAAATAAATTAAATATTGAGACTAAAGATATATGCTGGAGTGTTTCACTCACCAGGGCCCTGTCTTATAAAGATTTGCGATTGATCCAAATCAGTCACAAGTCAATCGCAAGTTTGCAGTTTCCTATCTCTTATGTACATAGTTGAGATTGATATCAACTCTTTTTAAGACGGGGGCCCAGGAGCTATTTGGAGGGGGTGATATGCCCCCTGGGATGTGAGATGGGTGCCGTGGAAGGCCTCTTTGGGGTAAACTATGAGGAGAGTTCTCAAATTATAAAGGAGGGAGAATTCTGGAGCATCTTACTTACCCAGAGCTGTTGGGAGGAGGTGACATGCCCCCATAGCTTTTGGCAACTGAAACACTAATGGGGTTTGTGCTGGGTGCGGTGGCAGGTCTCTTAGGAGTCACCTTGGAGGACGGTCTGCGGAAGCCTGCAGGCATCTCAGGCCCATTCTATCATAGGAATACAAATCAATTCAATTCAATTCACATTGATTTTATTCTCGGTTAAAAATTACATTTGATCCAATACATACAAAATTGTTCATGAACATATTTAGAAAATGAAATGGGGAACTACATAAATAAAGCCAGTAGGCCTTGTACAAGCATAGTTCCCAAAGCATTCATAGCTTAATTTAAAGCAAAGATTAGAAATAAAAAAACGCACATATAAACACAAATATAAACAAAAGATAAATAACTATACATATTTGAGATAAAGAAACTGCTTCAACTTTTTTTTGAAAGAAGACAAACAGCAGAAGGAATAGGATGAAATTTAAGACCATTGCTCACTTGTGTATCTTTTTATTGACAGTATTTTCAGGGAGAGAAATATTAAAGGACAGCTTTGAACAACAACATGCTTAAATTTTACACCTGTAAGAATGATCAGAAAGTAAAAAATCAAAGATATATGGGCAACTAAAACAATTCAAGCTTCAAAACGATACAAATAGAAATGATTTACTAACCGGTTCCTTTTCAACCATCATATTATCTCCAACATAATCTGCCAACGTGACGAGTGAGCCTGCTTGGACAGTGGATGGTCTCTCCATTCTTGCACTTAGTGCTCTAAAATTAAAAAGACAGACAGACAGACAGATTTTTAAAAAGGTTTTATTGCAATGATATAATTGTGTATTAAAGAGAAGGTTGAGTTCTGGGAAGAGGTGAAAAATAATTTGTGAGCGTTATCATTCTTATTATGCAAGTGTGGAAGAACATCAGATAAGACATGTTCCCTGAAAAGCATGGCTCTTCAAATGCCTTCATATTCTAAATATGTCATGTAACATCGTAAAAATCCAGGGTAGGATTTTTACGCCACGTGTTCGAGTAGTCCCATATACATGTGTACAGTGATTGTAACTTTACCAAGACTTGGCCAAATTTCTTAACATTTTGATGATTCCAGAACCTTGCAATACACACAAATTCTTATATGCTAGATGATCAACCTTTTCTGGTTGATTCCACACCGTTTCTTTCACAATGCAATCAACTTCATGAACTCAACTTCATCTTTAAGCTATCAAAAAAGCTGAAAACAAGCCTAATGATTTATAGATGTTGCTTACAAGTATCGGCTTGCATGGTGATGTAGATATACAGTAGGCTTACGGTTGCACCATGTGACAGACGACGGAAAGTCAACCTGTTCGAAACGTCGAACCCCTCCTACTACCCATCTTCTCCAACCGGCGCTATAATTCTCTTTAGAACTATAAGCTCAAGAAAGATTACCAACAGTCCTTTTCAGGAATACACACACACTCAAGAAAGAAAGATTTTTTTGAACAGTCCTTTTCAGGACTCCCCAATCCTCCCCCTCTCTCACATGGTGCAACTGTAAGCCTACTGTATAAGTCTAAAGATGCAAAGAAGTATTGTTCTATCACTACATATTGTTTTGTACGTCTCTTTAGCATGGGTACACACAGAGTGTATATCTATGGTCACCATCATTTCAACTAGCAATTTTTGTTTTTTTACATACATATCAATTTATTGATTAACTTGCTGCCCATATTAAATCATTTGTGGTTTAATATGAGCCTTTCTTCTTTGCACTTTTTATCTTTCTGAGGTTCTACATAAGCACTAGGATCTAGAATCATGTATAACACTATTTATTGTAAATTGAATTTCCACTTTAATTTCAAAACTTAAATTTACCTTTGTCTTGTATTATTTGAAGTGCCCTCTGCTATGGTGACTTTCTTGGCCTCTTGAGATTTCTGTAGTCTTAGTGCAGACTGTGCTGAGATGGGATTCTGATCAACCTTAGGCTCGTGGCTCTCTGTCATCTTGTAGAAATGCTCAAGAGACTGGGACGCAAGACTATTGGCAGGGATATGTGGAGCTGCAAAGACAGTGGGTGGAATGTAGTTTTACACTAAGATCTCTTTTTTGTCTTCAGGAATATTATGGTTTGTAATATAAATATAATCACAGTTGGTTAACCTTATATGTGACAGTCTCATCTTTCTGGCCAATGGCCACTTTTGAAAAATATATTTAGTTCACTAATGATCAGTAGTACACAAGTTTTCAAAAGTTATTCCATTTACATTATTGTCATTTGATCATCTAATAAAGTTGAAGGGAATGTGATTGAATAGAATTTATACCAACTGAAATGCACAAAACTCAAATAAACAAAACTTAAATAAAGTTATAAATTAAATTGACCTGCATTGAACTACACTGAATTCAGTCAAACTACATTGATATGAACTGAACTGAATTGCATTTAAATATCTAGAACTGAACTGAATCAAACAGAACTAAATTGAACAAAACTAAATAAAATTGACTGAAGACATTTAATTGAAATAACTTGAATTGAACTAAACAGAAATGAATCTAGATGATTCTAACTTACCATTATCTGTGACAAAGGACTCCTGTGCTGCATAATTTACTATGACCTGCTGAGTAAATCTTTCTGGTACCTCAGTAGTAACGACCCTCTCCCCTCCCTCATCAATGCCAGATGTGCCATGCCCTGCTGCCATGCCCTGCTGATGCTGGTAATCCTGCCACTGCTGTAGGTGTGCTGCTTTCCTCTCAGCCTCTGATGGACCAGGATGCTGCTTAGTAGCTGGGAGGGAAAGGGGGGGGGGGGGAGGGGGCAGGGGGAGGAAACGATCAGAGAGGTTCAATGTGGAGATAACTAAACGACATAGCGAGGGTTCAGTGACACAAAGACGTAACTCCATATTTTGCCAAAATTAGTATTTGATATCAAAATGTTCAGAAAAATGGGGTCTTTCACTCCACCCCATTGAAGTCAATGGCTAGTGAAAATAGACTTACATGTAACTCCTTAAGGCCCAAGTGGACCTCTATCTTTAAACCACTTTTTCTCAAAATGGCCCAAATGGAGTTACGTCTTTGTGTCACTGACCCCTCGATATATACATTTCAATGCAATTTCAGTTACAATTAAATGGGAAAACAGTTATCTCTTATGCAATCTAACTCCAACTTTTTTGCTCCACAAATAAAAGTAATTCCAAAGACTGATGAGAATTTCATAGCCAGTCTGCATTGCAATCCAAAATTCTGTCTCATGCTGCGATGCTGTCAGAGTGGGTGGTTTTTTAGACATTTTCACAAATTTACTCATATTTTGTGAGTCCATAAACCCCCAAATTGAAAGAGGATACATTATCTACATTCAAAAGGACTTTCAATACTGTTTCATGATCTGAATGAATCCTTGCAAAACTCCTTGCTACAATTAAAAAAAAATCACTATTTGACCTTTGACCCAATCTTAGGTTCTTACCTGCAGTTTTAGGCATGTCCACTTGGACCCTGAGGAGAGTACCTTCACTGATCTCAGGAGGAAGAGCTCCATAGAATGACTCCTCTTCAAAGGTTGCTCGGGCTACCGGGTTCACAAGGCTCGTCAATGGGGGTGCCCCTAAGAAGGAATAAAATAGGAGTACATGTAGGTATAATTGATTGACTAGTTGTTCATGTGTGTATGAAACACAGCCATATACATGTATGTATGTAATTGGATGATTACAGACGTGTATCAATTAGATATGATTATTTACATCTGGGGACTGACCTTTAACGTCACATCCCAAAAAAGTGACTCAGTCTCGAACCGGGGTCCACCGAGTCAGTTTGTAAGCAAAGACAGAAAGCTGACTAAGCTAGACAAACTCACATCTCCTAATATACATGTAGGCTTCACTATCTGTGTGGCAGTGATTGTAACCTCCTTCTGCAGACATACTGACCTTGAATATTAATCGTCAGATTGCATGACTGCTCTTAAGTGATTAAGTGTTTACAAAGTTCCTTAATTCAGTCCTGGACCAAACCTATAATTGAATTGCAACAAAAACCATAATTCCTAAATCTAACAATGAAATAGCGAGGAGCGAATGTTGAACCAAAAATCTACAAGGAATGACTATGCATATATTTTTGACAGTGAGTGTAAGTGTGAAACTCCGCATGGTCAACGTTGTAGATGATAAATTGAGAAATATATTGATAGTTATGAAGAAAACAGAACTATTATACACATCTCTCAGCTAATGTATGACTGTAATCTTGAGTAATAATTCGCTTAAAAGCTTAAAATGCGCTT
The DNA here is from genome assembly GCA_035222895.1 of Strongylocentrotus droebachiensis. NCBI lineage: Eukaryota > Metazoa > Echinodermata > Echinoidea > Camarodonta > Strongylocentrotidae > Strongylocentrotus > Strongylocentrotus droebachiensis. The sequence continues at coordinate 234,291 of JAVYIG010000577.1, read as the reverse complement.
TGAAGTCTTTGAGCCAACTATGCAAAAAATAGTGATAAAAAAAGAGTCAATTTATGTACATCCAATACTCTTCCTTACTTTTAAAGAGACCAGGACCTTGTTCCTTCTCTCCTTCCGATGGATCCTCTCCATCATCATCATCGGCCTTCTTACTATCATCTTCTTCTTCTTCATTCTCATCCTTCTTCTCAGCTCCATCTCGTCTCGCTTCCGGGACCGGTATTGAGATGTTGGATTCACTGGCCAGGCTCGCAGCTTGGGAATAATGGGCAGATTGGCCGCTCCCAAGGTCATCCTCCTCATCATCCTGGTTTGTCTGCTGAGATGCAATCTGGGCGTGGCGAATGACACTCATGGCCGACGCCGGTCTGTCTAGCCCAGTTGCCGTGGGAGACAGGTGGTTGTTGAGGTAGGAATTGATGTAGTTCACAGCAAAGCTGGCATCATCATCACCTGACCTTGGACTGCGGAGTGAGTTACGAATCTGCAGGAAGAAAAAAACGAAGAAGATTTCGTGAATTCTTCTCAATTGAAGGATGAAAAAGGCTCCAGGGTGTATCTAACTAATTGTCCGCTAAGAGCTAGAGAGACATTAACAATATGTAAATTACATGTATTAAGATGCCCTTCTGGATCTCAGCAGATGAAATATCAGTTGATTATTGGAGCATGACAAAACCATAATAATAATATTAAGATATTTATATACCGCAAATTGCATAATGCCTCCTAGCGGTTTAGAAGGAAAATAGATGATAAGTAACAGAAACAGAATGTGCATTACAAATTACATCAAATCAATTAACATTAAAACTAAGCAAATAATTAAAAATCACTTACAGACAATACAGAATAGGAATGCCAAAGGAGTGTAATGGAATTCATTTAATGGAGCCAGCTTCGCAATAGATCTATCTTCACACAAAAAGAAATTATTTACACCTAATCTTCTAATTGACTATTCAAATATTCTGGGTAACTTCTATTGCTAAACTTAATTATTCCTTTGGAATTGAAATCAATGTACCTTTGGTCTGTGCATGCCAGGAGGTGCTGTGGTGGGTCGACTGCTATCTATCCGTAGGTCATTCAGGTCATCTGACCCTTGACCCCTAGGACTGTTTTGCTGAGAGGGTGTCTGGAAGGCCACATGTTGATTCTTTCTCCTGCCCGGAGGGTCAGAGTAGTACTTGATTGCATCTGATGTGAACTTCAGCTCTGGACGCTTGTACATCTGCTTGCCGGCCCCTTTGAAGTGCTGCAATGAGAAAGACGTTCTTTATCGTAACATACGTGGAAATATGTTTCTAAAATAAATATGAACTACCGGTAGGTTAAAAAAGATTACTTATTAATTTGAAAGCATATGAACAAATTGAATATGACATTCAGAAAATGGTGACAACATATTTTACTATGTAAATGTTATAACTGAATAATTACAACATGTATTATTTTATGATTATTTGATATCAGTTGTTTACTTAATATGAAGATTGCTAAAAGTATTGATTTCTTATATAGTATGTGTTTATAGTTTGTAAACTGAATTGTATGAGTCTCCAGACTTTTTATTCAGCATGTTTTTATTTGCAATAAACCAGAATTGAATTGAATTGAAAACATGGATAGTACTGACACTTAATAATAATGTCATAATTATGGTAAGGACTTCTACAAATTTGTCTGGTAGTACAGTATGTATGCTTTGCAAAAATATCATTCATCTACAAGCATGACAATGTGACCATATGACAAATGACCTTGAAAGTAGTATTCTTATCAATTTCATTTGCAAGGAAAAGGGTGGGTGGGGGGGGGGAGCAATTTTACCAATATTTCCTGTATTTCTTTGTAAGCAAGTGCAAATGTTGTTGAATGTAGTAATTTAAATTTTCTTCAAAAGATCTTAGGGAAATCCTACCATTGTAATAATTTCATTTGTATGAAAGTTAAAAATATCATAAAGAGAATGACAAATGTTTTAAATAAATCATATCGATATTAAGAAAGTTATGATTGTTTGAAACATGAAATCACTAAGTCTATGCGAATCTCGAATGGGCAGTTTGGTCAGTAGATGGTGACGTAGTCGTGAAAACTCTCCTGTTTGTTGTGTACAAAATATTATTAATTTCTGTTTTACTGCCTTCTCCCTTGGAGCACTACTCAAAATATATTATGGATAGCATATCATTAAAAGTTCTCTAAAGAGAAAAGACCCTCCTAAATCAAACATTTTTGGAAAATTGAAATTTTGTCATTTTGTGTGTTTGAACAAATGGTTAAGTATTCTGCCACTAGATCACAGAGACATTACAGATTCAGCCAATTTGAAGATCTCTTCAGATTGGAGTTCCTTGAACATGCATGCCAGGTCCATTGTCCCTGTCCTCAAACATGGCAGATCGATCACTATACAACTTTCATACTATCGTATTGTTAAATCACAGTGTAACATGTCTTTCATCTTTAATGCAATGCATGAACCCACTTAAAAAGTATGACTGTAAAACGCTAAAAGGCTAGCTTGAAATCCATAATGGAATATGGTTTCTTAAAAATACATCAATGAATGTCTATATTGCTAATATACAGTGCGTCCCAGAAAAAATGAAACTGAGACGCACAAAACCGAGAATAAGTCTTTGTCTTATTTGTGCATGGCTGATCGTCAACCAAACAGAGTCAAGTCTTTTGTCAACTGTTTGTTGCTACGGCAGGCAGCCGGTGAAAACAATTTTTAATAAAAATCAAATTATGGAAATGCAAGCATTACTTTAAACAAACAGAACTTTGTTATTCCTGGCTCATTTTTCCTGATTGAGGAGTCATATGAAAGGGCAGAAAATTAACTTTCTAAAAATGTAATATTCTCTTTGAAATTCAGATATCGCCCTAAAAATGACTTTTTGGTACTTTTTCTTCTAATTTTTTTTAATCACTCAAGCCTGGAAAACTGAAAGCGTAGGATCTATGCTTTACAAATTTGTGTCATTTATTAATTATAATTGTGATTAAGTTATGATAAAACATTGATAATTCTCGGTTTCGTTTTTTTTCTGGGACGCACTGTAAAATAACATGAAGTTCTTGTTCGCACGTTACACTCAATTGTATTCACATCATGTATATAGTTTGTCTTTTCTGGTTCCCTTTTGTTTGTACCCATGTTTGTTTTCCTTGGGTTATCTGCATTGTTATTTGTTTTTGACTCCGGCCCAGGCTCCTTTAAGTAAACAAACACAGTTTTTCACCAACAATAGGCTAGACTCCACAAGTTCATTTGGCATGACCCTTAATTCACTAATTTTCTGATCATTCATTCGACATGTTATTTATAGAAATGCTTTTGTTCATTATATTTTTGTTTTTCTTGCAGAAAAACTTTAAATAAAAAACACCCTTCCCCTCAAATTGAGAATAACATAACACAAGTTTCCTTGTAGATGGGTCCTTTGGATCTTATGCATATGACTGTTGCGTACAAGGAATTTTTTGTCATTTCTAAGCATTTCAAATTATGCATTTTTTAGCCAAATAAGGATATTCTATGTTTTTGACAAAAAATTGATCATTATGTTCAGATGCACATCATGTCAAAAGTAGATTTATGTGAGATGTGCTGGAGTACTTAAAGAAAATCACCAACAGATTGGCTAAGAGTTTTGAGTGCAAGAATTCAAGAGATATTCTAATTATAAAGTGGTAGAGGAGTAAATCGGAAGTTAATGTACAGTATGTAGGAGATGTTGAGAAGGTTGATATGTTTTGTTATCTTGGGGATACAACCAACAGTGGTGGTGGATGTGAGATTGCAGTGGCAAGAGGATGCTGATTGAGATGAATGAAGTTCAATGAGCAGGCCTCGATCCTAGCTGGTAGAAGGTTTATGATGATAATCAAAGGCAAGATCTATTGTGTTAGAACAGCAATGGTATACTACATGGTTTATAAACTTGGAATGTGAAGACAGTAGAAGAAGATATCTTGAGGAAAAAGAAAAGGTAATAAATAATATGGAAGATGTATGGTGTAAAATTGTTTAATAGAAATAACATAAGTGAGCTCATGGAAAGGATGGGTCTGGGAGAAACTGTGGTGGAAGTGGTAAAGAGAAGTAGATTGAGATGGATGGGTCATGTGTTAATGGAAGATGATGAACCTGTGAAAAGAGTGTGGGATCTGGAAGTGTTTGGCAACAAGAGGGGAAGGAAGAAAGCAGTATAAAGTTGGTCTAAATGAAGGGGACGCTCGAGATTTAAGAAGAAGTGGAGAGAGCGGGTGTCATCACTGCCATCAATGAGGGAGCTACAAGTGCGGGCGGACGTGTTTCTGATGAGCTCCCTTGTTTCTCATATTTTTTTCGTTTTGGCGTTTGTTTCTATGCTGTGATTGGTACTAAAGTGATGATCTGGACGCGTACAAGCCATTTCTAGGATGAGTCTTTTGATTTAGCTTTTTGATTTTCATATATTTGGTGATTTAGTGATCAAATTTTGGTTTTTTTGATAGTGAAGGAAGTCAAAATTGCAGTTGTTTTTGCTGCGCGTAGTGCTAAACACCTGTTGTCAGTGACAACATATTGCGCACTCTGTTATTTGTTTTATTACTTCTTTGGTTTTTTTAATTGTGCATATACACCTGCGCCAGCGCCTTTCATTTGAAGTACGCGCAGAGGAATACAATGTGAACATTTTATGTTACTATTAATATGAAATAATATGAATAATAAATAAATAAATAAATGAATAATAATAATAATAATAATAAATAATTATATTACTGGATTTGTAAAGATATATATATTACGCTTTGTACTGATATGTGCGTTGGGTGTGTTTGAGTGCTGATAATATTATTATAGTTCACAATTTGGTATTTATTCAATTATTGTTTTTATATTTTCCTGTTTTACGTGATTAACTTAATCATAATTTGTTCTTGAATCGATTGGGTGAGTGGTACATATGCGGTATTATTTTATTTTACTTTTAGGCTCTGTATAAGCTTGGCTTGTTAGAGCTCTTGTGAGTAGTGTGCCGCGGGGTTTCATATCCTTAAACTGCTGGCGAACAGAGCAACAAGACCAAGCTCTGTAATTGTTAGGTTTCTCCAATGGTAGGTTTGTCCAATAATGCCGAGTTTGTGCCACGGAACCTAGTCGGACATTTCGATTATATTCTTTTTATGTCATACGTCTTTATCTTTTTTTTTTTAAATATTTTTTTATAGTTTAGTCTACCTTGCTGATACCTCCTCAAAATATATACGATAGACTATCATTAATTCTGCTGCATTACCATATAGCTTATTTAGAGGTTACTGCAGATCAATCACCTGTACTGTATCTAGACTATAGTTAAGTGTAGGAGAACAGTAAAAACAGTGGGGCCATTCACGTCGCGGTCCGTCAGATGAAAATCTGCGAATCCTTCAACCACACTTCTCAAGTTTCTTTTAGTAACTACCACTGGACGGGACTTGTGTAGTGACTCGATAAGAAGAAGATCACTGCGTGAAAGTCAGTAATCCCTGGTAAGAGGGAAAATGAAGATGAAGATCATGGGAGCCTGGATAAACTAACAATTGCTTTCAAAACGTACCTTGAACATGTGACTTACTAAACAATACTAAACATAATTTTAAATTGCATACAGTACTTACTGGTTCACAATGTAACACTTCCTTGTTGATTTGATACCAATGGTAGACTTTCTTGAGGTCATCCCTTTGCTTTAGACCGCTAGCTCTGAAAGAATAAAGCATTTAAAAAAATTGACTTTACCTTCATGTGCACATGTCAAGTTTAAAGTAATTACTCAGAAAAATTTAATTTAAAGACATGTGCCAATCATTAGAAGAAGAAAAATGTGTAAAGCCAGAATGTATAAAATCATCTTTCAAAAACCTTTCAAGTGGGAAACTTGGTTCTTCTCTCAAATGAAGCACATTAGAAGCACATTAGAATTTAATATCAATTACAATTTACATGTACATGTAGCACTGAGCCTCTGACACTGAAATACATTAAAACTTGGGTAAAGCTTTTTCAATATTTGATTGTCATTACAATGTGCTAAATTGCCAATTTATGATTATAAACAAATAATTTTACCTTTATTTGTAATGTACAATGAACATCTTTTTAGCACACACCCTTAAACCAATGATCGTGCTGGATGCATTTTTGTTAAGGATTAATTTAGTTGAAGGCTAAACGCATCTCCCAGACGCCTTCCCAACATCCACACACACTTTCAAGTGTGAACAAAAATTGAAGGAACAGGAAGGGAATACACCTGGTTTGCAAACCAAGGCACATGGCTCAATTTGTCTTGTCATTATGGCCTTTCAAAGTAGAATTCAATCAGTAATCAATAAATTATACACCTCTCTGGATGCAACATCGTACCACTATGCATTTTAAATGGAAGTGGGAAGGTAATGAATTCACAGAGAACGTGTAGTGTATTTAATCCATTGGATACCATAAGGTCTGAAAGCCAATAATGCTTGCCTGGATGGCACTATGCTGATAAGTATTTTTGTATCATTTGACATTGAAATGGTTAACAGGTCGTACATGTAGATCTCGATACTGATAATAAAAGTTCCCAGGCTGGATATCATGCACAAGCTATGAAACTAAAACAGTCATTTTTAATTAAATATTGTTTCCCCAAAAACATTATTGATGTTTTCCTGATTTAATGTGTTGTTGTATAATCATTCAAATCTCCTTTTTTTAATGGCATTGCCCCTTACTTTATCTGTATTTTCTCTGCTTATTCATCAACCAATTTAGAGTTTTTACACAATTCAAGTACGTGATAATGCTTTTGTGTATAGAATTATTCTTGAGAAACAAAATATATACTCAATCATGAGCACATACATTTATCAATATCTATTCACGTAGGCCAGGGATTCTTTATCAATTGTTTAGCAGGACAAAAACATTTTTTAAAGTAAGGGGTATTCCATATCCCTCCTCTTCCAATTGATAAATACCTCTATGACAAATTCCTCTTTGATTATGGTCAATATTGTCCTTTCCATCAAACAGTTTACATGTTATTTTGTTGTTGTAATTTGTGATGACAGACATGAATGTCTATCAGTTTGTAAGCAAAGAAAGCATACATACATGTAACGTTTGAGTCAATATATCGACAGCCAATTGCGTTGCATTAGGTATTGAATTACATGGACAGATAGAATGAACAGGACAAGTTAATGCTTAACAATTTTGTCATTACTTGATATCTCTCAAAGTCTGATCTCTCATTGACTTGACTACATTGTAGATGAATCCCATGAGTTCTATTTTCACCGAAAAAAAATCTGTTTGAAGCCAGTATTTGTAAAGACCATGAGAGGGTTTTTACAAATAAAGGCCTGGTACTGAACAAACACTGTATTCAAAGGATCATTTAGGAAAGATCCCAAGACAGAAGTTACAGAACTAGCCAGCAATACAAATGCTCTCCATTTACACAGAAACCAAGAAACTGTTTTGCTTGTTATAATTAGCATTACAATAGAATAGAGGCAGGATAGTTATTGTTCTCCTTTACAGTAGGACAAGCCTACTACTTTTACAACATGTAGGCAAGTAAGGCAACTTTGGAACCCTTACAAATTTGGACCAAAACATTAGAGAAAAGGTTGCTCATTTTTCCTTAATGCAGTAATAAACCCCATCATAGGAAAAGCAATTTTCTAGGGAAAGGGTTCGTCATTATCTATTTTATTTAATTCATTGTTATTTTGATAGATCATCATCGTAGATGGGCCATTATCAATGCAAGTCATGAAATAATGTAGATTTATGTACACAAATCTGGAAGATATAAAACTCCAAAAAGCAAAAAATCTGACTGATCATACACATTATTTCTAATCTGGTATGAGTGGTGTCTAATTTGTCTGCACTACAGGCCGCACAAGGCTACCATGTACTCTTTAAAAAAAGGAAAATTACAGGAGGAACTGGTATTAACACAAATTTCTATTTTCCCACTTCATAATCCTTATTGACAAAAAAAAATGGCCTAAAACACTCACTAACAAGATACAATATTATTAGATTACACATTATCGTATCACTATTAAAGAGTTTTAACAGCTTTTAAAAAATCTATTTTTTTCTATCAATGAACTACTTTATGAAGTTGGTAATAACAAATTTAATTGAAAAAAATAATCTGGGATCATGCAGGATGCAGCAGAAGTGTGTGACATGAGCAAGAATGCCATACATGTACATGTACACGTGTCGTACAATTTGAAACATCTGTAAAAACAAGTCAACAACAAAATACATGTATTTTCCTGGTAACATGTCTTCTCTGGCTCTTTTTTAGTAAGACAATGTTTTGTACTGCCCTCCTATAGCTCATCTAAACACCACCGCAAAGATTTCATTCGGTTTTATTTGAACAATCTTTTAAAAACAACTGTAATTAATAATAATAACAATAATAATAATAATTTCCTCTCCCTCTCTCTATATGTATATATGATATATATATTTTTTTTAAATAATTTTTTAATTTAAAGATTATTTGTACTTGCAATAATTGGTTCAAACATTTCAAGTTACTGTTATAGATTGTTCATTCATCTATTATCATTTATTTATATATGTATAATTGTAAATAACTTTAGGTATGAACAATAACGTTAACTTTACTTTTATCAATTTTATTGTACATTTATATGATCATTCCTGTTTTTATGCACATTTTATGTAAACATTGCATTTTTGGTCCCTGGACTACTGCATTGTTCATTGAATATGTTGATATTAATTAACCGAAATTGAATTGAAATTGAATTAATTACCTGCTGACTTCCATCAACATCCTAAGCAAGATGCGAAAGAACTGGGCATCTTCAGCCTGCTGAGCAAGTTGGTTCTTGTCCTTCCTTGTTAGCGACGATAACTTGGCATCCCGCTGAAAGCGTTCGGCCGCCAGTAGCATCGTCATGAACTCTGAGAGCTTGGTCAACTGCAACAGAATAGACATAAATAATGTATGCAAAGGATTATAAATGACTGTATATATTTAGAACTCTCATCTCTATGTCGAAACAACTGTCAACTTCACATTAGTCCATACAATAAAATGATGAAATTACATTACTACTGGTAGTTATTTTTGCAATTTATAAAAGTCATGCCTTACTTCACAATTTGCCAACAAATTCTAGTTGCAAAAAGCTTGCTTAGCCTGGGCCTTGGCCTACTCTTATTAATAATAGTGTTTTTAAAAAAAATATTGTTAAAATCTTCCATTCAAGTACATGTACATCCCTCTTTACAGAGTATTGTCGTACTATACTGGGTGTGCAGGTGGACCACTACACCAGGGTTTCCCCCTACTCTTATATGAATAGTGCAGTGGGTTCTCAACGTGCAAAGGTAGTGACTCTTCTCTACACAGGGCCTCCATTTAACGTCCTATCCGAGGTACGGAGTGTTTTCCACTTAACATAGCCTGCATCTATGAGTATGAAACAAGGGGGAGTGGCACGTTAACACACAAGGCAGGCTTCAGTCATCCGCCTGGAGGACTGAAGAATATACCAATGCTTATGACACAATGATATTTTTATATTTTTATATAGATCTAGTGCTCATATCTGTCATATTTGACATTCATGGCGCTCCGCAATATATGCATGGAATGAAGAATATACCAATGCTTATGTCGACACAATGATATGATAGTACTAGTTGTGTGTATGTATTTGGAATTTTACAGACGTGCATCGATCAGATATAATTTTTTATTTTAAGTCTTGCCTTTTCTTGAATCTTGGGACCGACGTCACCATCCGAAAGACTTGACTCAGTGCCAAAGTCAAACCGGCCGGAGTCCGCCGAGGCCGAGTCAGTTTATAGGTGAAGACAGATCGGCTGACCATACCTCGGACATTACTGCTAGACCAACTCACATCTCCTTAGAGTAAAATGCTTATGACTACAATGTATAAATCTATGTATCCTGTCACACTTACCTTTGACCTTCGCAGAACTTTTATGTCATTCTCAAAATCTAGTCCTCTGCTCGGATCAAACTGAAAAGTCTTTGACTTTGTTTGACTGCTGGTTGATAACGAAAACATTGTAGCAGTTTAGAATTTAGAAGACTACCGGTAAGAAGAAATTACCAACACATGAGGTAGAATGTTCTCATTAATTCGAGTCACAGTTAAATTCCTTTATTTAATTAGCCTTCGGCTTCGCTGAACCAGCAATGTCATCCATTCCAATAATCCTGCAGGAACGAGGGTTTGATTGGAGCCCTAGCTAGCGGGACAGAGACCCACTAGAAAGCAATCACAGTCCCGCTGGCTTTCATCTGCCCCAGATTTTGCCGTCAACTCCGACCACAAAACTGCCGCAAGTAATTCATGAAATACAGAAAACTTCCTAAGATTCCCTCGGTGAACAAAACTCCAGATCAAAATTTTCTTATTCTGGATAATGAGATAAGAATGACACCGTCTATTCCTATAAAATTTGTTTATTTTTGTTATTTTCTTGCAAAAGTTCGGCACCTTCTAGCGTCCATACATGATCTGATGTCCTTCCCACTTAAAGATTTGGGTTGTTCTATTATGGGAAGGGATAAAGTTGATAATTTTCCACAAAAGAAAATCAATTTCAATGCACTTGCATATATTTTAAAGTAAACCACACAAAACAAAATATTATAATTTTACGTTTTGTATAACGTATTTGTTTTATTATCAATAAATTTATAAAAACATTGTAAGAGAAATATATCTATACCCCTCGTGCATAATGAACGCGTCCTACTTGAGCACCTTTATGACACCGTTTCCAACACAACGTTGTGTCATGTGACCACAGGCTGTACGCCAATGAATACCAGTGTACATAACAGGTGGATTAAAAAAAAGCAAGCTTGCTCTCTAGCTAGATGGGTACTAAACTGCGCCGCCATTCATTTGGGTGGAATCAATAAATAGTGAGTAATTAACGCGTTTGTCGGGGTATCATTGAACAATCTGTCGGAAAATTGATAGATATCTTATTTATTAAAAGACTGATGATAATAAAATTAGTAGGGAGAAGATGAAGAAAAAAAGGTTAACAAGGAATCTCGAAATAATATGTCGATGGTTATATCTTTTCTTACAAATGATTAAGATTAGCTGGTTTGGATAGTGATTTTCAATCAAAGCTAGATACGTCCACGACTAGATGTAGGCCCAAAGAGATCCTCCTTGGTAGGCCTAAAGGTTTTTGAAGGAGGTATGAATGCACTTCAGTTCATTAAAAAAAAATATCATTATGAGAGTTCTTGATTCTTGCTAACTCCTGCATCACAGACTGTGAAAAAAATGGCGAAGAAGAAAGAAAGAAAGAAAGAAAGAAGAAGAAAATTATTTGTTCTGTTTTTCATTTCAGTCATATTAAGCTAAACTATTTACTGATCGTTAAAAACGATAGGCCTGGTACAGCACATCTAGGGATCTAGATGATTTTCATCGCCTACTTGCACAGAAATCTACTGTATAATAGTGATGCAGCAGATTGACCTTCATCAATATATTTATCAACTCAATTAAAGAATTAGTATAATGTAAGTTTTGGGGAGCTTACCAAAATAAGCTCTAGACTATACTAAAAATCATGAAGTTGCTATAGCAACGCCCGAATATTTGCGGAATGAATGCCTACCAACAATACCCTTACAAAAAATGATAATCCTATACAGTGCGTACCCTTACGCTGAAAAGAATACAGTTCAAGAATTATGATAAATGATAATATAAATTAAAGTGATGCTTTATTGGAGCGCGATCATGTGCAACGCCCATGCACGTAGTTTCTCACGGAACGAAACTACACTCGAGAGTAAACCTAGCGGCCCAGGTGGGCGTTGCACCGCAGTGGTTTCTCGTTTTTGTCGGAAGCAAATATTGAGTTTCTATTGTCGAAAAGTATTGATCACAGAGTCGCGTTATTGAGCCGTGGGTCACCGCTCGGTGTCATTTATCGAAAGGAGCTCTGGCAAAAGAGGACACGCATGATTGTTGTGGGAATTCTGTTCATGGCTAAAATACCATGACACTGATAAACACGACTCCCGGTGAGTCAGTAGTCAGCAATTCACTGCAACAGTAGTGATATCAGGAATATTGAGTAATACTTGAATGCTAGCTGCTTGTCGTTGTTGTCACAGTGCTGTAAAGGTGTGTAACTGCATTATCAGATTTCATTCCTCAGTTTCATATCGCTGTCGTCATTCTGCAGTTAAATTTCAATGTGCGGACTCCAGTGGACGGGGCTGAAAAGCTTGTGAAAAACTGACAGACAAGAATATAGTCGCTGGTATGTCGAAGATTCTCTTTGATCATATCGAATCCACGATGCCCTGAATTGATGACTGACGAAATGTGATCAAATAATTGGAAAAGAGTACTATCTTTAAACAGCAACACGAGTGTCTGAAGAACCCCTTCTCTGAAAAGACCGGGTAATCACCTCTCTCCATTAATTTAGCCAAAAACATAGGTGAGTAGTTATGATTAATGTCTATTGAATGCTATATTTTCATTGTTTACGAATCTATACCGAGGATTGCCACCCTGGCCTTAGCCTGCTCGTACTATTTGGATTCCTAATCAAGAATGAGCCTACAATATATAAAGGAATGTGTCATAAATAAAGTGACCATTTTATGTCAACGTATCGAGTGGTGATGATCTAATGAATTCACTCGTTATATACCAAGAGGTTGTATATTCTACAGCATATCTGATGAGTTTGTAAATTTATATGTTATAGAAGTTTGTTCTAATTATATTGTTGATGATAATAATAATTATTAATAATGATAATGATAAAGGTGATGATGATAATAATAATACTAAATTATTATCAATAATAATGATGATAATAAAAATTGGAGTTTTGTTTAGCGTTTATGCCTGTCAGACTTGATAATCAAGGCGCTCCACAATATTATTACCCCGGCTTTAGCATGGCTGCCAATAATGTTACTCTAGCATTGTAAGGAATGAATTCATTGCCTCCTCCGTGTCGAGTGTGGCAAATGGAGATTAATGACTAGCCGAAGGACGTCGTTAGTGAATAGTGAAATATTTCACTCATCAAGTTCATTTCATTAGTGCGTTTAATGACAATGTCGAAGCCATTTTGGAATAAACCTCGATCAAAAGATTCTAATACACCACTGATAAGGTCGAAATCAGAATGATATCAGACCAAATATGATATTTAGATTTAGCCTACAAATGCCATGAATAAGTATTGGTCGGTTTAATTTAATGTTGGTTTGCCTCGTTTAATTGTCGGTGTGTCTGAGGTATAAGCTGATTCTATAAGGTAAACCCTGTCCAAATTGACCGATCAGTGGGTGTAATAATGGATTAGTCTTTCTCACGCACTACACATTACTAACCACTTACATACGCCAAGATCATAGTGCTGCTTGGGTACATTGAAACTCCTTTGAACATATAGGTGTAGCCCATCCATTTGGGAAGGGGATCACTTACAAACGGTATAAACGTGGTTGCTAGAAACATTTATAAATTAATTTTTTCTTAAATACGCCCATAGGGTGAAAATCGGCGTTTCCCCCAAAAGCATAAATCCATATCAGGACAATTATCCTTGGAAAATTACCAATAGAGCACTTTTGGATCAAATTGCAGATCTTTAAATATCTTAACTACGCAAACACCATTTAGGTGAATAAGGCAGAATGGCAATGCCCTAGTTTGTATTTTACGTAACATCGTGTCCCTGCAGATGATATATATGAACATATGACCTGTCAAGACAATTTTGGTTCTTTATTTTTTTGTATTGTATTTACGGAGAATCGTATAGACTATCACCATCAGAAAAACAGCTGCATGGTCAGCCTTTGTACCAACGTTTTTGTTAACACCATATTCATATTGTACAGAGAAGGTTTCTGTGGAAACAACCTTGGTCAAAATAATGGCAAATCAATATGAACTTCATGATGAGTATTTGTCAAAGTTTTCCTTAGCAAACAGGTCATGTTTGTTCACAAAACAAGAATGGCGAAAACTGACTGATATTTGATTTGATTTGATTGATTGTTTCGAATTTATTCCATTTCATAATATCAATTGTTTGCACAATAAAGAACATAGTTGACAAAGTAAGTTCAACATTATGAAATGAAACAGGAACCTACTGGAAAGCATAGCTTGTTTTTGTAGATTCCCAAGAATAAATATAATATTAACATTATTTTCATAAATCATTTTAAAGTGTCTAAATAATCGAAATATACAAAAAGAACAGAATTACAACACGAAACACAAAGGACAGGAAACCGACATCAATCCATCGTCGTCGGGTTATGATATATACACTCCAAAAATATAATATGAACATTATTTTAAAGTGTCTAAATAATCGAAATATACAAAAAGAACAGAACTACAAAACGGAACACAAAGGACAGGAAACTGACATGATTCCATCGTCGTCGGGTTATAATATACTCTCAAAAAAAAAAACGAGGACAAATTCATAGATATATCGACAAACGAGGACGAGGTTCAAAACGTAAAGTAGATGAGTTGTGGCCGAGTGGTTTTAACAGCTTGACTCAGCATGTGAAGGTCACGGGTTCCAGCTTCAGCACGGCAGTAGTTTCCTACATTTATCACACTTGACCCGGGTGTAGAAGGGTTTATTCCTTAAATACAGCGTGTGCCAATACCAGTTGTTGGAGCAGAAGCTGGGGTCAAAATGATGTATTTGGAAAGAACTTTTGGAAGCACAATATGCGTTAAAGAATTAATTATTCATTTTCTATCTATCTTGATACCTTCTCCCATTACCTCTCTGCCATTCTAGTACACTCTTGTACAGTGTCATTCAACTTCGCAATTTTTATGTTCTCTTTCTAGTTGGATTTCGGCTTCCCTCTCGGTCTATTACCTTCTACTTTTCCTACCTTTTTTCTTATTTACTTTGGTAATAATTAATAAGTAACGAGCAGATAAAATGAAAACTACGTTTGGAACAAAAACTAATTCTAAGTGCAAAAAAGGAACTCGAATCAAATAAGGATAAAGAACACAAAATGTTTGCAGATATAACTCTCATACCAGTACAGTTTCAAAAACTTTATTTATAATCACCGGTTTAATACATCAGTCCAAAATAACATAAAGAGATATAGAGAGAGAGAGAGAGCGAGAGAGATGGGGAGCGAGAAGGAAGGGGGAGGGGGAGCGAGAAGGAAGAAGGGGGGGGGGGGGACGTGAGGGTAAATTATAAGTTAGACTCTCAATTTCCCCAAAATTGTAATAATTGTACTCTTTAGAATTTGTTTTCTTGTAATGTTTAAAAGTCTTCAAACTATAGCGGGAGAGTAGCATTTTGTAATCGTTATAGCAAATATCGCTATTGCAATTTACATTTGTAAAGTCGAATGCCTATAAAACTTATACCAACTTACCTCCAGCGGGCTGTGCATTCCTAGAACCCGTTGTTTGTCACGAAATATTTCGGCATTCCATTTTTCTAAAAGGGTGGAATTTTAGCTATTCAAAAGAAAAAAAAAGTTTTTCCAAATATGCCCAATATGCTCTTTTCAGTCTGTCCGCGTCATGCTGCGGTTTGTGTTAAAAAGGTTCAAGCAACGGTCTTGACAATGCAAGGGAGCAATTGAACAATATCACCTTTGGCATGTTGAATAGAACAATGCTTATTACAAAGTTTTCTCAGAGTAACCGACTGGGACAGCTTATCGTATTTCATTCTTTAACTGTTCACTGTGAGTGATTTATTGAATTATTTTCTTCATTAACTTGGAGAAAAAATAGCACCGACAAAAGTGCCTAAAACGAGATTGATTGATTAATCAATGTTTGACGTGTTATGTACTATATGTATTTGTCGATCAAAAGTTGACATTTTGTTTTATAATGATGGAAATTTGACAGTATCGGCTATGTGTCCTCTGCGAGGTGTACGGCCTAATTTCTGTCTCCACTATCCATATCCTTTAATTAATAATCATAATAGAAATGTTATTATAGCGCATTATACCTTTACAAAAGGTCTGAAAGCGCTAAGGAAAAAGTGAATAAGACGTGAAGCAAAATTAATGAGCTGTATAGGATCCATGTCATGAAAACATTTGAAAGCGAGCAGCAAATCTTAAAGTTAGTACGTGATCGGTAACCAATGTAAAAATCCTAAAACCGACGATATGGATTCATTTTATTTTTGTCACAAGCCTTGTAGTAGCCGATTTTTGAATGACCACAAAGGGATGTTTTTGATGAAAATATGATACATGGTTTTATTAACATTATCCAAACACGACGTAACAAGAAATGCTGCATTTAAATATGTATGTATTAATGCATAAGTAGGCTTATTAGATATGTGTGATGTAACAAACTGTTACATATCATTCGTAGCATGATACATAATAAAAGAGGAAGCGACATGGAAGTAAATTGAGGTAATAGATGCTTCTTCATGAAGACAACAGAATGAGGAAGTGTTACCTTTAATTACATACTCGAAAAAGGGAATTCTGTCAAACAAGTAACAATTGAAGGGGAAATGATTTTCTTTTTCCTGAGATCATCTGAGGCTAAATCTTCTGAATCAAGAAACGCCCTTATATTTTTTAAATATCCCCCATGTTCTCTAAAATATATAATACTTCATTCTAAACAATAGACTACATATGGGAACGATAGCAACATGCATGCAAAGACACGAATGATAGAATACAGATGACAATCATGACATCGTAACAAAACCATGACTGTGATTATATTAACCCAAGGTTCCGTGACTAATTCAATGATGTATTTTGATAACCGTATGAACGGTTTTGCGTGTGAACCCTCCAAAATCCTCAAATACTCAAAAGTGACTTTGATTATATCGACCCAAGCTACCGTGATTAATACAATTATGCATTGTGACAATCGTCTGAACAGTTTTTGCGTGTGAATCCTCAAAATAGAGGCTTTCTACCAACAAAAAATAATACAATAAACAGATTTATGACAATAGCAGCCTGCTGCTGAAACACAACTCATAACCATGTACCGTGCTGTTGTAAAGTCAGATAACAAATAGATTATAACTGGCGTCAGAGCGACACGGAAAAGAAATGAATAGAAGGGCAGAAAAAACATAGACGGGAAGAGGAGAAATGCCCCTCTTTGGATGTGGCCTGCAACGTTTACATTTGTAGAGAACATAACCAATCCATATTCATTAGTTTTCATTTGAGACTCCGAACAGCATCTCTTTTCAAAGTGCTACACACTGAACTGTAACAGCTTATGCCGAAACGATGAAAACGCCACCTGCTTGGTCTATTTGCAAGGAACCGAGCACTTGTGGAAATAAAATATAGCTTCTAAAGTGTAAACATAAAGGTAACACACCGATGGGATATCCATAGATTTACTTTTAATCAGCATGCAGTGCGTGGCTTATTCTAAGACGAAGATTTTATTAAATCAACATAACTATTTATGACAATTTGAAAATAAATGGTTTGCCAATCTGGAAAAAAAAAAAAAAAAAAAAAATTCTTCATAACTGAGTTCCCGAGGCTGTAAAAAAAAATCTTATTAAATATACAGTTTTGTTTGTGATATTTCGTCTCTACAGATGGATCATTTTCTTTAAAATCTCGATCAATGGCATTTTTTCTCTTTCTTAATTTCCTTGACATTGCACAGATCACCATGGCGGAAACCGCTGCCTCACTTGCCAAAGACCTCCGCGAGGAGTTCCTGACCTGCTCTCTCTGTTTAACCTGCTTCTCACGTCCCAAGATGCTTCCTTGTCAACACGTCTTCTGCACCCGATGTCTTCACAAGTGGTACGAGTCCAAGTCCAAAGAGAACGGTGCCCAGGCCAAGACGGTCACCTGCCCCATGTGTCGGGTTTCACAAACTGTCCCCGCGAGCGGTATCCTCGGCTTCCCTGATAGCCACGCGATGACGTCCTTGATGAACTTCCTAGACGGTCGCGTCGAGTCGACGGCGTCATGGGGACCGACAACGATCGGACTCATTCGAGAGTTTGGGGTAAAAGGGAGCCAGGATGGCCAACTCTACAAACCCCTTGGTATCGCCATAAGCGCAGAAACAGGCGAGTTCTTCGTCACAGACTGCAAGAATAGAATACAGGTTTTCGATAACGATGGCGCGTTTGTCCGAAAATTCACATTTCCTCAGCTGGCCAAGAAATTCACGCCGACGCATCTGACTATGACAAAGCGACTGAGCTCGGATGGGAAGGAGTGTCTCCTGGTGTCCGATGTGAGTAACAAGCAGGTTCTCGTCTGTTCGCTTGGCGGGGAAATTCTCATGCGGTTTGGCGGCAACGAGTTGGGGATGCCCGGTGGTGTTGCGATCACGAAAGACGGATCGCTGCACGTCGTTGACATGTATGCCCGGGTGGTGCGGACTTACAATCGCTCTGGACAAGAGGTTCGTAGCTTCGGTGGTCTTTCATCAGCGCAGAAAAAGATCGACTCCAACAACGAAGCAGACGAATGCGTCTTCCGTAGCCCTACTCACATCGCGGTTACACGAGCTGACATCCTGCTCGTTTCCGACAGTCAATCACATCTGATTTATATCTTCGACAGTGACGGCGGCTACCGAAACAAGTTCAACTCGATTGGCAAACATGGAGGCCAGCTACAGTGTCCATCCGGTATAGCTATTGATAATTCAGGAAACATCTTGGTTGCCGATACATCGGTTAATAGCGTCCAGCTCTTTGACTATCGCGGTCGATTTCGAAATCGAGTTGACGACAGTTTCGATGGACTGCGAAATCCACAGGGCATGACCATATTGAACGACGAACATGTAGCAGTGGTTGACACGGATAACCATGCTATAAAGCTTTTTTCTTATTTATGATTATATGAACATGCTCTCAGAACCAATCAGAACTAAGTTATTGTAGACTAGTCTTAATTGTGTGTCTCTTTCCGTCCTGTAGGTGCAAACGAAATCGTTCTGCATGCCTTGCAGGGATCGTACGACAAATGCTTCAGCGACAATTTGGTCCGTAGTCAGCTTCGAACACAATTTGAATACCCTGGACCAAACGTTATCTAAGAATATCCCTAACCAGTATAGGTGGCACTTATTCTTGATTATTTTCAATAACGAGTATCAGCATCGATTTCAATCAATTTTTTTATTGATGTGAAGATCAGTCCAATTTGCAATCTGTTCGTGTTTATATTTATATTATCTGTTTGTGTTTGTATAATTTTTCTTTGGTCTTTATCATATCTGAGAAAAAGACTTGTAATATCCGAAGAGCACCCGATTAAACATTCTTGGGAATATACAAATATATACTAGAACAAAAAAACACGTTCACTTGTGTTTTCGTTATGATTGCTCTTTGAAGATTGCATAGACCTCTGAATATTGACATTTGCTGAGTAGTTTTGCCGAGATTTGCCTGATAGTTCTCATGATTTGTTTTCAAAGTCACTGGTAAAGATACGATGTTGCCCACATAGTTGGATAATTGTTTTCTTAACTCTTTTCATAAAATGGTTGTGACAGTATGGCTTATTCTTTAAGGATAAACTCTAAATCTTCTCAGGACTTCGCTGATGAATCTCTATTGTGCCAATGACTCTTTACATTGATCAATCATAGTTTTGTCATAGCCATTTTATTTTCTCCAACTTTGTGTTTCAAAAGTTGATTTTAATTCTCAGTAAGTATGTCTATGTAATTTTTCCAAGCCAGCTGTAAATTATTTTTCGTTTGTTCGTGTCCACATTTAAGTTGGAGCAACCCTGTCATTCATCGTGCCAATATTATATTATAAGTGTAAGAATTAATATATATATATATATATATATATATATATATATATACGTTGTATTAATCATCAATATAGATATAGGGCTGCAGTCTGCCCAAGAATCCTGAAACTACAAATAGTCGCGCCGTATTTAGAGTGGCGTAGACAATGTTTGAAAATGAACATGTGATATTCGGGAAGAAAACGCCATCCCCTGGCGGAATTATGCCCTTACGCCCTTACTATAATTCGTCCCTATTACTGTCCATCCAATTTTTTATATGATTCAAATTCCATATCAATCTAGGATGTTCGGATTCAATTATTTGACCTTTGAATTTCGGAAATTGGGTTCAACTAAAAAAGATACATAACCTCGTTTTTTCCAATTCGTTGCATACAAATACTTGCGTTTGCAATTATTATTATGGCAATATTTGATGTAATGGATACAGTGCGTTTGGAGCGTATCAAAGCATGGAGTGGTTATAAATCTCTTTTCCAATCATGCGTATGGGCCTAAATTGAGGTTTTAGGTATAAATTATTATATTGATAATTGGTATTCGTACAACCAAGAGCGATTTATACTAAAATGTTTGTTTTTTTAATTCAAAGGTTTATTTGATAATTCGAACTATACCGTTTTCAAAAGAAACCGAACCAAATACATACATTTCCAGTGTGAATCAAAATTTGCATTCTATTTTGGTATAAGTACATTTTGTATTAGAGTAGAATAGCTTAAACAGCTCTAAAGTTTTATCATGAAGAGTGTATATTATTCATTGTTAGTTGGAAAATTCTGAATAATCGCCATGCGTATTTCGGCATAACCGATCTTAACATTAGACTAAATTCGGAAATCAGTGTCACATCAACTAGTTTTATTCCCATAAGGATGATTAAAGAAATTGATAGTGAAAACAAAAATAACTAACGAAAATGGTAGTTTGAAGAGGACTATAGTTCTACTGATTTTCATAGGAAGATACCTATTCTGCTATACTCAGAGGAGGATCGTTTTAACACAGATCGTATTCGGTTGATGGAAGATATAACATTAATTTATCTCACCGTTTCTTTGGACTGACCAACTTGATCCGACAAAATTAACTTTTGATTATCTGGATTTAAGGAACATAATGGCTTCAAGGAGCTTATTAAAAATAATAAATGTGCATATAAACTTATCATGAAAAGAAACCTATAAATACTCCCGGAAGGACACCAGGCAACCTCGCCCCCAGCCTCCAGAAATGCAGAGGTATATGAAAGGGACTCCAAAACAGGGATACCATTGCGGTTTCATAATAACGCTGGAAGCGTATATTGTTAAGTGGGAGTGAATGGCCGAGGTTGGCCAATGCTGTACTTTTATCCGTCAATGTCCAAATAATTATTTCTTTACATCCAACAAAAAATGATTCTTTCGGTGCAGTCATCGATCGGACATTGACCGCGTGGTATATTTCATAAATTCATCCCATTATATTTATTTTTCACATTGTTGTGCAATGTACGTTGATGCCAAGAAATTACACATACATTCGTTATTTTCATGTTTATGTAGTTCTGAAGAGAAAGCTATAATTTTTTGTCATTGATTTCTCAGACATCACTCATGTTTCGTATTCTGTTTTGTCATTGTAAATGTCTAGTAATGTTGTTGTTCTCTGAAATTGTGTTTTGAAATACTTTTAAAGAAAAGACACTTTATTTAAAATAAATCTATCACACAAACTCAAAACTATTTGAGGAAATTATTAGCCATATTTTGAAATTGGGCATTTTTATTTCGTATTTCTATCAACTTTCTTCTTGCCTTTCGATATGATTTGAATAAAACGTGTGAATTATAAACAGTATACGTTCAATGTTAGATTGAAAACATGATATTATGATCACAAAATACAACGTAACATTTTAGAACAAAAAAATTGATGAAGTTTTTTTTAATATTTTACAGATTTTTTTTCTGGATTGAGATGGACGGCAGAGTAACTATACCATTTGTGTTTTAGTTTTAAAATATAATGTCACATTATTCATGCCGACATGAAAGCTGACTTGCCGTGCAGTGGTGTCGATTCCAGGCCCGCTGGGGGAGGGGGGCATTTGCCCTATACAAATTATGAGACTGTCGTGCATTATATATTGCACTATTATAAATCAGCTCCCAAGCCCCCATCCAAAGGATGGTTAGACGCCCCTGTTGCCGTGTAATTTTCTTTGTATATCATTTTTTATAAACTGAAGTATAACAGTTTTGCAAAGATTTGTTTTTGTATGTCGAGCCAATTTTGAGCTGGATTAATTCAATAAAATCACAATGTTACGCTCGATCAAGATTTCCACGTGTAGTGTTTTGTAATTATGTTTTGTAAAAACTTTGATTTTAACTTCGAAATCACTTGGTTTTACGTGGTGAATGCATTCATATTCTCCGAAGTCAGATTCTCTATACGGAATATTATTCATTTACGGATATTGGAGGAGAGGGAGCGAGGGAGAGAAAGAGAGAGAGAGAGATAGATAGAGAGAGAGAGAGAGAGAGAGAGAGAGAGAGGGGAGAGAGAGCGAGAGAGAGAGATAAATAAAAAAAAAGAAGAGCAAAATTAACAACAGTATGCAGGTAATGATTAAAAAGAACATAATTATCGAAGTAGACAAGAGAATACGATGCTCTGTGTGCAGATGTGTATGAGAGAGTGCGCGTTTGTAACCATGATTTACCAGATAAAGAATTCGGGGGTTATAGTAGGAGTGGCTCACATTTGTCTTACTTTGAGCCCTTTGCGAAGTATCTTACACTTTATGATTCGAAGTTGTAATATCAGGGAAAACACATATCTATTAAGTAGTTGTCAATCATAAAACATTTTTCTCCATACAAATATGAGTATGCTCGGGTCACTTTGCAAGCCGTACAACCTATAGCGGAAACACTTTTAAATCAGGTCAATGCACTGTCCAATATATCTTATCAATAAAAGATATAAAAGCGCTTAGTTATGCCCCCTATAATCACAAAGGAAACTTGGATATAAGTTTTTTGTGCTGATTTTGGCAGTGTTATCACAATGGAGGGGTTATCATATTATAGTAGACCGAGTCCTCGAGACCGGTAAGCAAAATATAGACTAGTATACATAAGAAATGTCGAAAAGAAGAAAGTAACCAATGATCCCTGAGACCGGCAGCCCACGAGACAACCTCCCCTCCCGCTAACAATTTTGTTTAAAGGAAGATAGAAAACAATATTAGTTTTTCGGTCTTTGGTCTATACCCTATGAAAAGTGATTAGAAGGCTCAAGTTATCAACAATATCGGTCTCGTTGGCTGTCCGTCTTTTGGACTGTCGGTCTCGGTGTCGTGGGCTGTAAAGTTATAGTCAAAATGAAGTACAAGAATGGTTCTGTTGATGACTGTTATTTTGGGGCGTGAAACATCTATCCATTCAAAATTTGACAAACGTTGAAAAATCGCTCGATTGCATCTAGTCTCCATGCACGGTAGGGCCAACATTCCTTTAGCCAATAAGGATCTTATTTCAAAGATGACGAAAAAGCAACACCTATATGAAAAAATAATCATTATCACCACCACCATCATCACAACCATCGGCAATGTGGACATAATGGGTAGCATACATCATGAGCTGGATTTTCGTCACTGAATATGGATTTGTCGCCACCGCCCACCACACCAAAAGTTGTCAACATTTCAACATATATATTATTCTATTTTTCTGACAAATTTATTTTAATACAGAAGACTGCAATAGGAGATAATACTGAAGGAAAATCCATAAAGTTGGAAAAAAGGGGGAAGTTGTTATGTTCAATAATTATAGGACATATAGATAAACATTCCCCTCTGGTTTAGTAAGCTGCAAATCAATCATCATTTTTACATCTCTTTGTAAAATGTCCACGTTTTTACATTTGACAGCTTAAATACACTGTAAATATGCACATTCATCTAATTCAAAGCAATTCATCCCACGATTTATGTCATCTTCCAAGGACATTGACATACTGTGAAATGAACTTGTGATTCATTCATATTACAGCTAAATTCCTGACGGACAAGCACAGGCGTAACCAGACTTATTGATAGGGGGGGGGGGGGAGCGGTAACACATAACGTCATAGTCATATAGTTCCACAAAAGGGTCTTTTTATTTAAAAAATGCCTATATAAGGGCATGTTGTGCACTTATACTATTGTGTTCCATGATTTTTCAACTTCCTCGTCACTGCGGTGGAGGCAAGTCTTTTTCATTCTTGTATCACACTATAATTATGATCTGATCAGAGGCGTCTCTACTACAACAACAACAATAACAACAAAACAAAAAAATGAAATGGGTAATAGGACGGTGCGTCTAAAATATACCTGCAGGTTTACTGACAAGATGAAAACAGTTTAAACGAAGAAAGGGGCCCACATTGAAATTAATTATGCGGACCAGATGGTTTTATAGTGAGAGAAATATAAATGTATGTGCACGTGTGTGTGTGTGTGTGTGTGTGTGTGTGTGGGGGGGGGGGGGTCATATACCCCCGGCCCCCCACTCAGTGTTATTTAGGGTACACGTATGCTTGTTCCCTCTTTTTGAAAGCACCCCCTATCTGAGAACTGCCAACATTTCCGAACCCCCCTTTCGCGGGCTTTTCCTGCCTTGGAGACCCCTCTTAATCCGGAAAAAAATGCTCAATGTACCCCCTTAAATTCGGAATAATTTCTCAGGAGTCCAAAAAGATGAGAGAAAAAACGAAAAAACACCCCCTTTTTAAAGAAATCTCCGGGTGAAAAGTTAATACACCCCCTTTTTTTTACAATCCTCGGGCCGGACTTTGTCGCACGAAAAGTACCCCTTTACCGGACATTTTGGTAACACGCATGGGGTCCGTCCGTTCTCGGAGTGGGGGGAGCATATACCCCACATCCCCTATTGACCGTGCACCTATTTTGAACTTTGTTATATACAGGCATTTTCCTGGTAAGAGACAAGTAACACTTTTGCGGTACCCAACAGATCGATGGGTGGTTATGTTTGAGGATCGACTTTTATTCTTGTTCTTGTTTAATTGATTGTAAAACATGTTCGATCAGCATGCCTGGATTTGAGACAAAGACATGGCAGATGTTAATCACTGAAAGTCAATAAGACATTCACAACGTTAAAGTACAGGTAACCTTGATCTGTCAACAACAATGTTTGTTTATTAACAGGAAGATAACCAGTGGCGGCTCCAGACGAAACGGAGGGGGAGGGGTGCCGAGTTCGTGTGCCTCCTCTTTGTTTATTCTCCCATTGCGCGCGCCCCCTCTTATAATTGAAAATCCGAGATCTGCCACTGAAAAAGGTCTATGCGCAAAACTTCTTTTAATCAAGAAACAGTGGCGGTTCTAGAGTGTTTTAAAGGGGAAGTTCCCCGCCCCTCCCCCATAACAAAGGCGATGCAAAGGGAACCTGAATGTAAATGAAAGGGTTTGACTCCACCGAAGGATCAAGGCATGAGATCGCAAATAACCTCAAAAGTCCTCAATGTTATAAAACAAAATGTAATATGCATACATTGCCTTTTTCAGTATAACCTATATATTCATATCCGAATTTAGATTTCCCCTCGTGCCATTGTATTTCAACATTGGCCTGTACTCGGTGAAATGTAAGATAACTGCGGAAATACTAAACGGTTCGTATATATATATATATATAGAACGCTTGATCATACAATGTTTGTACCGTATAATATAGAGTTGAGAATTCTCGCACTTTTATAAATATATAATATATATTATAGAGTATTATAAATCATTGAAAATTCGTCAATGTTATGAAGAGTTGTTTGTGTGTGTGTTCGGTGAACGACGAATTTCCCTTTCCCACTCATCACGTGTAATCCTGATTAATTCCAACAAAAAAAATATTATTGAAGTAATACTGAACACAAAATGACACGGTACTTCATAAGATCAATATCTGCGTATACTAAGTAATCAATTCAGCTGGATACTTTAATAATAGGGAAAGCAGCAGGATTCAGCCTTTGAAAGGCAAAATTTGATGAGGCAGAATGCAATCATTTTATAGTCATGAAATATGATACTGTTCACATTAAAAAAAATGAAGTGTTACATGCATTTTGTGTAAGATCGCAAATTTAGATAATGCAGAGAAATTCAATAATTCTATTTACGTGAAAAAGAGATATAAAGTAAATATCTGACGGGAATGAATACAAATACTAAACATGAAAAAACAAAAGTCATTGATTCAGCAATCGATTGTTTAAAATTGATTTAGCTTCATCAACAGTTCACTCGGAAATAAACGTACGTACATGTAAAACTATTTTTAAGTCAGCATTTTATAGGACTATATTATCTTCTCATTCGTAATTACTAAAATATATTTAACAGGAATATACTGATTAATGGATCTGGGTAGTTGCAAATTAAATACGTGTATACGAGCTTTTAGAAAATCGTGAATTTTGTGGTAGAAAAATTGATATTGTTCCGTGAAATATCACAGGAGCATATTAAACAAATCTTCGGAGTAAACAAGTCGAGAGACAGTGAGTCCTTGAGCAGTTAAATCATTTTATCTACATTACACCCAGGTGTAAATGGGTACCTGGCGAATGCCGGTGTAATAATGATTACAGGGCCCTCGGGAACCGGGCTCGGGAAGAAGAGCAATACTGCTGATGAGGCTTCCCTGGGTAAAGAAATTGTTTCATTATTACTATTGCATTAGTTACGATGTATGTAGCACAATTTATCCATTGTTATATACCTCACTTAAGAAATCCAGCCATCTGATTGGTCGAATTGCATTCATAAACTTCAACTATTTCTGTAAAATTCCCAATAACCATGGTTATTAAAAAAATAGTTCAGTCTCCATGGTTACCCCATAGGTTTACATGTTAAAAAATGGTCTGAGCGATCGAGGACATATACCGCGTACGTGTGCGAAGAATTAGTCGGCAATTTCAATACAATTGAATCTCGATCGATCTTACCGACAATTTTATCTTGCATTGTTGACATGAAGACGAAAATAAACTTCCAAAAACAAAAAAACAACATCTGCCGATAGATCTTGATCTAAATTCGTGCCAATATGCATTGCAAAAGTAAAAGAAGGGCCTGTTTATATGGAGCAGCCGCGAAGCATTCTCCACTCGAAACCGTTTTCAATCCATTTTAATGTATATAATTATAAGAAAAAACTATAAAAAAAATGTATTTAACAGAGCGCGGTAGCCGAGCGGGTTAAGGCGCTGACTTTAGTTACATCACCTTTTGTACGCAAGAGTTCGAATCTCATCTTCGACAAAAGTTTTTTTATTTTTCATTTTTTATTTTTTAGTCTATTTTTTTTTCGGCATATAAAAGTATTAATGACTGCTTTAATATTCGAGAAATAGTTGTTTTATTACGCTCTCGGGAAGGTTACAATTGGGCTATTCCCCTCGGCACGCCTCGGGTAATAGCACAATTCTAACCTTCCCTTGAGCGTAATAAAACAACTATTTCTCTCAAAGCAGTCATTAATACTATATTAATTGCCGAAAGAGGATTACATGAATTGGTCCATATCGCTTGTGTTTGTTTTTCCCATAACTATTATTTTTGGTCGTCAGGTTCATGTCGTCTTTTGGTGTTCCCATACATCACATGCCACTGTTGAATGAATTCACCTTTTAAACATTTCCATGCAAAAAGTTTGTTTGTTTTTCCCATAACTGTTCAAAGGCCACACCGCGGTGAAATTTTATTTTGATTAGTTTATTCTCTTCTTTTCTTGAAAAATCTTCTCTATTGTTATTCATCTCCATGTACTTGTTCGTATTAATCCTTCTTACGCTCACCTTAGCTTTCAATTCCCACGTCTCGGTCTCTTTGCTTAATTCCTCTTTCTCTCTCTCTCTCTCTCTCTCTTTAAAGGCCCACTGCCATACTTGTAGCTACTTGCGCCCTCTATATGACAAACAATGCCTAATCGGTGACCATTGGTCCCCCATGATCCTCTTTTTCTTATGTTAACTGAGAGCTGAGTTGATGAGATAACCACCTGTCCAGTGACATTGTAGGGCGGTCTAATCCCTCCTGTAAACTATGGCAGATAAGCTTTAAGCGCAAGTTGTCCCCCTTCCCCCTCTTGGTGCTCCTGAAACAGACACGCAGCAGAGTACTTGATAAACGAACAACACAGGTTAAGCTTTATATAGATGTACATTTTTATTATCCTAAAAAGCTGTTAAATGTCAGGTCGTCTCATGGTGTTACAATACATCACATGCCACTGTTGAATTAAGTCATCTTGTAAAGCATTTCCACATAATAAAATAAGAAGAAGGCAATTTAACTAATACTTTAACACATGCAAAGAAAAAAAAGGGGGTAAAAAGGAACATGGAAATGTCTTTATGAGCCCATTGAAAGATAAAATATATGTAGTTATAATCTGCTGAGAATAGGAAGGGCTTTTAACGCATTTGTTGGTACATGTGCTACATGTTAAAACCATTTGGGCTCTCATCAGAGAATTATATGAGATACAATCCATTGCCTTCTCAATAACTCGACTTGTTTTTTTTTACAGCAACGCTTTTCCTTTCACATTAACATAAGAAATAACAATTACATATTTGCAACATCAACAGCTTTGCTTCTTTGTATACATGCTGGCCACTTCTCATTTCACTTCCCCTTTATAATATTCCGATGCATTGGGAACATAAATAATATTTGCTATTCGAAAGGAGTATGATTGTCATCTTTAACAAATTTCTGGCTCTCAACAGACTTCATTATGTTTGGAACAATTGCCATCCAAACTGACCGACTTTTACAACAAAGGCTTAACCCATTTTATGTATTGATAAATGGTTTGGTTTCTATGGTATATGTCCTGGCTACTTTTCATTTTGTTTCTCAATCTATAGTGTTCATCTAGGCCTGAATAATATGTTCCACTTGAATTGAGTAATTCGTTTGTAAAAGACTCCAATAAAAGAATAACATCAACTATCCCACATATTGTATGTCATATGAAAGAGGGCCAAACGAGTTCCATTTATGAGTTCACCAGCATTCAAGAGCAAGCCTATACATTATGTTATGCTCATGAAATACTGATTAAAATAGACATGACAATACTACATGTATATACGTTTTATAAGTACTTCATATTCCACAGAATATAAAATATTTGGCCGTTTGGAGCCAGAAGGGTGTTAAATCATATTCTTTAGAACAGATATTAGGCCATTCTGGCTCTGAATATCTGAACAGACGATTTGGAGTTTCAATTTTCAATAAGTAATATCAGTCATATACAGACTCAGTTTCATACAAGAACACTCTGATCATACTAGATATGCTGAAAAGGCAGAGTTCCTGGAAAAGTAAAATGCAACTCCCAAATCAATTCAAACTGTCAAGGCCAACCAATGAACCGGGACTGCGGCATACACGTTTTTGTTTGCTATGAAAATGACAATAATACTATTAGAATAATATCATTTTTGTCGGTAAAGCTCTTCGTAAATATCAAATGCTAAACCAAACCAAGCACACTTTTCGTAAACATTACATCTTCGTGACTTAATTATAATTTCACATACTTCATTAAACACCCATGCAAGGGGGGCCTGCAACCGTAACGCAATCATTGCTGACATAGAATAGAACTAGTCTACCAATCTATTCTCGTTATCGTCGAGAGGTAAACATTTTGTTGCATTATAACACGATTGGAAAAGAAACAATACCCCATTTTTTTAAACATTGTCATTAAAGGGGAAGTTCATCCTGATATTAAATTAGTTTTAACAGACCCAGAACAATTAGAGGAACAATTTAGTGAAAGTTTGAGAACTGAATCAGACAATAAATAAGAAAGTTGTGAATCTTTCAAAACCATGGAATCTTTGGGACAATTGGCAATGCGGTCAGAAATGATGATGTCATCCCCTCACAATTCACCACTGATCTGAATGACAGAATGACCAAATTAAAAGCTCCATTTCTCTGAATGTTAATGAAATACTAGACCTATCTTAGATGCTGTATAGAACTATCTTATATAGGAGGCCATGAACGAATGTTATCCGTAATATATATATGATCGAGAAAGGCATGAAGAAAATATATCTTTTGATCAAAATGGAATTTAAGGACATTTCTTGTATTCAACAAAGGATAACATGTGAGGGGGTGACATCATATTTAGAGACTGCGTTGCCGATTTGACTCACAGATATTTTATGAAAAGTTTCTCATTCATTGTCCGGTTTTCACAAAGCTTCACTGATCTGTTCTTCCTTTTTTTTCTCCTTGTATCAAAACAAACTTATTATCAGGTTAAACGTTCCCTTTAGCCATTTTGAATGTTGGGGTGGAAGGGGGGGGGGGGGATGTTGGACCAATTTTGTCCAGAATTAGCCCGCAAGATTTTCAAACAGGTACAAATATCATAGGGTTAGTGAGTCAAGTATCAATCCCTCAATAATCTAAATCATTCATTAGGATAACAGAAATGAAGGATAATAAATTACATGTATAATGAAATACCTCAATTCTTGTTGGATTATTCCGTTCTTACACTCTGTGAATCAACTTATACAGGATATAATTCGTTCACCGCCAGGTTTGAATGATTGGCAAGAATACTTTGAGCAAATAAGTGGTAAATATATAACACATTCAGTGGTTCCATAGGTAGGACATCTCTTTAATATCATACAACATTATTCCTAGGATAACTGTAATTAAAAAGAAATTAACTGGAAAAGAGATAAATATTTGATTATCTGAAATCCTGATTTGTAGCATGCATGTCTAACTATGGCAGTCTATCAGGATAAGGAAGCTGTTAAGTGCATTTTTACTTCTAATTTACGATGTTAACAATATCAAGGTATACTACTTTTTTTTTTCCATGCAATTTTATCAACTTTATATTAGGAAAATTGTGATAGTTCAATACATTTTGCAATATCATAGATGACGAAAAATCCTCAACTTTTATCAATCTAAGTTTGAAAACATCACATGTTTGCTTGCTACAGTAACGTGTATTAAAACAAGATATTTTCCATCACAATTGATATTGGTGATCATTAAAAGGACTCATTTGTCACTGTAGCTCCCTGGGCAGCATTTCACAAAACCGTCATAAGTACACCATGTTTCAATAGGATGTCGGTGAACTTGTACTTATGACAGTTTCATGAAACAATGTCCAAAGTATTCGCACCTTATATGTATGACATTCATGGGTTAACAATACCTTCTGAAGACTTCAACATACAACAGTAATGACAAAAGGGGCAGCAGACACATCACTGTTAATGTTGTCACAAGGAAACGTCAGCATATTTTATTTCGCAATAGCTTTCTAGTGATTTCAATACATGATTAATCAGAAATGGTTGAATGGTGTCCTTCAACCCAAGAAATAAAGTATACAGTGTGGGTACAGTGATGTGTATGTTACCAAAATGATTGAACTACAATAGGTCATGCCGTGCGAAGTTAAAA
This sequence comes from Strongylocentrotus droebachiensis, assembly GCA_035222895.1. Classification (NCBI taxonomy): domain Eukaryota; kingdom Metazoa; phylum Echinodermata; class Echinoidea; order Camarodonta; family Strongylocentrotidae; genus Strongylocentrotus; species Strongylocentrotus droebachiensis. Next base: position 202,836 of record JAVYIG010000577.1, on the reverse strand, counting down.
GACTTAGCTTTGTTCATACAACAGTAAACAAATCATTTTGCTATTGTAAGATCTACAGGAAACATTAATATTTTCTTTTTTTCTTTTTCGAACACACTTGATACAAATGCGGTTCTCTTAGCATAGATTTCCTCTCCAATAGATTTGTTCACAAACCAACCGTTGTGAAAGATGCATTAATAATTTTTGTTTGGTTGGCAACATTGCTTTGAAGTTCCTTTGAAGTGGAAATCACCCATTATATGAACTTCAATTACAAAGCTGGCTTGATTTTCTGTTATTTGAATGTTTTCACCGTTTTTTAAATTTGTTATTTGACTCATGCAAAGTTGATTGGAAGACTTAAATCCCCTTTACAGAAATATGAAGGGTATGAGAAACAATTGCATCTATTTTTTACTACATATTAGCACAGAAATGCACCTAATTCTACAAAGTCAATTGGAATAAAATGTCATATCATTCTATAAAGATGTTTCAAACAACTTGAAAGGTACTATTCAGCACTTTAAACTATGACACAGAATCATCGAGGAGGAAAAAACACCAAGACCAAGTGAAATATCAAATTTCCATTTCACAGGAATGTACTGAATTTCCACAGAAATAGCATTCTTAAAATTGTGTTAAGAAAAGGATACAAATAAACAAATGCTTAAATATTACCTTTAAAGGTGTTACTTTGAAATCATGGATTCAATACAGAACCCCTAATGCAGGCATGTATATAATGAATTTGAATATAAATAAGCCTTTGCACCAGTGACTTTTCCTGGGAGCTGTCATATATTGCATTACTTCCAAAGATTTCTCCTCCATCTTTGTCAAGAAGTTCATAAGTAAGTATAGATGTTTTCAAGTTTTGCGTCAGAGATGTGATCCCACTCTGTCCCTGGGTATAAGTCTCAACTCAGAGCCATGTTTGAGGAAGACGTTCCCTGCGCTCTGGGCTGGGTTGATTCCAATGCCATCTGAAATAAATAAGAATCCCAAGATGTGTGAATTGCATGATTTTTTTTCTTCAGTCCATAAATAGAAACAATTCCTTAAATAAATCACTTTCATATTCATGGATGTTTCCTCTCTGCTAACAAAGTAGTGCAACATTTCATGCTGTAGGTCCAAACAATTGAAATTGACTCCAGTGATCAAAATTACTATTATTTCAAGATTCATTTGTAAATGATTTGAGGAGCGCCCTTTGATCAAATCATCTGCATTTTTAACACTTGACTGATAAAGACCCATATCCCAAGATATTCTCTGTCTGCCCTTACTGCTCATAGTTGTGTCATTTTATTCATTGTTCTCTCTTTTTGGATTGCTGCAGGGAGTTTTCCTTACTATCAAAAATCAAAACAAAAACATGAACTATAAATGGGTCCCACTACCTAACAATTATTCTATGCACTGGAATAATACTTATCATTAATTATTGATTAACGTTAATTATGATGAATTTTGATGTACTCAACAAAAAATATTTCATGTAACTTAGTAAAGCTACATAACATAACAATAATTTTGAATGCACTAAATCACTAATCAACAAAACCTTAGCTAAGAGAAGGAAATGACTAAGTTCAATTTTACAAATGAAAGATAACCAACCATTTGTGATGATTGCACTAGTAGCAGCAGGAACTCTGAACTGTATAAGGGAAAACAACAACAAAAGGGCATAAAAGCATTACACAGCCTAACTAAACAAATGATTACAAGTTTACAATAAATGATATGGTGTTGAGAGAGACTACTGTTTTTGAACAGCACAACACTTCAAGAAAAAGGATAATCATTTGACTCTATTTGTATTTAGAACTCTTTCTGGATATGAATCTTTCAAAACTTAAGTAGTAGTTTTACAAATTCTTTCATTTTTCTGCCAAAGCTGTTGATTGCTTTGGTCTTTTGTTAAAGGTTGCATTGGCCTTTGCACAGCATAGCATTCATTTTAAAACAACTTTGGTAAGACACACATTGTTAACAAATTATTCTATGAAGAAAATAACATGAAATGTTGAGTTAGAAACTTTGAATATTCAAAAATATATGTTCTGTTGGCTACTGTGTCTGTTACAGTCAGATACAAAATGTTTAAATAAGGGGTGATTATGCTGGACACTTCCTATTATGTCTAACACATATGGTTTAAAGGTATAGACCAGTTTTAGAAACGCCCCCCTCTCAAAAAGTGAAATGGAAGCTCTTATTACCAATTAGGCCTGAGTCATGTCGGGATTTTCATAAACCGGGTCCCGACGGCCGTGCACCGATCGGGACCCGGTGTCCCGAAATCAGCTAGCAGGATTTGTCACTTGCCTCTATAAAAAGCGCATATCATCAGTATGTCCCTTAAAAGTGACCTTTTTTATCAGTATAAATAAATCAACACATGCATACCTCGACACAGATTGGTACATTCTTCCATTTGACATTATTTTCATCCATGATTGGCGATGTTTAGTGCCATTATCGTGCCTCTCAAAGTAAAAAAAACTCGAGCAAGAATATAAAGACAACATTCGAGCCGCCATTTTGATTCATGCAGGTTGAATAAATCGGGTCAAAAAATGTGAATGTTAGAATAATAAAACGGCTTTCTAAAAAATTCTTCTTTACAACATACCGATCAAATAATTTGTTAAAGACAAATAAATATTTATCTCTTAATTTAAACATCGCATGCTTTTTTTTTAAAGCTGAAAATTACTTGGTAATCACAAGAAGTTTCGATATGGATAGCTGTTGCAGGGCAAGTTAAGACTAGTCTCGGAAAAATGCGCAGTGCTCGTCGTTAGCTGTAAGGCGTGCCAGAACGAACCCAAACAAAGACGTGGTCGTAACGAGAAAAAAATCATTAAAAGCTACGATCGAGAGCACAATTGGAAAGACAACTACTCACGACGAGGAGCACTGCGCATTTTCCGAGACTAGTCTGAACTTGCCTTGCAACAACTATCCGTATTGAAACTTCTTGTGATTACCAAGTAATTTTCAGCTTTTAAAAGAAGCATGCGGTGTTCAAAATCAAAGAAAAAATATATATTTTGTCTTTTAAAAATTATTCGATCGGTATGTTGTAAAGAAGCGCTTTTTAGAAAGCCGTTTTATTATTCAAACATTAATGTTTCTTTCAACCTGATTTATTAATCCTGCCGAGAGACCCGGCCAGTACAGTAGCTGGCTAGTAGCTGGCAAAAACAACCCCATGGGGCGAACTGCTTTGCAATTTATATCAGCAGTTCGAATTGATTCAGGATGAGCTAGAATATGATTGGTAACAATTAAATACTTAAGTTTTAAGGTGGATTGATTTTAGTGGTGTGCAAAACTGCACTTTCTTACATATTTCTTTATTTTTTTTGGAGCGTCGGTTCTCAAAAAATGAAACCGGGACCCGACGGCAACGGTCGGGTCCCGGTGTGATCGACCGTACCGACTCAATATGAAAGAATATGTTTTGACTAATACGTGATGATACAAATTTTGCCGGGAAACCACCTAGTAATTGATATATTTGGTTAATTATCATATCGATCCGGCCTGGATAGATATCGAGAATGCACTTCAACATTGAACATTTGGGCATATCTTTCTGTGTTTTTTTGCAAATTTAGGTTGAAGTATTGCCATCTAAAACTCTGAAGGCAATATTTGAACAATATTGAATGGATATTTTGCACCCAAAACCCTTGAACCGCAATTTTACCACTACCAGTCTATATCTTTAAATGCAAGCTTGCTAGTAAATCTGAATGGATATTTCTTTAGAATATTATATCTTTTTAGTTCTTCTCATATTGTAATGGACAATTGAGTAAATATGTTTAGTACATGCAGTTGTGCAATGTAGATTTATAATAAAATGACAAACCTCTTCAGCTGCAAACTTGAGTACAGCAGTGAATGGTGTTGATTCTGGTACACTGAGCCTGCATGAAAATAAATTATTTTCACCGTTACAAGCTATAATGGGGTGGATGAGTAATACACAGAGCTACCAAGTGTCACGCATTTCGAGGGTCTGAAAATGCTCTCACGCACGATGCGCGCGCTAGATTTCGAAAAAACGCCATACCTTAAACGTGTTATACCCTCGCACGCGCGCTCGCGTGCCGAATCATGAAAATGTCACTGCTGATCTTTGAACTTGGCGTCTCTGAATACAGTCAATCCTGTCTATAGTGACCGCCCAAGGGAAACACAAAAAGTGGTCTTTGTAGACAAATGGTCTTTGTAGACAAATGGTCTTTGTAGACAGGTTCTTTTAGTATATATGTTTCAAGGGAAACAACAAATGTGGTCTTTGTAGGCAGGTGACCACCTGTCCATAAAGACGACATAAAGCAGGTTTGACTGTAATTGACTGTAATTGAATTAAAAGTCAGATCACAGCAGGTTTGGTTGGATGATTGATTGATTGAATTTTATTTGCCAAGCTTCCAACATACATATACAACTGACAAGGATAACAGATCAAAATTAAGTCAGCTTGAACAGGATAACCCACAAAAGCTTGAGAACTTATTTCCAGTGGGGTCCCCGACAGACATGTACAAAATTAATAAGTTCAATTGTAATATATTTACAGATAGATAAGAAGAAAAAATCTTATTAAAGACAATAATGATGATAATGATAATAACAACATTAAACTGATGATAGAAATGATAATAAGTACAAGAAGAAAAAGAAAAAGGAGAAGAAGGAGGAGAATAAGACAAAGAGGAGCAGGAGGATGAAATTAATCAAAATTATGAACCCATTTAATTCTAATTTTGAAATTATATAATTTTTTGCTTTCAGAATGATTAACCTTCAGAAGTTAAAATAAATGAACCTTCAAAATATTGCTGTAATTTTGAAAATGTCGGAATTGTGCAATGTGCATTGTGAACAGTTTCATTAATTATCGGAATTGTGGTAATTGCTAGATCTAATTGGAATAGAAAATCTCTGTTTCAGTATTAGTACCCTTCAGAAAATGTGTGCTTGCCGCACTGGAATTGGGGATCTAAGTGCGTAGTGTGGCCTAGAAATCTATAGGTGAATAAAGGTGTTTGCATAAATGGAATGCTGTGAATTAAAGGAGGTGCGCATACGTGTCATTAATAACAGTACATAAATGTAAGTACATGGGGCACCATTACAGAACATATGTTACTTACACTTTGAAGGGCAGTTTTGGATCCGAAGTGAGCGTAATCTTGAAGGTTACTTTCGATCTACAAAAAAACACATAGACAAATACGGAATTATGATTCGAAAATACCGCCAATGATACAAATATATTACATAAAGACGAAATAAACAAGGTACTTACGCCATCCTGTGCGATATACGTTCGATCCGCTCCTTGAAACTAGCGACCAATAAGCAATCGACTAAAAAGAGGTATTGCACAATCTGTGAACATGATGAATCACCAGTAAAATCTAACCTTGATAGCAAACTAGCAGAGAAGAGCAGAGAATTCATAGAAGTAGACTAGCTGGTGAAAGTTTTATATAATATGCATAATTATTTCAGAGTATATGAATGGGACTGTAAGAAATCTCGGGGAAGCCGAAAGAGAGAGAGAGAGGAGAGAAGGGGGGAGAGGGGGGGGGGGGGGGGGGGGGGGGGTGGAAATTAGATTATGTTCATCTGTGTAGAAATATGCAGGGATCAAGGATAATGAAGGTTACTAGCTGGTCATTCTTAAATCTTTGCTCGTGAGGAGGATAAATGTTGACATCTATGAATGACATCATCTATAGGATTAAAGCTTCTTGTATCACAATATATTTTGTTGTGGAATATTTCAACCAAGGATCAATTTAACTTCCTTTATACCCATTGGTTTTCTAAATCCTCTGTAAATATTTGTTTACAAGACCATCAAAGGGGAAGCCCACCCTGAAGTTAAGTTGGTTTTTTAAAAAAAGAAGATAAATGAGAGGAACAGCTAGGTCAGTGAAAGTTTGAGCAGTTTAATCAATCTGATTAAAAATAAGCCGAAGTTATGAATTTAAAAAATTGTCATCAGTAAAACACAAATTGGCAATGCTGTGACGTATCTTGCGAGCTCTTCTCCGATTTGCTCTGTCCATAAAATTTCTTAAACTTTAATTTTCTTTGTTATTGATGCTGGAATAGATATTTTTCTAAACATGGGTTGAAATATAAAACGTATTTGCAATAATTTTAGTTAGGGTGCATGGTAATTGAATATTTTCTTGAGGGAAAATAATAATTACTAATTTGTGTTTGATTGATCACAACTTCAAAGTGTTAAACTTTCTTACTTTTAATCAGAATTTGCTCAAAACTTCAGACATGTTTCTCTCATTTTTCTGCTTCTATAAAGAATTAATATCAAGGTGGACTTCTCCTTTAACCCCTTGTTTCTCAGGTCACAATTGCATCATATTCACGTACATGGGCAAGTTTGAGGTATTTTGTCCCAACAGTTACCAACACACCTCAGATTTGTATTGTGGTAGTAACAAGTAATTTAATGTAGCCCTCGTCTTAGACCAGAACAAAATATGAAGTGAAATGACATGTGATGTCAGATAGGTTCAGAACTTCACAATACTGTAAGATATTGGACATGATCAGGATGTGAATAAAAAAAAATGTGAACAAATGAGATTACAAAATACAGAAAGAAGAACAAAACAAACGAACAAGGACACAAAAAGTGGGGGGGGGGGGGGGGGGGGTGAGGAGATGAAAGAATGAAGGAATGAATGAATAAAGAAATAAACAAATAATTGTCTAAATATAATCAAACAAACAAATATATAACCCCACAAGCTCTGAGCAGTCAATCTAAAATCCTGAATATACAAAGGTGATTGTCCTGTGTGCTCTTTTACTTGATTCAGAACATTCACAACTCTCTGAGACAGGACTCCAGGCTTAAAGACAATTCACCAAGAGGGGTTTTCTTCTGACAATGCAAGATAGTTTTATTTGCTTCGCATTGCAACTGACATGTAGTAATGCCCATAGCATGATTCACAGTAATTCCTCATCTCATAGATGAATCTTTAACTGCTTGGAATATAGATTGAAAAAAATTCTGTATTACATTATCATTTATCAACATCATATATGACAAACAATTGTTACTCAACATATGCCAATTCTTCATTTCATTTGTGCTCATATGGTAATAATTCAAGCAGGTATTTTGTTCAAAGAACTCACAGTATAGCTCTGTATTTTAACAACTCAGTTTAACCCAACCCTGGGTCTATAGATCCTGTTCAACAAAGGAAATTTTAGATCGAAACTAAAATCCTTTATTACACCTTATTTTGAACAAAGGTTACACCCAGCGTTGGGTTTGAAAGTACAGGCCATACAGTATAAGTAAAATATGCAAGTATTCAAAATATATTCTCTGTTGCAATCATATATGCCATCCAAGACTTGTCATTCCAGGAAATAGTAAACAGTCAAACCTGCTTTAGTGACCACCTGTCTACAAAGACCACATTTTTTGCTTACCTTGAAAATGGATTCTCATTGAAACATATCCTAAAAGAACCTGTCTTCAAAGACCACCTGTCTACAAAGACCACTTTTTGTGTTTCCCTGGGGCAGTCGCTATAGACAGGTTTGACTGTACTTCAAAAACATGCCCCAAAATGTTTTGGAGTATATGGGATTTTATGTTCATCCTTTCTTTCTGAAAAAAATAAAGTAATGCCTCCACATTGTTCCTGAATGGATGGCATTTTTCAGAATTATATTTAGCATTCCATGCCTGGTACATAAATATATATCAACAAATCTGAATATTTCCTTACAACACAGGTTAGAAAACCCAGCCGTCATAAGCTGAATGTAGAGTTGTGTACAAACAAATGATCTCTTGATGAATATCATTTATACATGAATATCTCTTTATGGGTGGATACCCTGTACCATCATATTTGACCTGTATTTTAGTTAATATTTTAAGATTTGGTGCTGCTATTGCAAGGTTAATAAAATACGGTAAATGAGATTTCACAGAAATTAAGTGAGGTTATTGAAAAGTTACATGTACTTGTACAAGTGGTGTGCACATGAATAAACCCTAACCCTAATAGCACAATACAAAACAGATTGACAGAGAAAATATTTCTGGAAGTAGATGGTGATGATCATTTCACAAGCCAGGAGTGTGCTATTTTTTTCATGGTCTGCACCCAGCACAAAAAAAAATGAATTCACAGACTGAATTCTCAATTACAGTTTGTCTGAATATTGAAGAATCAAGAAAAATCCCCCTTTTTCTCTCTCTCTACAATGGTAATTTTATTCATAATCTCCTAAGATAAAGGTTTTTAATTCTTCAAATGTGAACTCAAGTTTAAATCTAATGCAAGAAAAAAAAGAAGTTTAAAGATTATTTACAAAGATAATATTAGACACTGAATCCATGCTAACTATAATACACAGATCTCTTTAAAGGTACTATGTCCCATTTGCAGGCCCAAAAAATTAAAAAGTTAAATTCCAACTGCATTTGAAAGATAATACTAATTTAGAACTTCCCTAAAACAGGTGGGGCTTGAAAATGTCTTCAAGTGGGAAAATAATGACTATTAGTTGTCAAATCGACTTTAGGGCTATAGAGCCCAAAAGTAATAGTCTTGATTTTCAGACAATTGTACCGAATGGTCATACGTTTTATGCTGCGCAAAGATTCAATCAGTTTAATCTTGGCCATCACAAGAAGTGGGTTATTGATGTAGACAAATGCTCATGTACCCTATACAACTCTTTTCATGTATGTTATTACCAAAGAAGAAAAAAAAAAGCCAGTCAGTCACTCAATAGTGTCTGACAGTGAAGTCTAGCAAGTAAACAGGTTTCCTTGCATAATTTGAATATGAGGACACTGCTAACGTTTAAATTTCACAGATAGGACATAAATGACATATTCATAATTCCTGCAAAGTTCTACAGAATTTGAGGTTGGCTGCAAAAGGGACATAGTACCTTTAAGTTACTTAGTAATCTTAATTTTGAAAAACATTGTCATACTAGCACTTAGACATGTACTTCAGAAGAAGAAAATCAATCAAAATAAATAAATTCAATAGAAGAAAAGACAAACTCAAAAGGGAAAAGTATTTGTTTTGTAGTTGTTATGGTTATAAACCTCAGCTAATGACTTTTACAAATACAATACACAAAAATATAGCCATCTTCAGTCTTCAATACATATCTAGTAGAAACAGGTAAATGGCAACCATAACATTCAAAATTAAGTTCAACTCATTCTCTTCATAAAGGTAGTGTTTTCCAGGCAATCAGGCAGCAACCTGGTTGATTTGAGGGATATTCTCCAGGAGTTCATGAAATCGTTCAATTTTTGTTCTTCAGTTCTAATGTGTGAATAATCACCCCCTCTAAAATACTGGTAATAATAATAATAATAGCTCACATTTATAATGCGCCTAATACTTTGTTTCTAGGCGCGGAACTTATTATTACCCGGTCATCAGATTCAGGCTTACCCGCAACACAATGTATGCACATTTTTCACTCCCTGGGGAGCATTCCAGCTAGTCGCCATTTTACAAGCGCCACTTGTTAATCCAACTACTTTAACTTTCGCATCCTACCGGGTACCCATTTTAACACCTGGGTGGAGAGTGGCAAATGTAGATCAATGTCTTGCCAAAGGACATTAGTGCCGCGGCGGGACTTTAACCGCGGACCTTGTGATCCACGGTCCGGTGACATATCCACTCGACCACTTATTATTGCTGTGTGAATTGTTCGTGTCACTTGCATGTCTGCAAAACTATCATGACTACCTACATGATCATCGTTCATACACCTACAGATCGCATTTACAACATATCAGATATATCAGTATCCACTCCTTTGTACAGAAAGGCAAAGTTAGTACAATAATTGCACTGACATGAAACAGAAAAGGTAGTCCGGTGTAAATACTTACAGCGATATATACGAGACTGTTTTCATGTAATTAAAAAATATATTGATATTTGAAGGAAAAAAGCATAACAGTGACAGGGATACATGTAAACGTAAATTCATGAATAAGTTAGACAAAGCAGAGCCATTATATGCTGCTTTAACATGCATATTTCATGAAGGGAAATGTAGTATTTGTTTTATAGTGTTTCTCAAACTGAGACTCTAGTTTATTGTATTAAGAAACACATTGCAATGGGTGCAAACAATAATAATAATAACACCAATAATAAATGAATTGATATGTAGCAATTATTACCAAGGTGAAAAGGGATAAAGAAGAAGTAAAATTGTATGTCATGTTTCATGAAGAGGAGTCCTGGGGGGTGTTTCACACAGAGTTAAGTTGGACTTAAAGTCATGCATTAGTTTCTACTTGCGCGCGCTATATTACACATCATCGCATTGGTCACGGGACGTACACTATTAGTAGTCTTATCAATCAGATTGCTTGTTAAATAGTGTATGCGCATTGGCACTATTAGTAGTCTTATCAATCAGATTGCTTGTTAAATAGTGTATGCGCATTGGCACTTAAGCATAACTTTAAGTCCGACTTAACTCTTTGTGAAACACCCCCCTGGAGATCAAGAAACAGAGCAAAAGAATATACAGGTGGAAGAGAAAATGAATGAGCCCTGTGGTCCATTCCTTGCACTCAACCTCTGCGAAAATTGCAACATATTAATCTCCTTCAAAGATTGCAAACAAGTTCTGACATAATTCATTTCTCTGTGAATCATATAATGTCATTATGTCCAACCACAGGTATATTAGCACTTGAAAAGAGAATAGGACTTTATGTCTTGGTGTTGTACATAGTCAAATGGTCAAAATATCTGCAGACTCAAGAAAACGGTTTTACAAGAATCCTAGACAGGCCATACAATCTTCTTGTAATCATGACTCTCCACTTTTTAAGAAATTGAGCACCAGTTCTGATGTTTCTTGATGAATTCCACCCTGTTATTCCATCCATTTTAAGCTGGACTTGCACCAAGAGAAAGGCAGTCCCTTGGCGCCCATAAAGGCCAGTATATGACTTCGGAATAGATTGAAGGTTTGGAGATTCAACGATCCCAGAAGATTTCTAGAATCTTCTCTTAATCGTGACTTTCCACATCTTTGTCTTAAATCAAGAACCCGTTCTGATGATATTTCTTGATGAATCCCACACTGTTGTTCAATAAGAGTTCCAGATAGTTCAAAGGTCGATTCAGCAATCTCACAAGATTTGTAACAACTTCTTGAGTTCAATCATAACTTGCCAGTCAGGTTTCTCTAATTCATCCCGGAAGTAGGTCTTGACGGCGTCTATTGATTCTCTGCTGATCTGTATTGGATTAAAAAAAAAAAAAAACATGGCAGAGATGCCAACTTTTGGAAATCAGAAATAGGGAGGATTTGTAATCGACACCAATTAATGTGCGCGTAGCGCACATCTCGAGCGCGTAGCGCCCGACACATGCGGCCGGGGTCCAGGGCCCGCCTTAGGGCCCTGGAAGCTCTGGGGTTCTAGATGCTCTCTGGTGCAATCTGAGCCTTATTTTGGAGCATTTTACATGTGTATTTAGTTAAATAATTCCCCCTTTTTTTTTAAATAACATAAAAATTGTACAAAATGCATGATGAATTACTTTCAGACTTCCGATTACACAGGTACTTGATACTGTATTCGGTCTTATACTTTCGAGACCATTTCCTGGTCTTATTTTGCTGATTTTCCGCCATTTGGATTCTGTGGCAATATCCACGCATTGGTTACGGCGATCCATATGCTGAAACAATCTTTCGCTACTCTTAATTTGTCTTTTAACATAGTGGAATTATTACATGCTTAAGTTAGCAGATGATATTTCTCTTTCAATTCACAGATATATATACTGATAAGCGCCCTCCAAAAAAAATCATAATAAAAAAAAAAAAAAAAAAAAAAAAAAAAAAAAAAAATCATTTTTTTTTTTTTTTTTTTTTAAATAAATCGGGAGGATAAGGATGGTGATCGTAAGGTCGGGAGTTGGGGTGAATTATCGGGAGCCTCCCGATAAAATCGGGAGGGTTGGCATCTCTGACATGGGGCAGGTTTAATCATCGCGTATTTTTCTCTTCTATTTAATAATGATTGTGTCGAAAGAATGAAGCAACTCGCCTATCTCTTTTTCAAAAATCATTTAATTATTCAAAAATTGGTATGTAGAAACATCATGTCAAATTGAACCCTTCTATGCCATAGTATTAATCAATACTTGACAGCATTTCAAAGAACCATAAATAATAAGCCCACATTTATAGTCCAAATTTTTTGGACAAGATTTCCAAAGATTGGCAAATCAAATACACCAAAAAACAAAACAGACACGTACAATAATAACTCTCATGAGTATAAACCTACCTTGCTAACGAGAAGGTCAGTGTGATCAAAATGCCTGCCGTACATCTTAGGAGCATCGCCAGAAACATTTTCTATCTTGATGCAGATCTCTTGCCCCTTGCGAGCTGTATCCACCATCTTATGGTTGAGCTCCAGACTGCTCACAACACCTATCTCACAGCACTACCAAAGAAACGCAGGACAAAAGTCAGAAATATTGAAAGGCATAAGTTGTCAGCAGTTTCCAAGTGCATTATAATACAATTTGCAGACACCTGACTTGGTGGAAATACCATTATATGTATGTATAAGTCTTGAACACAGCGAAATTTGGATGTTCCACCAAGAAAGTATTTGAGCTTACCGGTACTCCCAATGTGTTGGACAGTCTTCGGTAGGGGAAATTGGTGAAGATGAGCTTTCCTTATGGGGCAGTTGTAAGTGGGTGTAGTGTATTACATAAAACCTGGTCGTAAAATGAAGGCCATTGCTCGTTATTGATAACATTCCGTTATCAGGTTTACACCCAAATGGTGTCCCATTCCCCATAGGCCTGTCCTCATCAGCTTGAGTTTGCCAAATAACCCGCTATTTTCTGACTCTGGATATTATTCCGAAGCTCAAAATTACGTCTTCACCGGACCGATACGCTCATCACAAACTAGCTCGGAAGGGCGCAAATTAGCCCGCTATTTCCCAAATAGCGGGATATTTTCTCAATCAAATATCCTGCTAATTGCAACTGCAGGTTGATGAAGGAGCAAATTAGCTGGATGATTTGCGATCAGGATAGTTAAAATAGCGAGTTATTTGGCAAACTCTTTAAAATGACCCCTTTCACTCTCTGTTCACCTTGAACGTCTCTCTCTAGTCTTTGTTTTTCAGTACAACAGAACAGAAAATGATTAAATACATGTAAAACATGTCATCATTCTGAGTACTTCAACCTATAACAAGTTGTCTTGGAAGAATACTTTGATGGGAGATGGATCATGTCAAACTATCCCATGGTGTATTGTATTTGACATTTTTTAAGCTATTTCTTTTCTATTAAAAAGAATAAGAAGATATAATTTACATGTATTTGTAGTATTATGAACATTCACAAATTCTATATTGTCCAGTGTATTCATTACACCAATTCTTACTTCTCTGGAAGGCACAATGATCGGAGTGCCCTGCTTGACAATACCGCCCTCTACGGACACACCCATGACGATGGGGTTCCTGGCATTGAAGATGTGCTGGGATAGGATGCGGAGCTTGCAGGGGAAGACGGCTATGTGTTTGTGCAGCTCCTTGTTCCTCTTCTTGAGTTCTTCACGGTAAGCCATGAAGCGGTCAAAGAGATGGTAGATGATGTCCGCCTGGAAGACCTTGATGCCCTCGCGGTCGGCCATCTCCTGGGCGTCGCGCTCCACCTTGACGTCGAAGGCGAGGATGACGGCGTACCTGGAGGGAAGGAAGGTCAGGGAACAGTGAGTGGATAGTTTTTACAACACGATGGGAAGAGCTAGAATACTTGGGAAGCAATCAACTGTGATGTTACCCTCTCATTAGATATTAATAACCTTGTAGCCGAAGCACACTTCAAAATTTAGGCTTGTTGGCGTTTGACCCTAGCCCTACGTACGCGACAACCAGATGCTGGTGATTGTATGTAACGGACAGATACAGATATTGAATGACTGCCCCCATGTGTTTCTCATCATCGCCTGTATGCAGATGTGAATGTTGCTGGGCATGGAGCTAATAAGAGCGCTCATTAGTATAAGATGGACCGTACACAATCATGTTGCCATCCGCACAATGAACTTTCTACCAAAATTGTGATATACTTATGACAGAAATAAGGGTGTTTTTTATGATGAAAATATGATAAAGTCTATTGTGGAAAGGTTTTTTTTTTTTAAATGTACCAATACAAATTATTCTTAATGAATTCATTACAAATCAGCTATGCCCACTGTTTATTTTTAATCCATAAATTCCTAACCAAGTTTCTACAGATTCAGGGGTTACTTACTGGCCGTCGTGTTCCAGCATAACGGATGCCTTCATGACGTCTTTCTTGTGCACTGGCCCTATGTTGATACCGGAGTACTGAAATAGAAAACAAAAACAAAGGATTACGACTTTATCAGGATGTTTACGTACACCAAATGCATTTGCTGGGACCAACATGATTAATAATAATTCCCATATTACAGTTATCAACAATTTTAAACATATTAAAAACAATGAATGGGACAAACACAATTAATGTTTTAATACCCTAGACACACCCAAGTGTATGGATAATGATTGCAGAAGCTTTAACTTCTTGTTTTGCAAACAATCCTTTAATTTGGCTGCAATTACGTTGCTAAACAAATCAGTTTATTTCTAAAAGGAGCTAAATTCTTTTTGTAACATCAGAGGAAAAAACTGATATTAGAAGGTGCATTTTTTCATAATTGCTCCCAAAATTTAGGTTACCGTAATAATTTTGTTGAAAAATTGGAACGACTCAAGTGAACAATGTTCTGTTATCAATAACTCAATTTTCATCAACAGTGGATTTAGCTCCTTTTGGAATTAAGCTCTTCATATACAGTCAAACCCATGTACAAACACTGCTCAGGAGAGATCAGAAATATGATCTTCATAAACTGGTAGTCTGTATCAGTATGTGTGGTCTTCAAGGACAGGATCATATAATAATAATAATAATAATAATAATAATAAATTACATTTATAAAGCGCTTAATACAATGTTTCCAAGTGCTTAACAAAACAAGGTATAACGTAAAATAAACATACAGCAATAATAATACATAATTCTAAGAGCAATAACGGATAATTAGCAACTTACTTTAAACCAAACTGTCTTATAAATTACTATCAAACAAAGTTTCAACGACTTGATAAGACTTGGTGAATTATTAGCTTACTGGAATTTTGGAAGTCCTGAGAAATTCGAGAAGAGCTTCGAGGGAGCCTAGTGTCGAAGCTTGGACGTAGACCCCCCTCTCGGACATCTTGATGCTCGTCAGTGCAGCTTTGAGAAGGTGCGCTACTTCTTCCTGTATGTTAAAGAGGAAGTCCAAGTTTATCCATTCATTATTAGGAAATAGATTTTTTTTATTTATTCATGGTTTGATACAATAATAAGAGGAAATGCAAATTCATTTATTTATTACTAGGAAATTGATTATTTGATATATTCATTCATGTACTTTAATATTCATGGTTTAATACACATCGTGATTAGCAGCCAATGGCTGACTTGTTCACAATCTACATACACAGAATAATTTAGAAATACATCAATATAATATTACATATGGAAAAAATTGTATACATTCCTATTTATTATGTCAAATTTTAATTCACCCTTTTTCATATGATAACATTTATGTTAATAATATTGGCATGAATGAATATGTAAGGTTTGAAGTTAATGATGTGACAGGTGGGTTGCGCACAGAAGTAATACATTTAATTCCTTTCAAGTACGATGCCAAGGAAGAACACAAAATAAAGACACAAAGCAATAGGCTATTTATGTAATTTAACAATTTTTTTTGCATATGCCTTTGTGAAGCACCTCTATACAAATCATTTCATTCACCAGAATATTGTTCAGGTTTCATGAACTCCCCCAATGATTCCATAAGATCTATGAAGGCGTCATCATAATCTCCTGCTTTTATTTATCAAATCTGAAACAATTACAAATTCTATCAGACTTTCCGGTTCTTGACCCAATGTATTTGTATTGGACCCAGAAGTGCCTTTGCTACATATACCCATGGCCAGTGCTGCCCTCTACGACCAAATAGAGTAGTGGCGATAGCGAGAGTTGAATATGGCTGATCTTACCCGATAGATCTCTATTTCATCTGGTTGCTCAGCTACCAACATGGGAAGTCCAGCCAGAGCTTTCTCTAGATCCTTGGCCAACACCTTGACTCCTTGTGCACCTTTAATCTCTTTATGCTTCGCATACTGATTCTAAAATGGAGAAGAGGATAAAATAAGGAAGTCACATCAATATGTAAGATTGATTATATGTCGTTCTTGGAAAGTGCATATCACATTAAAGGGATCCAGTAACTTTGTCTTAGATCTTTAAACAAAAATCCATGATTTAGCTCATGCTGCAATGATAATTATAAACCTTTAGGTCAGTCAGGAATCCCATGACTTTTACAAGCCGATCGCCTGTCTGATTATCAAGATATTTATAATTGAAAATCAAAATCAAATTTTGCATTTGCCAAAGGGTTTTCATAACACTACAGTCCATTGGGGGAAAAGAGTATGGTAAAACCGGTCACTAAAAGGTTTTTACTTTTTTGAGGGACTTCAATATAACACCATATCACAGACACTGATAACATGTAGGGCTGTGCATCTCAGATTTAACATTGTTAAACGATCCCTTTAAGGACTTTAGATACTATTCAGCCCCACCTCCCATTTTAGCTCCAGAACTGTAGCACTTTATGCATTCCTACAAGGCACCCACTTACTATATTTAGGTACAAGTGTGGCAAATGTGGATCAATGTCTTGCCAAAGGATGTTAGTGCTACACCAGGGAATCAAACCCTTGTGGTTGACAGTCCAGAGCCTTAACCGCTAGACCAAAACACCTCTACCCCTGTAAAAAGCTTATGTGAACCTTAAGTAGACCCATCAACCCCTCCTGTGTGACCACACTTCGAACAGTTGTCACAACAGGTTGAAATAATTGACTTTCCCTTTGCTTTGTTGCATTGATGAATAAACCAGTTTATAGTTGCAGTCTGAGCATGAGCAGATAAAGGTCATTGCAGACCAAATCGTGAAATACAAGGAGACAAAATAATGGATACGTGCTCATGAAAGTTATGTAATCATTATACATTTATACACAAGCAGTGTACTCCATGATACACAGGTGGAAGTGTTCTTTGAAAAGGGGAAACATAGGCTAATTATGTAGCACCTCCATCGCTGCAAGAGTGATTATTACAAATTTACAAAGCGTGACCTCTTCATGTTTTGAAGATCTGTGGATATTCAGGGGTCATTTGGGACAGGTGCTAACCGTGAACTGGTCTATTGGGGAAAGAGTCAAAATAGAATAACTTACCTTGACTCTGAGTTCCTTGAGAGGCTCTGGCATCAATAATCCTCTGACTTGGGATACAATAGGACCTTCCTGGCCAGCAACCACTATCGTGTCTCCTTCTCTTAGTGTTCCGTTGACGAGAATAACATCTATGGTTGTGCCAAGGCCTGGTAGTGATTTCACCTAGCATAGTAAATACAAGGATTGCGAAATGCAATTAAAATAAACATGATTTTCATTGACAACAGGATTGCAGTGTCCTTGGGGAGAACAGTATTAATAATGATGATAATATGTCGTTCTTTTATTTAAACATATTTGTGGCTTACACCCAGTAAATATGTCGTTCTTGTATAGCGCACATCACATTACGATATACCGGTAACATCTCTATGCGTTTCCAAAGGACTTTGGATGTTATTACCCCGGCTTAAGCTCCGGCAACTGTAGAGTTCAGTGCAATCAAGGAATGAATCCTACCAGATACCCATCTGGGTCGAGTGTGGCAAATTTAGATTAATGTCTTGGCAGAGGACATAAGTGCTACAGCAGGGATTCAAACCCTGAACCTTATGATTCAGTCCAGAGGCTTATCCACTAGACCACAACACTTCTGATGGGGCTACCACTGTTAAAGAAGACTTGTTGTTGTTGTTAACCTGGCACATGGGCCCTAGCTAAGTGGAGCTAAGATAGGAGTGTCTTGAGCACCTTGCGTCTTGGATAGACTGAAGATTTTTGATGAAATTGAAGGATAATTTGCGCGACGAAAAGTTACTTTTCAGAAGCCTTAGCTGCGAAAAACGACTATCTGCGCAGAACGGATCTCATGTAGTATCTTCAACGAGACCCACAAAGTAAACTAAGCCAATACTATTACTGTCATTAGCATCACTATTGTTGTCAAGATTAATCTTAATGAGAGAAAAATTCCCAGCTTTTGCAGTAAGAGGATAGAGAAATAATGTCAATGAGTTCTAAAAACATCAATTTTGACAATTCAGGCTATGCACAGACTGAAATACGTGATGTATCTTAAGGTGACTTGATGTCAAAGAATATAAAAACTCTAAAATGCATTTATGTAGAATTGCACATCCATTGGCTTCCCTTCTGCTGGGCCCAAGATAAATTAAGTATTCCTGCCAAGGAAGATTGGGACCCTTGTTTAATTTAACTTCACATTAATAACCTTAATGCCCAAATTTCATGACAAATTTTCTCTCAGCCGATCAAACGTACTGATTACAGTAACTTACAACAATTATTGTTTATCGTTACTGATAACAAGACTTAGTATACATGGGGGTGTTTCACAAAATTTGTCATCGGTGACAAATGACAGTTGTTGTTATAAGCTACTGAAATCCTTGCTTCTGATTGGTTATCAGCAGATTTGTCACTGATATTTGTCATTTGTCATTGAAAAAAGGCTTTGTGAAATGTGTCCCAGGGCACAGGTTTCTTACCTCTAATGTGGTACACTGCAGCATCTCTGAGAAAGCTATTCTCTTTGCCAGTAAGGTTTGGCTGAGAGTAACGATGAGTGCCATCAGGTTCCCCATACCGTCTCCTGAAATAGCTGATGTCGGAACCAGCGAGATATATGTCTTGGGATCAGGGTTGTCGTTGAAGAGGGCAGCATTTAAACTCTGTATTAATGAGAAAGACGTATTAAATGTATCATTTATTCTGTTACTGAACTTTCATAGTGGATGCGAAACAATATTGAAGTGTTTGATTATTGAACACAAAAAGCAGTCTCCAACAGAACTTTCATATCTAAAGCCTGCCACACACTTTTTGTATTAGGAATTTGCCATAGCATTCAACATAAACATTCAAGCATACAAAATCATACTAATCGAGTTCCTGAATAGTTATAGGAACAATAAAGTAACAATGTTGGGGGACTGCATGCATCCTTGAAATAGGAAAACTCATATCCTTTCAGAATTACAGTGACATCATTTGATCTGTGCGAGTGTCCATGATTTGATGCTGATTTGGCTTTATGCCGACTAGAAGGTTTAAATCACTAAAAATTTCCATTATTTGTATTTATATCATTGTTCAGAACCTCTATCGGGAAGATAAAATTTGTTTGAATTTCTATACGCAATGCAAAGCAATTTCTTTAAAAATTGATTGTAAAACGATTGTCGAGTGCGGTGGCCCGTCTTCAAGCCCGTCTCCACTAGTTTGGCCAGGGGGATTAGACCTCCCTGCGTGGTCACTGACAGGTGGTTATCCCATCAAATCAGCTCTCAATTAACATAAGAAAAGGGGATCATGGGGGACGAACAGGCCTCAATTAGGCATTGTTTGCTATATAGAGGGCGCAAGTAGCTATAAGTAGTGCAGTGGGGCTTTAAGTTGTCATTCTGTCAAAGAAAAAAGCTTCAGTGTGTATGAGGCCCTCACACCATCATCGACTCACCTGCTCGGCAAACTCCGTCACAATGTTTTTCGTTCGTTCTTCAAACTCATCCCGGGTGTGTCTCTTCTGTTTCTTGATGGTGTTTGTGACATCAGTCTGAGGACTAGACTTCCATTCAAATAACCTGTCAATCTGGTGGGCAAAAAGGAAAAAATACAGTCACCAGTTGGATACTCTGTAGGCATTTAATGTGGGTTATCAACCGGGGCTACCTCCATAATTTGGCAAACTTTTATGGGGCGTTGCAAGAAAGTTGCAATCAATTGCAAATCCCCCAAATCAAGCGTAAGTCTTGCGATTAATTGCAAATTTGCAATTGATCGCAACTCAAGTTTCTTGCAACGCCCATTAGTACATTTAAGTACATTCAAGACATGGGTAATATCCATGCTGTTACAAAGATGACCTAAATGGAGCCAAAGTGCTACTTAAAGGCATCGTTTGACAATGTTTCCAGTTTTACAAAGATGGCCCTACGTGTTATCAGTGTCTGTGTAATGGATTAATATTGAAACCCTAAAAAATTGCGCTTCAAAAAAGTAAAAACCTTTGAGTGACCGGTTTTACCATACTCATTTCCCCCAATAAACTGTAGTATTATAAAAAGTGTTTGGAAAACTGTTTTTTGAAATTTCGTATTCCAATCAGTAGTTTATAATTATGATTGCAGCAGACCTGCCAACCTCTGAAGTTCAAAAATTGTATTCTTTAATCCCAAAAGTTGTATTTTACTGACAAAAGTTGTATTCTTAAAAAGAAACACGGACTGTTGTCAATGCCTCGTACAATTCCTACATACAGGAAGAAATTTTTAAAAGGATCATTGGTTGAATATGCATGATTTCGTCACGACTGGTGTGTTCGATGAACCAATGAACATCCCCAAATTGCCTATGTGAGATGCATGTAGGATACTTTACAGGACAGAATTGGCATTTTACCATTGAAAATGGCACACACACACACATAATACTATTCAAAATAAAATTTAAAAAAAAAAATATATATATATATATATAGTTTTTTGTTTGTTTTTGAAAATTGTATTTTATTGAGGAAAATCGTACTGTCGTATTTGCTTCTAAAAATCGTATGAAATACGACTAAATCGTACTGGTTTGCAGGTCTGTTGCAGCATGAGCTAAATCCAGGATTTTGTTTAGAATCTTTGACAAAGTTACCCAATCCCTTTAAAACTCTGCCTGAAAAAGACGATGAAATAGAGCGTTCATGTGATGTGGAAACATATCAAACCAGCAATATGAGGTGACTCACTTTATTAAGGGCTACTATGAAGGGTGTCTTTTTCTGCTTCAAGAGATTGATGGACTCTATCGTCTGCGGTTCCAGACCGTGCATGATGTCGACGACAAGGATGGCGATGTCGCATAGCGATGACCCCCTCGACCTGAGATTACTGAAGGACTCGTGACCGGGTGTGTCGATAATCAGAAGCCCCGGAATCTTCATCTCTTCTTTGGCAAACTAAAGTCAAACAAAAAATGAATTCTTTCAAGTTGGTCTAGAAGATTCTATCCCTTCTTTAGATCTGTGCTGTGTTTAACTCTATATCAATTCATTCTTTAATTCAGCACACCAAATATAATATCACAGTTGTATTTACAACATTCTTTTTTTTTGTTGAAGCCATGGTAAAACCAAGAAGGTACTTGTAGGAGAGAGGGAATGGAATTTGGTGTGAAGATTGAGAAGAAGGAAAGAGAAGGGAGTAGAAAGGGGATAAGTGAGAATGGAGATAAACAGACTGAAGATGACATGTGGTGTGAGAGGGAGGGGTGATGAATTAGATAGGGCAGGATGGGGTAGGATGCGTTGGAGAGAGGGTAGTGAGAATGGCAATAGAAGAGAACAGAAACAAAGTGGATGTGGTTAGAGGGAGGAGAATTCAAGGCCCTGTTTCATAAAACTTATTAAATGCTAAATTTCAACGACAAATTTGCTCTCAGCCAATCAAATGTCACGATTTCAGTAGCTTATAACATATTTGCAATTTGATAACAAGTTTTACGAAACAGGGCCCAGAGTGGATGCAGGGGGGCGTTTCACAAAAGTTGTCATCAGTGCAAATGACAGTTTTTGTTATAAGCTACTGAAATCCTTGATTCTGATTGGTTATCAGCAGATTTGTCACTGATTTTTATCATATGTCATTGAAAAAAGGCTCTGTGAAACGCCCCCCAGCAGTACGACAGGGACCTTACCTCTCGACACATCTTGGTTTGGTCTTGAATAGCCGTTTGAGGGATCATGGTAGCACCTATCTGTTGCGTAATACCCCCTGCCTCTCCATCTTGTACGTTGCTATGACGAATCTGGAAGAAAGAAACACATCGACAAATAGGATATGGAAAGTGGATTACCGTCAGGAGCCGGGTTCACACGATGGAAATTTTGGAACGCGTAAAGGTCTTGTTTAGAATATTATGAGGTCGGCGTAGTGATCGTCTGAACGATAGTGGTGTTAGCATCGGCGACCTTTACGCCGACCGATTTACCGAAGGTTGTGTCGACTAAATAATCATGGCAAGCTGGTCTGAGTAAGAGGGTATGGACAACTAATGGTGTAAGTCAAATATTTATGGGATATTTACTGTTGCAGGGATTAACTTACGCCGACTAGTAAACCCCTGTCTGAACATGGCTAGAGTCGAGTAAGCAGGGATTTGTTAGTTAAGTTGTGAAGTTCATACATTCTGTGATGTTAGGTAGGAAAAGCCATAATGTTTGTCCTACCTTACAACAATTAATAAATGCAATTTGCATTCAGAGTAATTGAAATACAATTATTTGTAACAAGTGAATGACATAATTTGTATTATATACCTCACTTAAGTAATCCAGCAATCTGATTGGTCGAAATTGCATTCATAAACTTTAACTGTTCCCGAAAATTCCCAGTAACCATGGTTAAAACAGTTCTAAAATCCCAATAACCATGGTTATTGGGAAAATAGGTCAGTCTCCATGGTTACCCCATAGGTTTACATGTTAAAAAATGGTCTGAGCGATTGAGGATACCGTACGTGTGCGAAAAATTGGTCAGTAATTTCAATACAATTGAATCTCGATCGATCTCACCGACAATTTTATCTTGCATTGTTGACATGAAGACGAAAATAAACTTCCAAAAACAAAAAAACAACATCTGCCGATAGATCTTGATCTAAGTTCATGCCAATATGCATTGCAAAAGTAAAAGAAGGGTCCGTTTAATGGAGCTTTTGCGAAGCATCCATCACGCGAATCCGTTTTCAATTCATTTTAATGTATATATTGGAGAAAACTGCCAAACATGGTAACAGTGCGCGATGGCCGAGTGGTCTACGGCGTTGTTTGTAGATACATCACCTCATGTACGCAAGAGTTCGAATCCCATCTTCGACAAAAAAAAAAAAAATTATTTTTTTTTTATTTTTTAGTCTATTTTTTTTTGGCATATAAAAGTATTAATGACTGCTTTAATATTCGAGAAATAGTTGTTTTTATACGCTCTCGGGAAGGTTACAATTGGGCTATTCCCCTCGGCATGCCTCGGGAAATAGCACAATTCTAACCTTCCCTTGAGCGTATAAAAACAACTATTTCCTCAAAGCAGTCATTAATACTATATTATTACCCGTATCAGACATCTGAGCAGTGGTTTTACAAAATCATATTACACTTGTTTGTAATCCTAAAAGGGCTAATCAGTAAATATAGGACCATATTAACCTTTCATGAAAAAGCCTATGGGCTTTACGTGTTAAAAAAGCAGGAAATATATGACCATATTCACCGCGCCGTATTTTGTCATTTTCATTGCGCATCTATTATGTGTATGAGAACCTGCGCACTTTGTGCGCGCTCTATTGTGACGTAATAATCACACCAAATAAGGTACACTGTTTGCAGTGTATCGAAAATTTCGTCAAGCACTAGATGCACAGTGCTAGTTTGACAAAGTGTTTTCAGTTCTATGAGATTGTCATGTATGGATTTGCTCTAGATGTCTGATTTGGATAATAATAACAATATTGACTGGCTTAACTTTCGGGAGATACCACATATATTGCCCTCACAAGACCCATATTGCCCTCGTCTTTGACTCGGGGCAATATGAGTCTAGTTTGGGAAATATTATGTGGTATCTCCCTCAAGGCCAGTCCATATTATATAAATATGGCACTTGACAAAGATTTGTGCATTAAATTTGATCATGTAATGAAAATGGCCTTTTGTCAATGGAGCATGTGTTGTAGTAACCATAATAACAATAATAGTAGAGATTTATAGCCTACTTTCTGACAAGATAAATAACTCATGGCACGACAATAGTTAGTTGTGCAAATAGGCTATTCAATAAATTCATAGTTAAGGAATAAAATCTCACACATACAACAATCAGTAGCTCTTGGTTCACAGAATCTGCTTTAGATTGACTCAATATATTTCTAGACAGTTAATGCTTCTAATGCTACAGTGTAGCTTGTTCCACGGAAGTCGTGCGACATGACCAAAATCTCCATCACAATAGTGGGAGGTTGGGGTTCGGGGGACAACGAGTATGGTTGCGGGCTTTGTGGCAGACGGAAAAAATAGACGTAGAGACTGCCACTTGACAAGGAGATCCTTGATTCACTCCGGTGCAGAATAAGGAAGAGCTTGCTCAATTAAATTCTTACCTTGTCTAAGATCTTGGTTTTGCCGGTATCTACGTGACCCAAGACACAAACTACCGGAGACCTCAAATGATCCGTTGTCTTCTTCTTTTCGGCGTCTTCCTTACGTTTCTGCATTCACACATAGACAAAAAGGAATGCACTCTTTTGAGTATGGCTTTGTCTCATTTCTCTTTGAAACACAGGCACCCTTCACGAAATTAATTAAATTAGACATACATCTACAACAATTTTTGGCTATTTCTGTTAACTATAATTTTGACACTATTCAAATGTTTTGTGTGAACTGTATTTTATTGTATTATTGAAAATGACCTTACACAATTTGGATTTCAAAATTCAATTGAAATATTATCATATTAATTGGGAGGGGGTGGGGTACTTTATGTTTTATTTTTTTGTTATGTATATAAAATTGTCAATTCAAATTAAAAAAAAAAAAATCTTAAAGGCACACTGTCCTAATTGTAGCTACTTGCTCCCTCTATATAGAAAACTTCCCAAATCGGTGCCTGTTGGTCCCCCATGATCCTCTTTTTCTAATGTTAAATGAGAGCTGAGTTAATGAGATAGCCACCTGTCACAGTGACCTTGATGGCTCACTGGGTGGTCTAATCTCTTCTAGCTGAAGTAGTAAAGCCTCCCTTTAAGTGAAAATATTATAAGAAATGTAATTTATCATCTCTGTTTTATATTCATGAAGAGGCATGTGATAGTTAATACATTTTTCCTATTTCTGTGTATTATAATGCTGACATTTGCACTCAATATCTTTATAACACAAATCTTAAATAATTAATTCGAAAAAAGAAAATTGAATGTTACCTCCATCCTCTGCATTGCTCTGTGTCTAATTTTCTCCCCCTTGGTCATCTCTTCATCGCTTGAGACTTCATCACTCTCTGATTCCTCCTCCTCCTCTTCATCATCGTCACTCTCATCTTCTTCACTATCCTCTTCATCTTCATCCTCGTCCTCCTCTTTGCTCTCTTGTGATTTGATGGTGATCTTAGCCTTTGGCATTTTGTCTGTCAATACAAAATGTATGAGATTATTAACTGGAACAGTCGTATCCCCACAGAAGTGATGCTAAGTAGCAAAGAAAAACTTCAAAGTCCTTGTAATTTTCATAGATGAAATAAAGGTGATATTGAAAGAGAGAAAGGGAGAGAGAGAGAGAGAGAGATAGAAAGTGTGTCATGGGATTCTTGCCCTAAGTCACTATTCTAATGAATTCAGAATGCAGAATATTCTTCCAAAACTTTGTCTGTTATTACAGAAACAATACAAACTGTGTTTACAAATAAGCATTCAAAAACATATATATATATAGAAAACAAAGCAAATGAGAAAAAATATATAAAAATGAATAAATGTTTACATCAAAATATCAAAGCAGTAACAAAAAAAAAAAAAAAAAATTGTGATACGCCAAATAAATGTTGATCGCCTTACCTGCTTTCTCCTCTACGTTATCCTTTTCTTCCTCCTCTTCTTCCCAGTTATCGGCCACGTCATCCTCTGCATCCCACGACTCTTTGATCTCATTCTCCGTCTTCACCTCCTCCTCCTCCTTCTCCTTCTCCTCGTTCTCCGCGGTGGTAGAATCCGTCACTTGCTCTTCAGACTTCTCCTCTTCTGTCATTGGATGCAGAGAGAAGGGAAGGAAGAATGAATCGAGGCTCATTCTCACACACAGCACTACGAACTGCACATTCCGAGCAATGCAAATGTGTGAAACTGTGTTCAACCCTCCATATTCCCAATACGGTACACAAAGTATTGCTTATACCGAGAACCATCTAATTTTTATTGCAGAACAAGTACTAACACTAAATAGATTCTTTAAAAAAATAAAAGTACTGAAAAATACTGTAAGATTCATAATGTGAAAGCTAAGATTTATTATGCAACTTCATCTCCAATCAATGCATAGCTATGGAAACAATATTTGCCTGAAGAACCAAACATGTATTTACAACCACATTAAAAAGTCAATACCCCTGATACCAACTTTTCATTACATCAAATTCATGTTTAAAGTAGTTCTAGTTCAAAGTCCAATATACATGTATGTAAAGATAATTATGATTGGGTTCTTGTATAGCACCCATGGCCGTCATACTTGACGCTCCTGGTGCTTCACTGTTATTTCAGATATCTTAAATCATACTTTAGAAAAAAGCTCTCTTATTGTGGTCAGCCCTTTTGCCCAGATTTTATTTCCTCACAATTCAGGAAGTAAATGATCATCTTACCTTGATTATCTTTTTCTGTCGAAGTTTGCTCTGTATAAACACAAAATTCACAAAGAAATGATCAGAATAATGAAGATATATAGCACATTTATTACAGAAAATTGACAAATCAAATTTTCAAATTTCCACAAAATAGCAAGCCTCCCATGACTGGGGTTATTCACTTCCCCCTTCCTCCCTCCTGTTTCCCCTTCATCTCACCTCCCATCGTTATAAGTTCTTCCCTTCTTCTTTCATGATATTCTTCTTTTGTTTATATCTCTTTTGGGTTTACTATGTTACACAAATTTCTCTTCATGATTACATTAAAAAAAAAAAAATTATCTTATTATTTTCTACTGGACTTTAACTTTTCTTTTAAAATTAAATTTGCAGGGCTTTCCATGCTGATGTATCCTTTGTATCACTTACAACTCCTAGAGCACTGAAGAAAGAATATGTGGAGGATGATTCGCAAGATTATACATGGGCCCATGTTTCTGTTATTTTTTTTTTTAAACTACAAAAAAGGCGAGGGCTCCTTCAATGAAGTCAGTACCTTCACATTTGCCAAAAGAGGCAAGTTTTGAGGTAAGTTTTGAAGCATGATTCGAAGTGTAATAAACTGTCATTCTCACACAGAGAGGAAAGGGAGTGAGTTCCACAAAACAACAACAACAAAACTTTTTCTATGAGAGACCCACCTTCAGGCTTCTTCTTCTTCCTATCCCTCTTCCCATAGACGACCCTAGTCTCCTCAGTGCCAGCTTCTCTAGTGGGGATCGCAACACCCTGTTCTTTCATCAGCCTCAGCATCTCCTCAGCTCGACGCTTCTTCTCTTTCTCCTTGGGAGTCATGTATGTCCCATCCTTCTTCATCTGCTCTATCCTCTCCTAAAAAATTCATCACAATCACCAAAGGTTAGTCAGAAGTCTATACATACAGAAACGTTGGCCCGAATTCACAAAGGTGGTTTAGGTTTAACCCATGGTTTAAATCTTCATTTACATAACCCATGGTCTAAAATTAGCGCAACACAATGTACGCTTATTTTGCGCTCATTTTTAAACCATGGGTTATGTAAATGAGGGTTTAAACCATGGGTTAAGTTAAACCTTCTTTGTGAATTTGGGCCATTGTGTTTCATTCCTGTAAATTTTCTGCAGTAATAACAAAACACAAAGATGTCGTAGGATAGAAAATATATGGCAAGATGAAGCAGTAAAATGTTATGTCTTTGGATACTTATATCACTCACTTGAATGCAGTTTTTACTCATTTTAGTAGAGTTGTACTAGCCTAGAAATAGGGATGGACAAATGGATGGAAAACCTGGAAACATACATTGTTATGTATTCTACAACAGCTGGGGAGGCAGAGGCATACAGATGATACATGCACAAGTGCTTGGGGGTATCACTGGTCCAGACAGAGGAAGAGAAAGAGAAGGAGAGAGATAGGGAGAGGGAGGGACAGACAGACAGAGAGAGAGAGAGAGAGAGTGAGAAAGAGAGAGAGAGAGAAAAAAGAGTGAAAAAAGATAAAAGAGAGAGAAAAGATCTGAGAGAAGAGAGAGAGATAGAGAAAAGAAAGAGAGAGAAAATATCTGCGAGAAGAGGGAGAGAGAGAGATAGAGAGAGATAGAGAGAAAGGGAAAGAGAGAGAGAGAGAGAGAGAGAGAGAGAGAGAAAGAGTTTACACTAACCTTTTTCCTTTGTTTCTGCCTCTCTTTCCTCTCCTTCTCCAGTGTTATCTTCTCCATCCTGAGCTCCTCAGCTTCCTCGGCAGCCTTCTGCTTGGCCTCCTCCTCTGCCTGTAACCTCTCCTCATCATCCTTCATCTTCTTCAGGGCTTCCTGCATCTGCTTCAGCTTACCTTTGTTAGGCTTCTTCTTCTTCTCCTCTTCCTCACCTTTCTTTCCCTTCTTCTTCTTTTTCTTCTTGCCACTTTCTTCCTCTTCTTCCTCTCCCTCATCTTCTTTTGGCTCTCCTTCATCTACAAAAAAAAATTAATAGAGAAGATCATGATATTACATTTTTATTCTCCCTCTCCTTTCTTTTTCCTTTGCATTATTTCTATGTTGATACAGTCAAACCTGTCTATAGCGAACGCCCAAGGGAAACACAAAAAGTGTTTTTTGTAGACAGGTTCCTTTAGTACATGTTTCAATGAGAAACCATTTTCAAGGGAAACTGAAAATGTGGTCCTTGTAGACAGGTGGTCACTGAAGAAGGTTTGACTGTACATACTATCGTCAAGTTTAATGTTCATATCTCAAGCGGTTCTTGAGATATCGCAATGATGTGAAAGCGGGACAGAGGGATGTGGAGAACCTGAAACATAATTGTTAATAGATGTACAATTTTGTTTAGTCCTAACCAGATTTACATGTACTTTGTTATAACTTTGTTTATAATGACAGCATTAATTTCTGAAAATTCCTTATTACATAATTAACCACATTTTATAATAAAAAATTGAAAATTTAATATATGGGTAAAACAATTGACATGGTGGGGCAAAATATCAAAAAATTAAAACATCCAGATATTGTTCCACAGAAGTCAAATGATCTGTATTCCATTGGCATAGTAGAAATGTTAAAACTACACCTTGTATTTTCACCTAAAATATGTTTTTTTACAGAATTACCCAGGGATTGTTCTTGTTATGATGATTATTTTTCCCCCAAATACCTCAAATGGACATTTTTTCCCCATAGCCTCCTCCCCCACCCCTTCCCCAGTTTTTATCGATAGACTTTACCTTCTTTAGCCTTAGCACCATCATCTTCACCCCTTTTTTCCTTGGTGTCGTTTGGTTTCTCTGCTTCTGTTGCTTTGGCTTGTTCTTTCAGCCTTTTCCTTCTCAACATACTTAACATAATTATTTATTATTGATAAACTTTACCTTCTTTAGGCTTAGCACCATCATCTTCACCTTCCCCTTCTTCCTTGGTCTCGCTTGGTTTCTCTCCTTCTGTTGATTTGGCTTGTTCTTTCAGTCTTTTCCTTCTTGCTTCCTCCCTCTGCGCCTCCTTCTTCTTCTTCTCTCGTTCCTTCTTTTCTGCCTTCTTTTGGGCAGCGGTCTTCATGACTGGGCCGGAATCTTCGTCACCATCTTGGGTATCCACAGCCTGTGTTAGGAACACGAACAAATGTTTTAATCCACAAACAAAGTTCTAAAAGTGTCATTATTTTAACCCGTAAGCTGCCAAACCCTCGAAAAAGTCAGCTGGGACTAAAATGATGGATTCATTCATGAGCTTATAGTATTTTTCAGAGTGGGTTGCCGGCATGGCTGATTATATAGTTCTATAGTCCATCCAACAGTCATTTTGGCATTTCAATACATGGGAAACGGTTTAAAAGAGATTTTGCATTTAGTTTGGTATGCAAAATCCAGTGAAGCTACATTTCAAGGAAGTATATTAAAAAAATCTAGTTGATAGAAGCTGCGACAAGTATAGGCTATCTAAATGTCAACAAAACAACAATAACTTGCTAAAAACCACTTCACTTATCTCGAGAACTGTCGACCCAGATATCATACAAATAAAGCAACTCTTGAAGGTAGACAACATACGTGGCCTGGGAGAAAATCCCATAATTTCACGGAATGCTTTGTATACATGCATTTTTCAGTAATTACATATTTTTATTTTAGAGTAATTCTAAATGCTATTCATTTCTCCTTGAAACATTACATGATAAATGTGCAGGATTCTAGTAAAGTCTATTCCTGTTCATTATGAGAACTCAAGATTATAATATCACTGACAAGTTAAGGAACTTGCAATCTGCTGCATTTTTTTTTCAGACAAAGAGGAATAAGTCTAATGACTTTAAAAAAAAAGAGAAGATACTTTTTCACTTAGTACAACAATCAAATTCCAATGAAATCTTTTTTGCACCAAAGTGTACACAATGAGAAGGGTCTTCTAACAACTGAGATATTGGTCCACGCCTTTATAACATCCTTGCTTGACAGCTGCAACTGCCTTCTCCTGGGAGCTCCAGAGAGAGAACTAGATAAGTTGCAGAGGATTCAGAACTCTGCAGCTCGCTTAGTGTCGAGAGTGAAGAGGTCTCAACACATAACACCTATCTTGAGAGATCTACACTGGTTGCCAGTTCAGTTACGGATCCGCTACAAGGTGATTCTAATCGTTTTCAAAGCTCTCCATGGCATGTGTCCAGAGTACATCTCAGATTTGCTCACACCGTACATCCCACCAAGGCGTCTGCAATCATCTTCCTAACACCTTCTTACCCTCAATCATGGAGCCACAAAAACCTATGGTGACAGGGCATTTGCATGTGGTGGACCAAAACTTTGGAACGCTCTCTCAGTGTCGCTACGCTCCATGACTGATGTTGAAGTTTTTAAGAGAGCGCTGAAAACTCACATTTTTGATGAATGCTTCAAGTAATTATTATGTAAACGTACATTGTACATTGTAAAGCACTTTGAGAGGGCCTTCGGTCCTGAAATGCGCTATAAAAGAACGAACTATTATTATTATTATAATTATTAACAAAGGTGAGGATGAGGGGTTTGGGTCCAATTCACTAATTAAAAAACATTTTCTTAGCTGACCTTTTTCTCTTGAGTCTTTTCTTGAACTTCGTTCTCACTGGATTGAGATATTCCCTCTTCTAAGGCAGCCATGTCTTCCAAGAGCTCATCTTCATTCCTGTTTGACAAGACACAGAATAAACATTGGCAAATAATCATCAAAGTGTACTAAATTCAACCTTTATAATCAGTTTATTTGTATGAAAGCAGAAAAATAAGAGAAACAGAATGCCAAAAGCTTGAAATAGATTGGGCCAATAGTAGGAAAGTCATGAATGTTTAAAATTTGGAGTCGCTACATCTGTGCGAATCTCAAATTGGCAATTCGGTCAGGGGATTGTGACAACTCTTCCCCTTGTTGTGTTCAAGGAGATCATTAATTTATGTTTTTCTCCCTAGCGCCCTCTCCCTTGGGCACTACTCAAGGTATATTATGGATAGCATATTATCATAGATCCTCTACAAAATTAGTAATTTTGTGGGTACAAACAAATTGGAGAGTTGTCTGCTACTACACTATTGCCTAATGGGTATGGCATCTCGTTCGCTTCCTGATAACAGATGTTTAGGATGGGCCAGCTAGCTGCCCGCTAGGTGCCCGCTAAGTTCTCTCCCGATGCGCGTGCTAAAGTTGTGTTTTTATGACTCTTTACAAAATCAGATCAAATGAAATTGTATAAAATATGTCCATTTGAATCATATTTATGTGTAATGAAGTCACTTGCATTCAATCATGTAATTGAAAAATGACCAGATTATAATCTAACCAAAGATGTGTAGGGAATATTAGGCTATATGTGTGCAATGAGGAAGAAAAAGAGGTAATTTATTACAATGGCATTTACTTTAACTTACCAATCTTTTCCCTTTCCTTTCTTTTTCTGCAAAGAAATAGATATGTCAGAAAAAGAACAAAAGCTTTGAAATCATAAAAATGTTAAAGCTTTGTATTGTAAAAGAATAGCATGTTCAACATTCTCTCTATTTCAAATTTTTGATATTAATGTTAAATGAATATATTATCTGGTCTACAAATATTGATCTAAAAGAAAGTTTTAAAAAAGTATTTAAACAAACAAAGGTCAGATATCCTTCATTGTTGTCTGAAGGCAGCAGTTCTAAAATGTGAAATAATTCTGTGTTTATCTTAACTTAGTTCAAGAGATACAGCTTCCAATCTCTTTCCTTTCTTCACTGCCCTTTATCTCATAGAGCAAATGTTTACTGGTGATCATTATCCTTGAATACCAAATTCTCAACGTACAATCCATTCTTGCTTCAAACTTCTTTGGTTTTCAGCCCATTTCAGACACAAATCAATTTGGTTACCAACTAACTAACTTATAGTCAGAAGTCCCTACGCATTTCATATTGATCCTCTTTACCTTGCCCTTCTTGCCAGTTGGCTGACTCTGCTCAGGCTCTGCATCGGCAGTTTCCATGGAAACGTCAGGTTCTGCTACCTTGGTTTCTTGGTGGTTTTCCACAGCCTCCTTGTCCTTCTTCTTCCCCCCTCCCTTACCGGCCGCTTGGATGGCAGCAACCTCTGCCATCAGCTCATCTTCATCCCTAAAAAGAACAGGACAAGAGATTGTCAGGGATGCCAGTTAGAATTGATCAGAGGGCCTGAAAATCACCTAGAATGAGCTATTTTGTACACAAAAAAGCCTAAACTATGGTCTGAAAATAACTCGCCACGGCCTAAATTCAGGCTATTGCCTGAATACTGGCATCCCTTTCTATTCAAAACTAGTCTTAAGACACATTTGTTACAAATAGCTTTCGATGATTAATTAACTCTGTTCACTTTGATGTGTATTCCCTATGTATTGTAATTTATGGGTTTATTTGCACTTTTTTGTTTTGTTTAATATGTCATTGTTTATCAGTCTATTTTGTTTGTTATAGCGCTTAGAGACTTTGGTGGTAAGCGCTTTATAAGTAACGTTTTTATTATTATTTATTATCCCTGGATTGTATTCATAAAAGGCAGACTGTGAAGCTCAGAGTTTTTCTTATCTTTTAAAGTAATCAGTAATCTTATTTTCCACTCAATTATTGTTTGAAAAAAATGAAAAAATGTTTATCAAAGGAATCAATATGAAAGAAAATTGCAAAATTTGACTGAAAATAGCCAATATGTTCAATGTGTGATGTGTAATGTACATGTACATGTATGGGGCTCAAAGAGTCAATCTTTCTTTTGAAATTATTTGAAATTCTGTAACAAATTAAATAAACTAAGTGAATTCATTCCTGAAACATAACAATTACAAAGTAATTTCATCCTGACTGGATTTTTGTTTGATCATTCCAGTAAAGAATGATGATGATTTTACAGGATGAAAAATTCTGTCAAGGAATGTGGCAGTTAGGGCGCACACAAGAATATGACGCAGCGGCGTAACGCTGCTGCATCCAAAGTATCCTCCTACATCCCGTCGGGGGATACAATAATTCAAATAAAGCATTAAGAAACAAATCAAGATTATAATATAAACTAGGTATACTCACAATCCTTTCTTTCCTTTCTTACCACCTCTCTATAGAAAAAAAGAAAGAACAAAAACACAGTTCATTACAAAGTCTGATTGTCTAAAAGGGGAGGGGGGGGGGGGTGGAGGGTTCATGTTTAAAAACCATACAAATCCATCACATCTATCTGGATACAACCAATGTAACATGTTTTTGACAACAGGGGGTCGTGATTTCCCCCTTATGTGGATTCTTTGAGAGAAGGTAAGCTATCAGAGACATTAATTTCTATGTTAATGTTCTATTCGTTCCAAGATTTCAACTGTGCTTTAAATAGGTAATGCTAGGTTTACATTATGTTCCCTTCTGCTACGGCAATCACGTTTCAGGCCACCGTGGACAAAACGGGATGGACGTGAGACAATGCAGGGGAACGGAATGGGCAAACGTGACAGGCCGTGATTGCCGTGCCAGATTTTTAAAATTGTAAACAAATTTGCCACGGCAGTCACTGTGCGTATGAGAAACCTAGTACCAGTGGGCCGTAGTAAAATGGGGTTAACGCAACAAAATTTGACAGTACCTAATAACAAAACTTGGCAAGACTTAATGCTAGGTTTACATTATGTTCCCAGCAGACAAAGGGCCCATTTGCCAAAACGTGGTGCACCGTGGGATTTGGGTCTGTGTCATGGGGCTAATTGCCCGCAGCTTCTATTTTATCACTGGACTGTATGTACTCACCGTCTTCTTTTTGCCTGCTGGTTGTGGGGCAGGCTCTGAGGTCCCGGGTGTCTCCTCGGCTGCTTGTCCTCCTCCAGACTCAAGCTCCAATGCAGCCATATCTTCCATCATCTCATCTTCATCGCTAAGAAGAAAAGACAAGATTGTATTCATGAAGACAGACTGTTCAATTTAGAGTTTTCTTATCTCTTAAATTAACCTATTTTCCACTCCATCAAAGTGTGAAGACATATAACAATTTTAATAAAGGATCCAATAAGAAAAAATTTATATATGTCAGAGCTCGTGAACATCCCATAAAATGGTGTGCTAATTCTATAACATATGTTTCAATTGGATGTCCAAGAAGTTAGACTAATGACAGTTTTGAGGAAACTGACCCCAAGTGGCATTCTCGATAGAAATTGCATCTATTTCATTCTTTATACAAAGTAATATTTATAACAGAAAAGAATCTTGTTTAAAATCAACATTTAGTTAATATACACATGTCTGACTGTTGGGCTCGAAAGAAATAAAAAATGCCCTATAGGTTCATAAAAATGCTATAGTAATATTCAAATGTTACAGCATGGAAGTCTTTTCCACATTGATATAATTTAGATATATCATAACCCCGACATGCAAAAGTAAATAACGAATCATGTCAGTCTTAAACAGAAGGCTAGCTACATGCAAAGATATATTACGGAGGAGGGAGAGGAACAAAAGAGATATAGAGAAACAGGAAGAATGGGAGAGAGAGAGAGAGAGAGGGAGTGTGAAATACATTTCCATGCTAAATAATTCTCATTAAGCGGTCAGAAACAAATCAAAATTATAATATAAACTAGGAATACTCACAATCCTTTTTTTCCTTTCTTGCTACCTCTCTATATCAAAAAGAAAGAAGAACAAAAAGCAAAAGAATAGTTCATTTACTTCATTACAAAGTCTGATTGTCTAAAAGGATAGGAAATGGGGCTTGTGTATAAAACCAATGAATCCATTGAAATCACATTTTAACTAAGTGTGACTGTATTTCCCATAACCTCAATTAAATTGTAGCCAATAATACACTTTGCATTTTAAGGGGGTTGTGATTTCCACTTATGTGGATTCTTTGAGAGAAGGTAATCTATTAGACACATTACATTCAATGTCAGTGTTCCAATTGTTCCAAGATTTCAACTGTGCTTTAAAGACATAACATTCCGTATCGGTGTACAATATTAATCCATTCTCTATGGGAACCGGACTATCCCTGTATTAAGTCCTTAAAGACTTAAAGACTAACAACAAATTGATTTAGGGCTTTGAATACTCCTTTGATAAAACAAAATATATTTGGAACATTTGCACAAATGAGAGAAAAGGTCCATGGTTTTACTTAATAGTAAATGAATTTAACCGAGATCTTTTTCCTGGCCCAAAATAGATTTGGGGCCTTTGCATCAAAGTGATTGTGTACATTACCAGCCTAAAAGAGAAGTAGTATTAATAACTCTCTTTAGATTTGAGTAGAATACCAATCTCTGTGTCATGGGGCCAATTGCTCGCAGCCCCTATTTTTCCACTGAGCTCTATGTACTCACCGTCTTCTTTTTGCCTGCTGGTTGTGGGGCAGGCTCTGAGGTCTCTGGTGTCTCCTCGGCTCCTTGTCCACCTCCAGACTCAAGCTCCAATGCAGCCATTTCTTCCAATAGATCATCGTCATTTCTATTCATGACACAATCCATTCAAAAAAAATATCATGAAATTAAATCAAAACAAATCAATTTTAAAAGGATTAACATAAAAAAGTAAAAACAAACAAATATGGAAATGGAACGATCATTATCAATTAAATTTGATAAGTGGGGTATAATAATCCAGAAAGGACATAACTCACAATCCCAGCAGGTTGATGAATTACGGTTTGACAAATCACCGGACTGTGGATCACAAGGTCAGCGGTTCGAGTCCTGCCGCAGCACTACAGTATGTCCTTTGGCAAGACATTAATCTACATTTGCCACACTCCACCCAGGTGATTATTACGGTAAAACAAAAATACATACCCCTGGTAGGTAATATATAGCATGCATATACAAAAACATTGAATACATAAGAAGTAGATGAGAACTCACAATTTGTTCCTCTTGTTCTTTTTCTTGTCCTTTCCCTGAAAAAAAGGAAGATATAAAAAACATGATTTTGGTTTAGCAAACAGAGCATACTTCCTGGTTGTCTCACTGTAGAAGTTTAGTAGATAATCAGACATACATTTATGAGAAAGTCCAAACTAAAAAGTGATTTGATTTGTGGAAAATAATTGCACATGGTCAGTAATAGAAGAATTGTGCTGCTGTGTGCCAAAAGCTTCAAAAGTATGACAACTTCCAAACTTTAAAGACTGCTGAATTCAGCAGAAGTTGCTTCCATCATCGGAAGACTTCCAAAGTCTTTGTTTGTCCAAATCGATCTGGAAGCAATACTCCAAGTCCAATTGAACTTCCTTATCACATTTTTTTACAACAATCTTGACAAAAGGGCGTAGGCATCTAGAGGTAACTTGTTCGAGCATACCTAACTTTTTCTTCTTTTATCAAGTTTGAGTTCAGACAATGATATCATTATCACAACAGCCAAAGGCCTGCCATGCCTGTAATCTTGACTCCTCCAATGGTTATGTCACGAGCTTTGACACAATACAGTATGCAATCAAGATATTGCTTGATTTGTATGCATCAATTATGCAAAAAATGTATTGTATCCTAGAATCCTTTCATGGAATATGTTTTGTGAACTGAAAAAATCAGTAAAATATCAATGAAATATACAAAAACAGACAGAATGATAATCACATTCACAATTTCAAGACAGCAGATACATGGCCAATGTAGGAAACAGCAAAGACCAAAATACAATAGACATATGGTTAATGTAAAGTCTTCTTATCATAGTAAGACTACAAAGAGTCATATTAAGCAAGCACTCATTGCAACACGTTTCATCATTTACAGGTTTTCATGACCACAGAGGCATGCATACAAATTCCAACACATATCATCTTTTACGGTTTTGATATTGACATACCGATAAAGAATTGTTTTCTTCTTTAAAATATGTGGTTAGAATATAATTTCTAAAACTAAGAAAGATCTTATTTCACACTCTATTCTATTTGTGCATTTGTTTCAATAAATTTGCTTCTTATTTGCTCTTCTTTGTTCCTGAATTGGAACGAATAGAATCTGAGTTCATCTAGACAATTGGGTTTGTAAAGTCATACAATGCAATTTCATCTTGTATTGAGCCTTGGTTGAACTGAATTAACCACCTTTGTGATTAAATTGTTGCACTGGCATTAAAGGTAATGCAAAGTTTTGGGAAATTTTGAAAATTGGATGAATAGTAATTCTTTAAAATTGTGATATATTTGGATGCCCCTCTGGATGTATTATAAGCACTAGAAAATTTAGCTCCTAAACACTTCTGCTTTCGAATAATTGAATAATCAAATATTTACCGGTGCTACCAGTCAAATATTTCAAATAGCGCCTAAGGCCATTCCATGAAAATCTCAGAATATGCAGTTCTGATATATAATTTCTAAAGAGAAATAGCAAATTGGTCGATTGTAGTCAAGAAACATTGTTTTATAAAGCCAAAGTAATATCAGTCTTGAGAGGGCCCTTCACAATATATGAGTTTACTATTTACAATTTCATCAGTTTAGACTTGATTTCAACCGCGACAACGATCATTCAATATTGTAAAATCGCATATGCTTCCAATATGTTCATTTAAACCAAGGTCATGACCCATTACAAAACTTTGTATTACCTTTAATATGTAGACAACCGGTACAGAAAAAAACAAAAAAACAACAACTTTCAAAGAACATGGAAGCCATGCTCATTTTTGAAAAATCCTGACAAGAAACTAGGAATAAATTTTGCTGGTCATTACCTTCTTAGGTTGCTCAGATGAAAGTTCTTCTGCCGCATCAGCGATCATCTCATTCTTCAAACCGCTCTCATCGTCTCTAAAAACAGAAAAGAAGACGATTAGTCGCATACTTGAATTTAATCATTACAGTGCATCCCAGAAAAAACGAAACCGAGAATGTTTTATCATAACTCAATCTCAATCATAATCAATAAATGACACATTTGTAAAAGCTTAGATCCTTCTCTTTCATTTGATGCAACTCATATGATGCATATTTCAAATATGAGTGATTAAAAACAATTTGAAGAGAGGGTACCAAAAAGTCATTTCGCAGACGGTATCTGATTTTCAAAGAGAAAATTACAATTCTAGAAAGTTCATTTTCTGCCCTTTCATACGACACCTCAATCAGGAAAAAGGAGCCATGAATAACAAAGTTCTGTTTGTTTAAAGTAATGCTTGCATTTCCATAATTTGATTAAAACAAATTCGTTTTCACTGGCTGCCTGCCGTAGCAACAAACAGAGTTGACAACAGATTTAACTCTGCTTCGTTGACAATCAGCCATGCACAAAGAAGATGAAAGATTTGTCGACGGAAAAGGGGCATCCATCTTATTTTGATAGGGGCATTTATGAAAAGGTCCCTTATTTAGAAAGGAAAAGGGGAATGTATCATTGTTAAAAGGAAAATTATCAGAGGTAAAAAGAGTCACTGACCAGATATGAAAAGGGGCACTATTGAGTATGAAAAAGGGGCACTTATAATAAAGAAAAATGAGCATTAGTTGAAAGAAAAGGGGACAGATTTCAATAGGGGCATTTATCTGGGGTGAAAGGGGGAAGTGCTTATATGTCTTAGTAAAAAGAAAAAGATGCACATGTAAAAAAACGGGGGTACTTATCAGAGATGAAAAAGGGGTAATTATGAGAAGGGGAAGGGGCACTTAATAAGAAGAAAAAAGAGCATTTATTAGAAAGTAAAAGGAGCTTGGTCAAATAAAAGGGGCAATCATCAAAAATGAAAAGAGCACTTTTCAGGAGGGGAAGGGGCACTTGTCAAAGTAAAACCAGCATCTCTCAGATTTGAATAGGGGGGATTATCGAAGGTGAAGGGCACTTATCTGAAATGAAAAGGAACACTTTTAATAGAGGAAAAGGGGCATTTATGAGAAGGGGAAGGGCCATTTTTTAAATGGGGGTACAAATGACGGGGAAAAGGGGCACAAGGTGAAGGGGCACTTGTCAAAGTATCATTATCCCCTTCTCGAATCAGATAATTAGATATAGAGTCTAGAGATCTAGACTAACTAAATAAAAACAAAACTAACAAGAAAGAATATTCACTAGATTCCAGCGTAAATCGATAGTAAGGCACTAAGGCCGCAAGAAAGTTGACAAATGGCAGTTTTTTATCAAAGAATTCACCATAGGCCTATATCTAGGCTACAGGGCTAGGCATTGATTTTAATTTCTGATTTTATTGCTTGTATGGTGGTGTGACCAAAGTTCGCGAGTGACCTAAGTTCGCTATCTCAAAAAATCAGTAAGATTTCGAAAATCTGATATCACCAATGGAAAGAGGAACATAAAACTACTCGAACATGACATTTTCTTTGGAATTGGGTACGAAATTGTGAAGATATAGACAAAAGATCAGCAAATTTTGCCATCTTTTGCGTCCGTTCCGAAAAATTATCAATTTACCGATAAGGGTCAGAAAATCTTCAATTGAGAGCATATTTCCTCAAAATTGTAAGTAAAAAGTGGTACCAACTGATTGTATGATATATTGCCTTGCAAATTATGATATTACCTTATTTTTGATGGATCACATTTTTTGATAAATCAACTGTAAATCCCCGTGCGTGAAGTTAGGTCTCGTTCTTTTTATGACTTTTTTAGATGCAGCGCGCACGCACGATCGAACATCGAATTTTTAGATCGCGATATCTCCGAAATCCTTCGATGATAAATTTTGTAGTTCCATCAATCTGTAGTAAAAAACTTTGCCGTCCATTTGGTAATAATTTAAACAAATAAATTTGTGTAGAATATGAGACATCATAGATCGAATATCACATTTTGTAAGCTGTTCTAAAATGTCCGCGAACTTTGGTCACCCCTTCATAAATGTTTAATAGGTCTACGTAACCTTCTAATCTATGCAGGTTATTTTGACGTTATTAATTAAGTGTGAATTTCTTTGATGAATAAAGATCGTTCGCACAAACGAAGATCGCCTTCGTAAACGCGGACAGATGTGTCCGCAAAAATTAGGAATCACGATCGGTCGTCTGCATTTTCGCTAACAATTCTCATTTCCTATCCGTCTTGGAACATTGATAAAGTCAGAAAATACAGGATCACCCATCCATTCATGCCCATCATTCTGTTCATTATCTTGCCGCTTTTCATTTAATTTGCCCGGCATAGCACACGGTCTTATTAAAATTCGTCCAAGTAATACAGTCACAAACTCGGTAGGCCTTACGTAGGCCTAGCTCAGTCACTCACTCAACAATGTGAAACCGACTCAGCTCAGCCTCAGTGCAGTCTCGATCACATTTATCATGTTCGACAAAATGCAACGGAATTATAAATAATACTTACGAGCTCAGGTTAACTTCCTGCTTAATCTTTCCTTTCTTCGATTTCCCCATTTTAAAAGTAAAGCATCAGAGTATAAGAATAGTGAACAGCTGGAGTACTATGCTATTACAAATTACACATGTAAGAAGCAATTGCAACATAGAATCTAGTGTACGGATCCGGAGCGCACATGACGTTCGCGCGCGCCGAGAGAAGGCGGCGCGTAGCCGAGTTGTTTGAGGCGACTTCAAAAGTGCTAGCTAGCCAACAAAACCAGCCCACAACAAGCCAACCAGTTTTACCCCGCACATATTTATATCGGATACATAATTAGGTCCTTAGATCCATTTGCCACTTATCTTAATCTAGAAAAGGAAGAAGGTAGACGTTGGGAAGTGCCTGATTGCTACTGGAAAACAGGAGGATTGTTCCTGTAATTTGGAAATCGTTTGGTGGAATAGAGAAAGGATCGGCCTATGCCCCCTCATTCAACCCATGGTTATTAAAGCGTTGGTAGCCCAAAATTCGCCCCAAATTTGACAGCAAAATTGCACTTAAATTGCATCATAATGTGAAAGAGCATTTAAGACACACTTCCGCAAAGATTCCCTTTTAAAAAAGTGTTTTAAGGCAAATATTGATAGCAGAATA
This sequence comes from Strongylocentrotus droebachiensis, assembly GCA_035222895.1. Lineage (NCBI taxonomy): Eukaryota > Metazoa > Echinodermata > Echinoidea > Camarodonta > Strongylocentrotidae > Strongylocentrotus > Strongylocentrotus droebachiensis. The sequence continues at coordinate 161,061 of JAVYIG010000577.1, read as the reverse complement.
TATAATTTAGGTTTTCTGTTAATGTACGCAGAAAACCTAAATTTTGTGTTCTTTCATCAATATTCGACTTCAAACATATTTAAACAAAAATTATTGTAGAAATGTGTCTTAAATGACATCCTCTTTAGTTTTGCCATCAAATTTTTGGGCCTCCCAACACTTTAGAAAGGCTTTAAAGTGTGACTAGAGGTCCAGTTTTATACAAGCCCCAACTTTTTGAATTTTTCACTTTATTGAGTCAATCTTATACTTAGTGGAAAAAAAGTAGTTTTTTTTTTGGAGGGGGGGGGGGGGGGAGATGGATAGAAAACGGCAGATTGTTCCTGGAAATCCTTTGGTGAGATAGCCCCAAATTTTCACTTGATCTGAATCTGGAATAGGAAAAAGGTAGAAACAGTTGGGAAATGATTGCTGGAAAACAGCAGATTGTTCCTAAACATATGAAAAACTTTCGTTCATCTGCTCCGCACGCATCGCACCGTGAGCTACAACACGTGAAATTCCTTACCATTTCATGCATTACCTACGCTAAATCACAGCAATAGCCTAACTGAACCCACTTTTAATACCATCTCGGCCTGAATTTTAAAGTTCAATGTTTTCTCTTTAAGATGATATAAATTTGAAATAATTTCATTCGTGGGGAAAGGTTGCACTTTTTGCTTTAAAATGTTCAAAAAAAACCTTTCACGACACTTTCTCTATGGAGGTCAACGGATTTTCGCCCAAAATCCGTCAACTCTCCATACTTATCTTGGCTGTATAACTGATTCGATCGGCGAATTGCACCATCTCGCATATCGCATGTCAAATTGAAGCAGAGGTTTCAAAGATTCCAGTAATGTATCATTCATTTTGATTGGATAAGAGGAAAAGGTTGCACTTTTGCATCCAATGATTTGCTGTCTCTCATGTATGCTCCTTTTTGCGCAAGAGCATGACACATGCCACACTACACGAGTTCCATAGACGTACACATTAGCGTGCGAACTTTTGCGTTGCATGTGATTTGAAACAGCACGTCTCCTCTCGGAATGTTCTTCGAACTTGTCCATTTTGTGTAGTTATTTCTTTCAATATGTGAGTTTTAACCTTAAATATAGAAAGAAGAAGACATGTAGACTGTAGTAATGATAATTAAATGGTGATACATCATGGATTTGTTGTGTAATTTGCCAGTGACCATGAAGAAACACAAAGGATTTTGTAAAATTGTTCCTCGTAAACCTCAGACCCTGAGAGAGGAATGTTCCATTTGATTGTGGGGTTAGATATATAATTAGTAAACTCCTTGATATTGAATTATCGATATGAATTCAATCTTCAACAGTTTTAAAGTCTTGTTATTGTTTTTGTGTCGTCTTAGAGTTTCATTAAAAGACATAAACATGCAAATGAAATCGTCCTTGTTTTATGTTCATGTTATGAACAAGACCCATTCTCCCTATTTTGTCATAATGGACGCACGCAGTGATCTGTGTTACGCGCCAGTGCACACTGCGGGACTTGGTGCGAAGCTCTGTGCAGAGTTGACCGAGCCGGTGAGCAATCCATTTTATGAACGAATTCGCCCCAAAGTTTTCCATATGAAAAACTGTTGGTGCATGGGTGGTAGGATATGCCCCCTCATAAATAAATGATGGTAAAATTGGGACCGTGGTCTAATAATACTAGCCCCAGTTTTTGATTTACAAAAAACAAACTTTATTTCAATCTAGAAGATGAAAATGTTTAGGGTGCTCGGATTATTAGAAACCTATTTTTATTTGAAAAGTGAAAACGATTGCAAGATTTTTCCCCATATACTTTCCAACTCATTTTCCGTTACATGTCACAAAGAGGACCGGAGAGAGGAAGGAAGTTTTTAAAGAGTTTTGTTAAATATAAATCTCTCACAAAACATTGTTTAACAGAGAAACAAAGGGTACCTACCAAAAGCGGAACTCATATTTCATTAAAATTTTCAATCATAAAGATATTATAATCATTCAACATGCAAACGGTGTAAATAAAATTGATATAACACACAAAGTACATGCAATGACTATGCATGTGCTATTTCGTATAAAACAAAAATTCTTAATTGGTTAAAAAAGTCTTTATTGAAGGAAAACACAAAATTGCACCGTTGCATGAATCTAGCAACGGAAAGACGCCTGCATACATGACTGTTTCTACACACCTCGTCTGTATTGCAACTACTTGTTTATGTTGTAAATTTGATTTGATAAAGTAACATTAAACATAAAACCAATTTTTCACTGGATCTGAATCAGGAAAAGTAAAAAGGTAGAAGCCTTGGGAAATGATTGCGGGAAAACGGCAGATGATTCCTAGAAATCGTTTGATGGGGTTGTGGGAGGACGCCCCCTCAATCACCCCATAGTGGTTAAAGTAGGACTAGCAACCATTTCCTAAAATTGTTACTTCTTTCCTCTTCAAGATAGAAACAAAAGTGAAAATGTCAAAGAATGGAGCCAGTAAAACTGGATCCCTGGTCCCATTTTAACCACCAAGGGGGAGAAAAAGGGGTATCCTCCCATACACGAAACATTTTCGAAGAACAATCTGCCGTTTTCCATGAATCATTTCTAAATTTTCTAAATTTGTCCTGTTCTTGAGATAAAGCGAGAATCGAAAAATAAATGGGGGCTAGTATATACCTCTGGTTCTACTATCCATTAACTGTGACACCATTTTTCTTCTTCTCGGAACAATTTGCCAATTTTCCAGCAATCATTTCCCCAAATTTCAACCTTTTCTATTTCCATAATTATTGAGATAAAGTGAAAATTTCAAAAAGTGGGCAAGTAAATCTGGACCACCCTAGTCTGGTCCAACTTTAACCACCATTGGAATAATGAAGGGGCATCATCCCGCTTTCCCACCAATAGGGGCGGCGGAGCGTTTTAACAATAATTAAAAAAAAAGGCACTTTACGGAAAAAGGGGCACCTGCAAAGGGAAACCTACAAGGAAACCTCAGAGCGAACATGTACAATTTTTAGACATTGGAATATACCCCTTCATTGTCATGACTGTGATAACATTGTCAGGAATGATATTTGTTTCTCTCTTTATATGATTATATACTGATTAATCCTCATACTTTGCAGTTGGGTGTGATGGTCTGAATATAGATTTGCGAGCGAAGCGAGTGAGCAATTTTTTAAAAAGATTTGTGAGGTCGCAGTGCGAAAAATTACATCAAGAAAATTAAAAAAAAAGTCAAATTCTTATAAGTTTTAGCACAATCTGATCATGAAAGACTGCATGAAAAGACCTTTTATAATATCATCACCGTAGAGTATAAAACACGCTTGATTACATTAGTCTTTATCACCTGACGAAGTGTTGCAGCGGCGCACGAAACGTCGTGATATTTTAGATCCCGTATTGACCACATTGCGAGACAAACGAATATCACTAGCGATATTATTTTAGATCATCATCATTGCATACACTTTTGTCCTTCTTTCTTTACTTTCTTCCCCTTTTGTATTTAGATTCTTTCTGAAAAAGAACCTTTATACGTGACACTCTATTCTCCTACATACTCCAATGACAGTGTCATATCAATCATGCCTATTATGATAGTTGGTTTCTGCATTTATCTTGATTATTTGACTTAATTATTCCATATTTTAAAGTTTTCAATTATATATATATGCATTTTTTTGTTTGTATTTCAGTTGTGAATTTTTTTTATAAATCAATTTTATTATAAACTATTATTGTTATATTTGAATATTTTGTATTTGAGTTTTCAATAAATGCAAAAACATCTGCTATTTTTTTTTTAATGCGAGTGAGCGTAGCGAGCGAGCTTTGGGGATTTTAAAGAAGAAGGGGCTCTTAATTAGGGGCGCATGTTCCGGAGGAGGTAATAGGGGGCACTTATCAGAAGCCAAAGGGCAATTGGTAGAAAAGAAAAGGTGAACGTGTCAAAGTAAAAAGGGTGATTATCAGAGGTGAAAATAGGGCACTTCTCGCACCTGAAGTAGGACAATTACCAGAGATGAAAAAGGCACTTATAAGAATAGAAAACGGGCATCCGTTGAAAAAGGGGGCACCTATTAAATTTGAATAGGGGCATTTATCAGAGGTTGAAAGGGCCTTTATGTAAAAAAAAAGAAGGAAAATTGACATTTATCCAAATGAAATAGGGTACTTATTAGAAAGGGAAAGGGGCACGTATAAGAGCTGAATAGGGTTATTTCTCGCACCTGAAAAGAGGCACTCACCAGAGAGGTTACTTGATGGACAAGGGGCACTTATTATGAAGGAAAAGGCGGGGCACCTATTATATTTTAATAGGGAAATTTATAAGGGGTAAAAAAAGGGCATTTATCAGAAGGGGAAAGGGGGAATTATTATTAAGGAAATGGGGCACTTGATACTAAGTGAAAAGGGTACCTCTCAGATTTGAATAGGGCCAATTATCAATATCAGAAGTGGTAAGGGGCACTTATCATACCTGAAAAAGGACACTTACCTGAGATGAAAAATGATACTTATGAGTTATGAGAATGGAAAAGTGAAACTTTTTGCAAAGGAAATTAAGGGCCTAGCACTTAATATCGAAGGATGATAATTCTGATGGAGGTATAGCAGCCTTCGTTGCGTTAATTGATTGCTGAGCCTGGTCAATGTGGGACTAATAATTAAAACTGGACCTCTGTCCTCTGGTCCTATTTTTTATGGGGCGAATTCTCCCACTATCCAACCGGCATAGATTTTCCAGAAACAATCTACCGTTTTCCAGCAATAATTTCCCCAAATTTCAACCTTCAAGGATATATGGCCACTTTATAAACCCCATGGAGCTGATTACTGGGCGACTTTAGGCCTACACATCTCGCGTAACCGTGTATCCGATATAAATGTAAATTGGCTAAAACGTAGCGCTTTATTTGCTGGCTTGTTAATGATGTGGGCTGGCTTTTTTGTTGGCCAACGATCCCCCGGCCGGAAGTCTTATTCGTCGCTAAAAGAAAGGGGACCCTACACGTGAGTGACCAAAGTTGTCAGCTTTCCACGCCTGCGAAGCCACAAAATGAGCGAGAGGAACAGAAATAAACTCCCGAATAATCTGCCCCAGTTGCAGAATGTCATCAAACGGGATCCAGAATCATATACCGAAGAAGTGAGTATTTGTATCTATATTTCGTTCTGTTACGATGGATATAAATCGATGGGAACAAAGTAAGTGTAGCACCACGCACGTAGTTTTATGTAGGCTAAATGGTTTGCTGCCCATGCCTGCTTGTGTACAGTCGGAGTTTAAAGGGACTGGGTAACATTGTGCAGATGAGAGAAAATGGTGCTAAGGACTTATTTGGGCGCTAATTCAGAATCATATCCATACTTTGACCCATAACTCCGGTGTGGAGATACCCGGCTAAAACATAGCATCTACCAACAATCAACTAATCTTTATCAATTGTTCAAATAATGGTCATCATCATGTCATGAAATTAAAAGTCGTTATGTTTCTTGTGCTGCCTGTTTTGTGTCAATTTTCTTATCTTTTTTGGAGTATTTTTCCTAAAAACAAAGACTTATAATTGCATACCATACTTACGGTGGGGTGCAGGCTCCCTCTTGTGTGTGAAGTTAGCAACCGTAATGATGAATTGCTAGATCCTCATTAATTTAATTGTATGGTTGCCGTGGAACCGCTCAACGGCACGGCAACTGTGTCTTATTGTCTAATTGCTGCTGCGAACCTAGAAATGAAAAAGCTATAACTCCGACGGCAACCAGTACGGCAAGTAATGTGCCGTAGGATGACCCTGAGGCCACCGCAGATTCTCTGTGGCCGCCGCAAGTATCTCTCAATTTTGGGGGCCTACGGCTGCCGTATCCTAGCCGTAGAGCAAATGTGACCTAGGCATTAGCGTTCAAATTACAGTTGTAGCTTGTACACAGCACATGTACAACATTAAATCTCCTCTGAAGACATTTATGTTCATCCAATAGTCAATAATTATATGCTAGTTTATTTCAAATAATGTTATTTCCTTACTACAATAAGATCGTAATTATTCAACTATTATAATTGTAATCATAACTTTATACCATTTATAATATATCTGATTTTTTTTCATCATTGTATACGATATGGATTTCTGTTAATTCATGCATATTTAAATCTTAAGATTAATCATGTAATATATTGTATAATTGATTGGTATTAAGCGCATAGAGAATTGATTATTACGCGCTATATAAAAATGACTTTATTATTATTATTATTATTATTATATACTGCAGTTGGACACCAATACTTGTGTTAAAAGAGATATAATCCCAAACTGATTTGATCCTAAAAATTGCTTCTTGTGCCATACAGTTTCTTCAGCAGTATCGACACTACCAATCCAATGTGCAAGTATTTCAGCTGAAGCCCTCACAGTACTCCAAGAGTCTGGAAGAACTGACCATGTTTCTTAGTCAGGTAAGAACTCTTTCCTTTATTATGTCCCGTCTCACCAATAATTTGACTTAGAATATATATGAACAATGATATTCTTGAATGTCCATTTTTAATAGCAGGGGAATTCTCTTTAAAAAAAATTAAATTCAATTCAAATTATTTATCTTCCAAATTCCAACATCAATCAAAACAATGTGTAAAAAACAGTCAATGGGCGATAAAAACATTGTAAAAATATGACATTTCAATCAAACAATTAAGAAACAAGGTGAAGAAAGGGGAAAGTAGACCGTATAATACATAATTCAGTATTGACAGAGTACCGGTACATACAAAACATAAGTGGATGATTGGAAAATGGTGAACACAATGAAAGCCAGGGTGTGGCTTGCTAGAGTGTGTTCACCTAGTTTATGTATTTGTTTGTTTTACATTATTATTATAAAATTTAGAGATTGGTTAAACAATATTTTGTGATTTTCAGGTGACTAAGACTAATCCTAACATTATATATTGCAATAATATCTGTGATTGCTTTTATGTGAGTGTTGCCTTTCCTTTGATGTTTTGCAGATTGCTCACTGTTACCCTGAACACCTATCAGACTATCCTCAGCAGCTCAAAGACCTTCTGCAGACCTACAGCACTGTGCTCGATCCTAACATGAGGATGGTAAGATACCTAGTAATGGGATATTCGTTGTGGCATCTTGTGCTCCCTGTCTTATTCTGTCTATGATAAATTGTTAGGGTTGTGGTTGGGCTTTAGGTATAATAATAATATAATATTCCGCTTTTATATAGCCCTTAATGCATCTACAATGTCTCTAAGCGCTTTTACAGATATACTATTACCCCAGTCATTGGATTCAGTGCTTTCCCGCACACACTGTGTGCATAATCTCCACTCCCTGGGGAGCATTCCAGCCAGCCATTACTTGACGCTCAAAAACTGTTTGACCAACAATGGCAGTTGCATCCTAGGTATTGGGTGTATGGTTAGGGTTAGGGTCAGGAATAGTGTTACTCGTAAGGTTGAACTTAAGAATTGGATTAGTGTTAAATAGTTATATGCAAGTTAGGTTTTACAAACATGCAGATATACTGGTAATGCATGCATTCAGGTAGCTGTATGTATTATCTCTTGGTCTTTCTTTTCCAGACACTATGCAAAGGTCACATCTTGGTAAAATATCAATGGTCACTCCCCCATACCAGTGCCTGTAGGCTTATCCCTTTTATGTTCACGCAGATGTGATGTGTGCATGTATTTGACATATCATTTTCCATTGCTCTTTTTTTCTTCTACAGACGCTGTGTAAAGGTCTGATCTTGCTGAGGAATCGAGGGCTAGTCTCCCCGACCAGTCTCCTAGGGTTGTTCTTTGAGTTGTTCCGTTGCCAGGACAAGGTCCTGCGTAAGATGCTGTATGATCACATCGTCAATGACATCAAACGCACCAATGCTAAACACAAAGACAACAAGCTCAATACAGTAAGTAGTGCTCAATTGTGTTCCTTTATCTTTGTATAAAGAACTCCACGGAGAGTCGAAGAGACCAGTCAAACACAATATATATTTTTGGGGAACTATTTTGGGTTCCATGCTTGTAGCCTTTTTTCAAAATATCCGAAGCTTTAAATATCCAAAGAGGAATTGCCAGTGTGAAGTCTCTATATGTAAATGTGAAAGTAACGTTTGGGTAGACTTCTCTACATCTATGTTTCTGTGTTTTTCTTTACTTTCTTAATATTTCTTAACCATTCATCTGTACCTAAGCTGCAATGTGTTTGTAAAAGACTATTCGTCCCATCCAAATTCTGTATAACCTTCTTGCCTCAGGTCTTTTGACATGTGTTGACAATTAATGTGTTGTCACACAAATGTCCAAGCTGTAGTATACACAGTGCCGACTTGTCATATGTGATTATGAAATTTGAAATTTGAAGTATGAAATATTGCCATGAATTTCCTTGGTGAAAAAACCTAATTTACTGCCCCCAGGATTAAATTTAATCACTGACTTCTATCCCCCTAGCTAGTGCCACTGACCTTTCTTTTGAATTTCTGGAATGTCGTTTTCTTACTCCAACTTTGCATATTTTTTTTGTGTGTGAACAGACACTACAAAATTTCATGTACACGATGCTGACAGACAACAGCTCAGTGGCAGCCAAGATGTCACTTGATGTGATGATTGAACTGTACCAGAAAAATATATGGTGAGTATGTCTAATTCCCAACTACTTAAAAAGAATACATTTTTCTCTATGCTATGTTTCTTTTGCTTTGTCATTTGCACACACTACATGTACAATGTGTGTGGGCAAGCCTGAATATGATAGCCAGGAAAATAATTCATCTGAAAAGCGCTTAGAAACAGAGGTGCATTAAGTGCCATATAAACCCAGAAAATTAATCCAATACCATGCACATACAGTTAGCAACTAAATTATTCATCCCCTTACCAAGTTTTGTAATATTTTGAGTATGTAGATGCAAATTTATTTGTCCCAATATTATATGTTTCTTGAGAAGGTGTCATTATTTAAGCTTACATCTAAAACCCCAAAGGCCCTATTTCAACGAATCCACCTTTCTTTTTTTAGTTGCAAAAAACATGAAAAGCATCAAATTTACATGGGGTATGAATAATTCAGTTGTTAACAGTACACAATGGAAACACTTAACCTAATCCTGCGCAACAAATTTTGGATCATTATTAACCTCATGGCCTAATTGTCTTGTCAATGTTTTGCCTTTAAAAAGAAACCATCTGTATGTTTAATATTGTGTTTGATTTGTTTTGGCAGGAATGATACCAAGACAGTGAATGTGATTGTGACAGCTTGCTTCTCAAAAGTTACCAAGGTAAGGACTCTCGCTTGGTGTTACGCTTGAGTAAATTACTAAAAACCTATCAAAAGGCTGAAGCAGGCATTATTGTGTCAGCTTAAATAAATTTAAAAGAGCAATAACTTACAACATCTGATGTCTGAATGATCCTTATCCCCCTTGGTCATAATCCTAGTAGCTTTGAAATTCCAATCAGCATTGAAATAACATCAACTTCATTGCATGGGAAATAAAACATGGAGGAGGGGAGGGTGGGCTGAGTCTGCTATAAACTACATCTGAGGTGCTGTGATTCTGTCTGAACCATCATGGCTCTGTCAAGAGAATGTGTCATAGCTAGCAGATAGAAGTAGTAGTGACACATGCATACAGTTGGCGTGCTCCAAGGTCGATTCATGGAGCTCCAATAGTTGTCTCATATGCCCAGTCTCTATTGAAGGGAAAGTATTTTGGAGCTCAAGTATGTTTGCGCTGTTTCACAACTATCTTTCCTCTACTAGCTATGGAGCATGCAGATTTCTTTTTAATGTTGAGTTGAGTTGAGGTTTTATTATCCAAACGTTCAAATACAGTAATATAACAATAATAACAATAATCAATGATGTCTATCATTTACTGTTTAGGTCTAGATCTAGGCCTATCTATATCAATCAATCATGATACTCGTAATACCCAATAATAAGTATATGTTTAACAAATATCTTGAATGAATAATAGGGACCAGAAAATAGCATAAAATGCTAATTATGTCTGGTACCTTTAAAGTAAAGTATCTTAACATTTAACAATGTATGTATATCATTATCGCATCTTGTTTAGATCCTGGTCACGGGTTTGAAATTCTTTCTTGGATCAGACGAGGAAGGAGATGATGATGATGACAGTGACAGCGAATCAGAAGTAAGCTTCATGTTTCGTCTTAATTTACATGATCTTTTTCAGGGAGAACATCTCATTGTTTTCATCAAATATACTCAATATTTCCCTTCTCTCAATTCCTATGACGGAACAGAGTTCTTCTTGGGATGAAGGTGACGCAAGATTTGCTCCTTTAATATCTTCAGAGGTAAATGGTTAGTGTTGGGGAAACAATTTGCTTTTAGATTTCTTCAGAGGTAAATGGTTTAGTGTTGGGGAAACAATTTGGTTTTAGAGGAAGAGGGTCATAATTCAGGGAGAACATCTCATTGTTTTCATCAAATATACTCAATATTTCCCTTCTCTCAATTCCTATGACGGAACAGAGTTCTTCTTGGGATGAAGGTGACGCAAGATTTGCTCCTTTTATATCTTCAGAGGTAAATGGTTAGTGTTGGGGAAACAATTTGCTTTTAGATTTCTTCAGAGGTAAATGGTTTAGTGTTGGGGAAACAATTTGGTTTTAGAGGAAGAGGGTCATAATTCACTAACACCAAACTTGGTAAGTGTTGCACCACTGGGAGATAAAATGAATTTCAGAATACAGCCCAGGCTGCTAGGTAAGATGTCCCCTACTGATTATGTGATATACATGCTTATATGCATTATTAAATATAGAGAATGTTATATGTCCTTGTGGATCATGATATTTGATGGTTATTGTCTCGTTTGATTATATTAGGATGAGGGAACTGTTGCCAAACATATCCTCATTGGGAAGAAAGTTAACAAGACATCAAAGAAGAGACAGAAGAAGACTAAGAAGGCTCTCACAGTACTCAGGGTAAGTAATTCTGCCATATTTATGAGGTCTATGCAGAGATGCCGACCAGTACGATTAAATCGTATTTAGTATGATAAAAAGAGTGAAATACGATATCACCTCTTAAAATATGATAAAACTCATGAAAACAGAGGAATCGCATAGAAACATGAACAACCCCAACAAAAACTTTGCATTACAATTTCTTATTAAATTTTAATGAAAGAGCAAACATTTAACTTGACTGTTCCTACCAGTAAAACATTTTTTGGCTGAAGGGCCAGTGGTAGTGTCGAGTTTTCATGAAAATCTGATTTTTCTCTCCAAAATCTGATTTTTAAGGATACTCGATCTGTTGGCATCTCTGTCTATGCTAATGAAAATATCCTGGAATCGAAGGAAAACCAACAAAGAGATATTGCACATGGCAGGGAATAAACAAATTGCACTGGTACAGTGTAGGATTAGTTAAGGAGACAAAAGTCAAATACTTTGGTCATGTCAAAAAGATATGTTGGAGGGTAGAGTAGAAGGAACTAGACCGAGAGGGAAACCCAGAATCAACTGGGAAGAGAATGTCAAGTCGACTGAAACTGCAAGAGTGCACCAGAATGGCAGAAGAGTGAAATGGAGAAATGCTGCAATCAATCTCTGAACCGGGAGAAGATACTTTGATAGATAGATGCTTATTTTGCGGTCTTGGAACTGTAATATCATGTCCTATAGTGGACGAGTGACATTTTGAAATGGTATTGTGAACTTTAAATTCTGTAAAACTTATAATTTGCAAATGAATTTGTTCTTCCATAATGTTGGACTCATGATGTACTGTATCTATTCTCCTCATACAGAAGCACAAAAAGAAGCGAAAGAGGAAAGAAGCGTTCAACTTTTCAGCATTGCATCTTGTCCATGATCCTCAAGGTTGGTCCACTGTATTTGAAGAAGAAAAAGAAGATTTTGTAGGGATCTGATTTATTGCTGTAGTTTTGGAGTATGCCTGAAATGTATATTTTCTTGAAGAAGATTATATCCAGATATGTGTGGTGTTAGCACTCATATTCAAATCATAGATTACAGAACTCAATAAACAATTTTACAGGAGATACTCAGCAACAGTTATCCATGACACGATGATGATGAATAATGATGGTGATTTCATGACTTCCAGCAATATACCACTTTTATGTTAATCAGTGGTTGGTCCTCTTAGAGAGACATTAGGGACATTTAGATTCGCACAAAGACAATGGGGATTGCTACGATCGACGTCCTTTTAATGCACTTTTAATGGACGTCACACGTATCATCACACGTCCATGCAAATCTAAAAGTCCCTATTACTATCAAATGCTGTATGTGTGCATCATTGCTGTGTGAGTGCAATCCATGTACAGTGAAACCTGTATATAAAGACCACTCAAGGGAAACATGAAAGGAGGTCTTTATGTACAGGCTCCTTTAGTACAGGTTTCAATTTGAAACCATATTCAATGGAAACAAAAAAATGTGGTCTTATAGAACAGGTGGTCTTTATGTACAGGCGGTAGCTAAAGCAGGTTTGACTGTATCTTTTTCTCTTTTCTCTCTCTTCAGACTTTGCCGAGCGTCTTTTCAAGCAGCTGGAGAAGACAACGGAGAGATTTGAAGTGAAGCTGATGATGATCAACCTCGTCTCTCGATTGGTTGGAATACATCAACTCGTCCTCTTCAACTTTTATCCTTTCCTTCAGAGATTCATCCAGCCATCTCAGAAAGGTCAGACTTTTGACCTCTCGTCAAACCTCATTCTCATTAAGACTTATTAAATGGGGAAAATAATCTCCTGTTTAGCTGACTATGCTCCTTTGAGATGATACTCAGGTTTTGAAGAGGGAATAGTCTGTTTTAGCCCATGACGCAGTGCTTACTAAGTACTTAGCTAGATCAGGTGCCCATGTCATCTCTGTTTCCTAAGCTTTTGTTCTGGAGCATATTTTCACCATTTTAATGGTTCCACTAGGTCTGTAGATTGAAAACATGATATATCAAATTGAGGGTTCAGTGACACAGACGTAACTCCATATTTTGCCAAAATGAGTATTTGATATCAAAATGTTCAGAAAAATGTGGGCTTTCCAGGAAACACAAAGATTTAACCCACCAACACCCCATTGAAGTCAATGGCTAGTGAAACATAGACTTATTCCTTCGAAGGCCCAAGTGCTCAGTGGCCAAAATGGGGTTACGTCTTTGTGTCACTGACCCCTTGAAATGTAATCAAGAATAAGAATTTCATTGTGGCTATTTTAATTTTTCAGAGGTGACCAAGATTCTGCTGTACACAGCCCAGGCTACTCATGAGCTCGTACCACCCGACATCATTGAATCTGTGCTGAGGACTCTGGTCAATAACTTTGTGACTGAGAGGAATTCAAATGAAGTCATGGCAGTTGGGTAAGTGATTGTCTGTATGTAGCTCCATTCCCATATATATGCCACAGTAAACTTCATGGCAAGATAAGAATGGCCTTTTGTTAGCATAATATGCTTATTTTTTGCAGACACTCAAGGTTAATATTGTATGAAAGCAAAAAAATATGTGGAATACAGGGATCCTATTTTTCAAGCTCATACCTGATTTTAGGAACATCTCTGTGTCGAGCCTTTCCAGCCTAAATACTATAGAGAGCCCCACACTGCCTGGGTTCCTCTCGAGCTAACTGAGTGAGATACAATACAAAAACAATTGAATTGTAACTATACCCTTAATCATTTAACATACCTTGCTTTCATGTTGAATGCAGTTTGTTATTAAAGTGTGTGCTAGAGGTCCCCTTGCAATGGGTTCAGACCTGCTTCAGGACCTAACCTTACAACTGAATAGTACCATACCTAACCCACCTTACATGTACTTTCTTCCCAGATTGAATGCAGTGAGGGAGGTGTGTGCCAGATGTCCACTTGCATTGGGTCCAGACCTGCTTCAGGACCTAACCTTGTAACTGAACAGTCCCATAACTAACCCACCATACATGTCCTTTCTTCTCAGATTGAATGCAGCGAGGGAGGTCTGTGCCAGATGTCCCTTCGCATTGGGTCCAGACTTGCTTCAGGACCTAACCTTGTAACTGAATAGGACCATAAGTAACCCACCATACATGTACATTCTTCCCAGATTGAATGCAGTGAGGGAGGTTTGTGCCAGATGTCCCCTCGCAATGGGTCCAGGCCTGCTTCAGGACCTAACCTTGTAACTGAATAGGACCATAAGTAACCCACCATACATGTACATTTTTCCCAGATTGAATGCAGTGAGGGAGGTTTGTGCCAGATGTCCCCTTGCAATGGGTCCAGACCTGCTTCAGGACCTGACCCAGTACAAGAACTACCGTAGCAAGTCCGTCATGGCCGCATCAAGATCTCTCATCCACCTCTTCAGGAAAACCAACCCAGAGCTCCTTCACAGAAAAGACAAGGTTAGTGTGTTTGTGTGTGTGTGTGTGTGTGTGTGTGTGGGGGGGGGGGGGGCTGGTGGAATTCATCAGACTACCAATTCGTCTGGTTTGAAGCCAGAGAGGCATTAAAGAGAAGGTTGAGTTCTGGGAAGAGTTGAAAAATAATTTGTGAGCGTTATCATTGTGGAAGAACATTAGATAAAAAATGTTCCCTGAAAAGCATGGCTCTTCAAATGCCTTAATATGCTATATATGGCATGTAACATCATACAAATCGGGACAGATTTTTTACACCACATGTTTGTGTAGTCCCATATACATCTTTCTGTGTACAGTGCTTGTAACTTTACCAAGACTTGGCCAAATTTCTTATCATTTTGATGATTCCAGAACCTTGCCGTACACACCAATACTTATGTGCAACGTTTCTTTCACAATGCAATCGCATGACCTGAACTCAACTTTATGTTTAACGCTTACACTTAAATACATATTTAATGCTCTTCTGGCTCTCAACACGTGAATAGCTAAATCATTATGTAGTGAAATATAGATCATTCACTTTAGATGTGTGACTTATATCTGCAATGTAAGGAAATTTAAAAGTTGAGCAGGCAGAGTAATATTCTTCCCCAATTAAAAATAACATAACATTACATATTAATATCATGTCTTACAATATCCTCGCCTTTGTAGGTCAATTATGTATGACTGTTTTAAGTTGATATCCCTGATAAATTTTGCTAGGACCTGGAATTTCTTTTAAATATGTTTTGGGGTGATACCTCCCTATTGTTTTGATGTCAAGGAACGCCTTCTGAGCAGTCAGTAGAGATGATTTTCTTCTGCTGCCAATACAGGG
Organism: Strongylocentrotus droebachiensis; assembly: GCA_035222895.1. Classification (NCBI taxonomy): domain Eukaryota; kingdom Metazoa; phylum Echinodermata; class Echinoidea; order Camarodonta; family Strongylocentrotidae; genus Strongylocentrotus; species Strongylocentrotus droebachiensis. The sequence goes on along the minus strand of JAVYIG010000577.1, from coordinate 145,788 downwards.
TTTCCAGCTATTCTGGGAATCTGGGAAAACCTGGAAAATGAGTTTTTTTAGAATTTAAAAAACTAAAATCAAGGAAAACTTCAAGGAATCTATTTAGCCCCTAAAGAAAGGAGCCAGTCTCTTATATGTTGCCTTGTGTCCAAACAGCATATCAACTGGACATGTAATAATTAGCCCTTATATGCCTTATTGCCTGTAGTACCGATTATCTATGGTGTTTCCACTGGAAATTGGTTGTATTTTGAAACCCCATCTGGGTTGATCAAGGACAAAAAATCAGGGGAAAAAATGTTATTTTTGTTTCTATGAAGTGCTTGAAACTCAACTCTGCTGTTACCAATTTTTTAAATTCAAAATTTATTTTTTATTTCAGGGTAAGCCTACAGAGCAGTCCACAGAGGCAAAAGCCAAGGAGTTCGGTGAGCTGGTAGCACCAGACTTCATCCCCGGAGCAGAGGTGTTAGGTGAAGAGAAAGAGGAAGATCAGGAGGATAAAGGTATATATCGGTTTCTTAAGTTTATAAAAAATTAACCTCTTTGGTTGGACTATGATGGTTGGACTTTGATGTATAGATATTATATGTAATGAGTGATCAATAAGAATGATGTGAGTTGACACATTGTGTTTAATGATTAAGTTACTTATTTAAAAGAGGACCATCTACCCCAATATGAATTGTATAATTGATTAAGATGTAAAATCATATAAAGACATACATGTACAAATAGATTGGGTATTCAAATGTTAGATAATTGAAACGGTAAATGATCATAGAGCGAGTTAAAAAATTAAACATCGTAAAGGTAACAAAAACTAGTAATAATAATAATAATAATACAGAAATTTATAACGCGCAAACATATCCACCCAAAGGGTGCTCAAGGCGCTTACAATGAGTTACATAATATACATTACACATGGTTATAACAAAGAAGAAGATGATATTAGTTAAAGTTGGCCATTAGATAAGTTTTCAGGCTGGCCTTGAAACTATCTACTGATTTACAGTCCTCAAGTGTGTTAGGGAGACTGTTCCACAATCGGGGAGCTGCTGAGGCAAATGCTCGATCTCCCCATGATCGTCTGGTCTTAGGGATGATCAGAGTTGATGTATTGGCAGAACGCAGACCAGAACGACCAGGCTTGCGAAAGTTGAGTAGAGAAGAGATGTACTGTGGCGAGGAGAACTTCAAGGCACAGTGTGTGATCAGAAGGATTTTGTAGGTGAGACGATGTTCAACAGGAAGCCAATGCAGGGATTTAAGGACTGGAGTGATGTGGGCGAACTTGCGTGTATATGTCACTAGACGGGCAGCAGCAGTCTGAACAAGCTGGAGCCTCTTATCTTGAGACATAGGGATGCCATAGAGTAAAGAGTTACAACAATCGATGCGGGATGTAATAAATGCATGCACAAGCTGCTCAGCCGCCTTTGTGGTGAGATACTTGCGAATAGCACGAAGATTGCGGAGACTGTGGATCGCAAGTTTAACACTTGATGATACTTGCGACTCCATGGTCATATTGGAGTCAAAAATAACTCCAAGATTTCAAACTTTCTTCACTGGAGTAATTGATGACGAACCAATATTCAGATTGGGGGTTACCGACTTGGCGAGTTGCTGCTTGGAACCCAGCATAACAAACTGAGATTTGTCGTCATTGAGCTTCAAGTAATTCTCCTTCATCCAATTCCTAATGTCACTTATACAGGCTTCAACACGAGCAATCCAGGCATCAACTTCCCCTTGTGTGGGAGAACACGAAAAGTATATCTGCGTGTCATCAGCATACATATGGTGCTTGAGATTATGCCTCTTGATGATGTCATGAAGGGGAAGAGTGTAAATGTTGAAGAGTTGTGGCCCAAGTACCGATCCCTGGGGCACAGAGAAGCCAAGATGAACTGTCTTAGAGACAGCACTGCATACACAAACCCTCTGCGATCTGTTTGAGAGATAATATGTTAACCACTGGTGAGCCTGTCCACCAATGCCCATAGACTGAAGTCTCTCTAGGAGTATAACATGGTCAACCGTGTCGAATGCACTACTCAGATCGAGCAGAATTAGCCCAGTTACTTTTCCACTATCCATTTCGGTGAGGATATCATTTTGCACTCGTAAGAGGGCAGTCTCAACATTGTGTTTTTCTCTGTAGGCTGATTGGAAGTTGTCTTGAAGGTTATTGTCATTCAAGAAGGACTGAAGACGAGCGGATACTATGCGTTCGATAACCTTCGATAGGAAGCTTAGATTTGCCACAGGTCGATAACTTGCAAAGTCTTGCCTGTCAAGATTCGGTTTTTTCAAGAGAGGCTTCACGAGAGCCTGTTGCATTGAGGCTGGAAAGCTTGCACATCGAAGAGACTTATTAACAAAGTCTGTAATATATGGTGCAAAGTCGTCAATGCATTCCTTTAGGAGAGCAGTAGGAAGTGGATCTAACTCACATGATGATGTTGGATAATTCATGACAACCCTCTTGATCTCACTAATAGAAGTTTTAGCGAAATCAGTCAAAACTGGAACAGATGATAACTCACAATGCTGTACACACTGTCCTGACGAAAGCTCGGCATCAATGTCATCACGGATCTTGGTGACCGTGTTGAAGAAATAATGACAAAAGTTATCAGCCAGTATCTGGTCAGAAGAAGCATCCGGAAGAACAGTTTCCTTCTTTCGGTGCAGCAGAGCGTCTACAACAGTGAAGAGACGTCTTTGGTTTCCTTCGCATTCTGCAACACACTCTGAATAGTATTCAGTTTTTGCCTTTTCAATTTCTTGGGAAACAACCTGACGCTGTGTCACATATGATTTGCGGTCTTCTTCACTTCTAGTGCTCCTCCACTTGCGCTCAAGGCGTCTTCTAAGGCACTTAGCAGCATGGATTTTCTCAGTCATCCATGGACTCAATAACACTTCTAGTCTTTTTAGGTGCTAGCTTATCAAGAAGACTAGTGAGAGAGAGATCATATCTTTCGACAGACGAAGAGATGCTGCTATCCTCAATGTCAATTTCTGACAAAGATTCATGGACTCCAGATCGGAATTGTTCTCTGTTCATTGATCGTAGAGGGCGAGTTGTGACAGTCCTGCGAGAAGGGGACGGCTTTCTTAAATCAAGGTTACACTGGACAGCATGGTGATCAGATACTCCTAGGATAACAGATACATCAGAAACAAGAGTGGCTGAATCCCGAGTAATAAGCAAATCAAGTGTATGGCCATGTAGATGAGTCCCTTCTCGTACAAGCTGCTTCATTCCGTAGGATGAAAGTATGTTCATAAACTGCCTTGCCCATACGTCATTGATATCGTCGACCCATACATTGAAGTCCCCTGTCAGGACAACTTCGGAGGGATCAAGAACAAATGAGTCAAGTAGGGTAGCAAACTCTTCAAGGAACAGACTATAAGGTATTCGCTGCCCTTGCTCTTCCACTATATCTGGGCGATAAATGACAAGGAGAATAAGTGAACGGGATTGGCATGAAATTCGAGCTTGATAAGCTTCAAATGACTTGAAATGTTGTACAGCTTCTGACTTGACCGTCAGTGAAGATTTGAACAACAGTCCGACACCACCTCCTCCTTTTCCTTGTCGATCCTTATGATTAAAGGTATATCCCTCAGGTATACAGTTTCCCAAAATAACATCATCGTCATCCTTCAACCATGTCTCGGTCAACGCGAGGATGTCAAAATCATTATCAAGTACAAATTCAACGATATTCCTTACTGATCTAGCGTTCAATGTACACATCTTTGCCGAGAGTTTAGTAGGTACTACTGATATTAAGTTTCTAAATTCAGAACCATGACATGAAGAATGATGTACACGATGTCCACGATGTCCACGATGTCCACGATGAGTTGGTTTCACTGAACATATGCCATAGTCCTGTAATATGTGATAGGTATTCAGTGGTATCCTGAGATCAGCACACTTGGGTTGAAAAAACAAAAGGTCTTCTCTGGTGTAGGTGATTGTAGGCATTGTCACAATAGAAGATAATAGGATCAAGAGACTCACAACAATAGTCACCATGCCGATGCTAGCCATGGCTGTCTATTTATGTTCTAGTCTAACAATAGTAGAGAACAAATAGTCATGGACATGAATACTAATGTGCATCAAGCACTGTAATGGTTGACCATGGGCTCATACAGGAACATGAAGAAAACATAAATAAAAACTGTAGGTGTTCCAAACATCTCAATCCATCACAAAAATGATCTAGCTGGATCGTGGAGTGATACTTAAAAGACTGCTGATGAATTCAGAACACTATTCCTAAAACTATCAAGAAAAATTCAACAAAATCACAGAGCTCAACAATAGTGCAACCTCCTGGCGCAACTGTACAATACATGAAATCAATGATCCTGCTCCCTATAATAATAATAAAAATAATATTGGATATTAATATAGCGCACATATCCACCGCATATGGTGCTCACGGTGCTCCAATATTACCCAGGCTCCAACTAGGCTACCATATCGGTGCTCACCGCATTCAAGGAATTCCTTCCTGCCGGTACCCATTTAACACCTAGGTGGAGAGTGGCAAATATAGATTAATGTCTTGCCAAAGGACATTAGTGCCGCTAGAATTACCTTGGGATTAATAATAGTTCGTCCTTATATAGCGCATTTCAGGGTATATATTATTACCCCGGTCATCGGATTCATGCTTACCCGCACACAAGGTATGCACATTCTCCACTCCCTGGGGAGCATTCCAGCCAGTCGCCATTTTACAAGCGCCACTTGCTAATCAAACCACATTAGCTTTCGCATCCTACCGGGTACCCATTTAACACCTGGGTGGAGAGTGGCAAATGTAGATCAATGTCTTGACAAAGGACATTAGTGCCGCGTTAGGACTTGAACTGCAGACCTTGTGATCCACAATGTCACATGAGAATTAAGAATGATGTTACCCTGAATAGGGTGAGTTTTTCCTTTGGTGTTTGTATTTCAGTTACACCATGAATAAAGCCTCTTTGAGCCGAGACCTAAAACCAGTAAGATTAATTGTCCTTTTTGCGTGACAATTTATGGCGACCTTGCCAGGACCAAAGTTTTAGGTCTCGTATGTTATATCCCATTTTGTTGGTTAAATATCCGTTACACTGTAGGTGTAGGTTTTTGTTTTAAAGAGAGACGGATGTTTGCAAAAAGAGTGATTTTGCGGTTCGGTGTGGTAGGTCTCTCGCCACGGTTTCAGCAGTGCGTGTACCGTCAATAAACGTACAGTATTTGTTGTGGGTGATTGCATTGGCGTCGCGGTATATGGGATTGTGTGTAGATTGCTATTCAGATTTCAGGTATGCGTGTTATGTGCATGAGTGTCCGTAGGCATTGTGTATTGCAGCGGTGTATACAGGTTTGTGTGCGAGGGCTGTACTGGGTTTCAATGACCTGAATTGGACATGGTATTGGATTTAGCTGTGTGTGAGCATGAGTTAATCCAGGTTGGATGCACAGGGATACTTTTTGTTATACTTTGACTTTGAGACGGGTCTTGATATTGCATGTCTATGTTAATTAAGACAAATGGTGGATAGTTTTTCACGGGTTCTTGTCTTGGGAATTAAGCTAGACCTCTACACAAGAGTCTTGATGGTTGTCAGTGTTTTCTTGAATAGATTCTACGGGGATAGTTCCGTACCTGTTGATACCCAGTTGTGATTTCGAATACAATTTCAAAATGGCCAGTATAGAGCAGATGAAAGAGTTCTCAACTCTAGGTCGAGAGATGAGCCTTGCGGGTAGTGAGCTTAGCAAGTTCGTTTCCGAGCGCTGCGCCGAAGTGTTAAGAGTGAAAGAGCTAGAATGTGAAAGCCAGCGTGATCGCGAAGAGCGCGAAAAAGAAGTGAAGTTAGCCGAGCTTCGGGTCGAGGAGAGAAAGAATGCCGGTGTAGATACGGGTGGTTTGAGGTTAAAAATTGGTAAATTTGATGACACATGTGATAAATTTGATGCATACATTACCAAATTCGAATTAGTCATGGCTAGTCAAAAGGTACCTGACAGTTTAAGAGCCTTACACCTTATTTCTAAATTGACAGGGCAAGCTTTGGAGGTAGTGAATAGAATGTCAAGGGAAACTCGCAATGATTACGAGGCAGTAAAGCGAGAGTTGATGGAGTTCTATCATTTGACCGCAGATGGTTATAGGAGAAAGTTTCGTACAGCAAAGCCAGAAAAGCATGAACAGCCTAGGCAATTCAGTGTACGATTGAAGGGTTACTTGCAGAATTGGATTGAGTTATCAAATATTGAAGAGAATTATGACTCCCTATTTGATTTAATTCTAAGAGAACAGTTTGTGTATTGTTGCCCAAGGGAAGTTGAAGTGTTTGTTAGAGAGGGACAAGATAGTAGCATTGATGAGGTTGTTGAAAGGGCTATGGTTTATGTAGGGGCCCATGGATTACATACATTCGGTACACCCCGCAATCCAGGTGGATTCAAACCGACGGCTACAAGTACACAGGATAGTGTTAGTCCCGCTCTGTCAAGTGTCCCCAAGGGTAACGTTAACACTAAGGGTTTTAACTCCCGTACACCAAGTAGTAAGGGTGCAAGAGCACATGATGCAGGCAATCGTTCTGCTAGGGGTTGTTATCTGTGTGGAAGCCAGGCGCACTTTAAGAACGATTGTCCGTTGCGCAAACAGATACATTCAGCGCAAGGAATGATGACTTTGGAGAGGACAGATTTCCCCACCCAAAGAGTAGAGGCTAATGACAGTTCTCAGGTAGTCGCGAATGATGTTGAGGATACAGGATATAGTATCGGTTCATTGAAGTCTGTGGATAGTTCACAAAATGCTAATACAGTGCATCTCGGACTTGCTAGTATCTGTTTACTACCAGTAGAAGCAAATGGATTGAATTCATTAGAGCAGGCAAGACAAAGCATTGTGAATAAGTTAGGCATGGCTTATGATCTGGTAGGGGCTATGACGAAGCATATGCCTGTAGTTTCAGGTAGGCTGGAAAAAGGGAACAAAGCAGTGTTAGTTTTGAGAGATTGCGGGTGCACTACTTGTGTAGTTAAATCGGAACTAGTCAATGATGATCAGCTGACGGGGTACAAGCAGTTAGTTTTGCTAATTGATGGTACAGTAAGGGAGTTCTCAGTTGCGAGGCTGACAGTTGATTCTCCATACTATGTGGGTGAGATAGAGGCTTTGTGTATGCCTCATTCACTATTTGATGTTGTTATTGGGGATATAACTGGTGCACGTGAACCCCGCGATCCAGATTTGAACTGGGTACCTAAAGGAGGTAACGTAGTAAGTGACGATGCAGACCAGGTGAATAGTGATGGTGCGAATATCATTGGTGATGTCAAGGACACTATTGAAGTGCAGGTGGTTGATGAAGTTGAGCGAGTTGAGCAGGTTGCAAATATCTCTGGTGTGAAAGAGGATATTCCAGGGGTGATGGCAGTTGAAACTCGATCTCAGAAGGAGGTCAAGGTCAAACCGCTCAAGGGTTTGAAAATTGGAAGTCCCGTTTCCTGCATAGAGCCTGCAGGTTCTGTTCATGAACAGAAGGAAGATCCATCTTTGAGTTCATTGTGGAACAAAGTAGGTAGAGAGGAGGTTAACTTGCCAATGGCTGGCTGTTGTTATATAAGCAAAGAGAGTAGCGAGGTTTGTGAGGATTCAGCGGACGATGTTGAGGTTCAGATTAGTGATGTTGATGGTGCTAAGGTGACAGTGATGCCATCCATACATGAGAAGGAATTCATTGAGCATGTCAGGGGGAATGAGTCCTTGGAAGAGAATCGTATGAAAGGGATGTCTCACTTATTACGTGAGTATCATGAGGTCTTTTCTGATGTACCATAGAAGACATCAGCCGCAAAGTGCCAATTGTTAAGGCATCTGACTAAGAATCATGAGATGGAGCATGATGCTCCACGAGTACAGGTTTAGGATGTAAGGGGTCAGGTTAGGGTTGCAGCAAATGGTATGAGGAGAGTGTAAAAGGCACTTAACATGTTATTATTTTGGTCTGCGTACCATTGTAAATGATTGAATATGTGTATTATGTATTATGGGTTAACACAGTTTATTAATGTAATTTTGTTGGATACACATTGCATTTAATAAGATTATGTAATATCTATGATGTTAGCACGAGATAGCAAGAGCTTTGTAGACACTCATATTTGTTGATTTTCTCGTAATTCTTCGAGCATAGTTTATGTATGGGGATTAGGGAGCTTGGAAAGAAATGTAACATAAACGATTTAGTACGATAAAATCTTGTCTGTTTAAATGGCAGCAGTTATTTTATATTGATCTTGCAAACTACAAATGTATGTACCATCAAACTGTAGATGACAGTGCATACACATTATTATCATGGATATTTTTTTCGTATAAATGCATTACTGAAGATTGATATTAAGAAGAAAATATTACAGCAGTATTACATGTATTTTAGTTTATGCAAATGCGGGAATGTTACTCACTGCATTTTGAACCATGCCAATGTATATTTTAAACAATGCCAATGTATTTTTTGAACGATGTTTATGTATGATACTCGTTATGAACATTAGTTTTGGAGCTATATCATTGTGGACATTATAACAGATTCAGATGTGAGTTTTGCCATAATTAGCTTTGGACTTCTGTTGGTGGTCATCTTTAAAAGTCTTCAGGGATCACAAAGGTTGGACTCAAAGGACAAACAATGACCGAGATGATGTCCCATTACGAACAATACTCCTTGTTATCACAGAGACTATGTTTTTAGCATACGCGTTTACTCACAACTTGGACTGATACATTGGATCACAGAAAGAAACTGATCATACTTATTGGAAAGCTTTAATGACAATGTAATGATTTATGTGCAGTAAACATTGAAAAAGTTTGATTTTCAAATTTTCATGAGATGTGTATTTGCCAATAATTCTAGGTTTTGTGTAGAATATTTATTGTAAACATGCTATAGTAAGTACAATTGGAATGAGATGTTCAGTAAACATTGAAACAGTTTGCTTTAAAAAATTCCATGAGATATGTATTTGCCAATAATTCTATGATTTGTGTAGAAATTTTACTTTAGTAAATTGTTCTTAAAATGGGGGGCTAATTGTCACATGAGAATTAAGAATGATGTTACCCTGAATAGGGTGAGTTTTTCCTTTGGTGTTTGTATTTCAGTTACACCATGAATAAAGCCTCTTTGAGCCGAGACCTAAAACCAGTAAGATTAATTGTCCTTTTTGCGTGACACACAATCCGGTGACATATCCACTCGACCACGACACCTCTACACAAAACATTTTATTTAATACATTTTTTACCAACCTAATTTTAGATGGATGGGAGACGGCAAGCAATGATTCCCATGACAGCGAAGACAGCTGGCACAACGTGATGCATTCTTCAGACGATGAGGGCGACGCGAAGGAGGGAGCGGAGAATCCTGCCACCAACCTCACCATGGAAGAGAAAGTCACTCGAGCCACGGCCATCAGTCAAACCAGGATACTGACCCAAGAAGACTTTCAGGTTCGTTGACCTATTGACCCCAAAATGTGGCCTGCAAGTGGGCTCATCATTTGTATTTCTTTATTTGATAAGTTTTAATCTGATTTAATCTGTTGTAAATGTTTTCATCTTTGTAGGCATGCATTTCAAATGGTTGTTATCAAGAGAGTTGTCTTGTGCTTAAAGACAAATGGGGGATTTGACACCATTCTGTAAAGTCATTATCTTACATTTTCTTTTACCCAAAATCTCTCAGATAGTCTAGGGGGTATTCCTTATCTTTAAGGGTTTGCTTTGTGCGAAACTTGTTCACCCATTAATGGTATTTCCACCAAAACTGGAGTCAGTGAATTATGACCTTCTGCTCATGGAAACTGCCGACCCACCCACTTTAACAGATCGATTTTTCTCTCTCAAAAAAGAAAAGAAAAAAGAAGAGAGTGCTGGTAGTATGTTGTCTTTTTATGTGTCATAGGTACATTTACAATCCATAGGAATAGACTCGGAAGCTTTCAATGTAATCCAAGTGTAAATAAAGTAGAAAATAAAGGCGATACAGTGATTCAGAAATTCAAACTTTCACCTAAAGGCTGATTTGGGCAGTGTCATCCTGCAAGTTCTTTAGTTTCATATACGTATCCCTTATTCAACCATGTACTCCCATTTTCTTTCCAAAATTTGGTAGTGCTGTAAAATATTCCATCATAATTTCTTTTGAAAATATGAAGTGAAAAGAACATTATAAGGCAACATTTACCTGTGGGATTTGTTGAAAGATTTTTATGGTGTTCACATGTAAAGAATTCTTTCCCACCAGTTTCTTGCATTGCATTTTCAAGCTTGCTCTTTATGCCTGTTGCTCCATGCTTTTTTATATTGTAAGAACACCTTGTAATGTTATGACTAATTAGGCTGTATCCCTCCTATACCGGTAGTTAATTGTAAAAATGAGTAAATGTTCTCCTATGTATTGTCTATGTTCTATACAGTATGAGTATCATGTATTGTACTTTGAAACATAAATTATATCACACTTGTGGTCTAGTGGATAAGTCGATGAACTGTGGATCACAGTGTCCGTGGTTTGAGTACCGCCACAGCACTAATGTCCTTTGGCAAGATATTAATCTTCATTTGCCACTCTCCACCTAGGTGTTAAATGGGTACCGGTAGGAAGGAATTCCTTGAATGCTGTGAGCTCCTAAAGTCGGCTGACTAGCAGAGCCAGGGTAATATTGGGCATCTTATGCGGTGGATATGTGGGCCATATAAATATCCAATATTATTATTATTATTATTATTGTTACGTATGTTTAAAATATGTATATTTACAATATGATATAGAAATCAATGGAGGAAATCATGTTTCAATTTCTGCAGGCAATACGCACGGAGCAGGTGCGGAAGGAGCTGGCCAATGCGCCCAAGGCCAAGGCGGGGCACAAGAGGAAGAACGTGGAGATAACCAGCGATAAGAACCAAGGAGGAGAGCTTCTCTCTCTCAACCAGATTGAATCCATTCATTACAAACCCAAGCACGACAGAGAAACAAGGATGGCTACCCTCATGGTAAGGTCCACTAACTTTATAATTGCAAAGACTTGTCAAAAATCAACTCAAAAGGGTCATTTTAAAGGCATTTAACAATGTTAAACCTGAGATGCATTGCCTTACGTGTTATCAGTGTCTGTGATATAGTGTAATATTGAAGCCCTAAAAAAATTGCGCTTCAAAATGATCATGAAGTGCGTCAAAAAAATAAAAATCTTTGAATGACCGGTTTTACCATACTCATTTTCCCCAATAGACTGTAGTGTTATAAAAACCGTAAGGAAAATGCAAAATTTGATTTCGATTTCCAATCCTAAATATCTTGATAATCAGACAGGCGATCGGCTTGTAAAATTCACGGGTCGAATCTGACTGACATGAGCACTATACAAGAACCCATTATTATTATTATTATTATTATTTATAATTATGATTGCAGCATGAGCTAAATCCAGGATTTTGTTTCAGAATCTGAGGCAATGTTACCGAGTCACTTTAAGACCCTGCTTTAGGTCCCACAGAAATCATGGTTTCATATTATTTCGATGTAATGTTCGCTTATTTCAAAAGATGATGGACAAGGCCATTGAAATGGCCTTCTGTCTATTAAAAAAAAAAGTAAATGCAATTGTGTTCCGTGCTGTTGGAAAGGAAATACTAGTTTTGGTTGTTCAAAAATTTGATTGTTTTGATGATAACAATAATGATAGGAGAAATCCTTTTGGTACATGTAAAGTGGAAAAAGAAAGAGGGTAGGAATTACTCATATAAAACTTAAAGGGTTGTTGGCGAAGACAAAGGCGGAACAAGTGAACGTACTGCTACACCCACTTACTCAAAATATACCTCTTTATTATTCTCTATTCAGCATCCTACAATATCCTACTTGCTGCCAGACCTTAAATTGTTACCACTAAACAATCAAAATCTTTCTTATGGCTTTACTTCTTTCTACTGAACTTAAGGTTGCATGGGAAGGAACTCACAACGCCAGTGTACTATGACTGCCCTTATTCCATATGAGAGGCATAGGATGTCTTTTTTTCTCCTGGGGGGGGGGGGGGGGGTTCTCCTTCTCCTGAATCAGTAGAGGCTAAATGATATAAACAACTTCAAATAGGCAATTTGGGGATGTTCATTGGTTCACCGAACACACCAGTCATGATGAAATCATGCACATTCAACCAATGATCCTTACAAAAATTTCTTCCTGTATGTAGGAACTGTAAGAGGCATTGATCCGTGTTAAAAAAAAAGAAATACAACTTTTGTCAGTAAAATACAACTTTGGGGACTAAAGAATACAGTTTTTGAACTCAAGAGGTTGGCAGGACTGCCGGAATGCAAAATGATGTATACAACTTTTTTTCCCCCCTCTTTATCTTGATTTTCAGGCTGGACGCGAAGGGCGAGAAAAGTTCGGTAGTAAGAGGCAGAAAATGAACCCCCATGCAAGTACTACCAACAAACAGAAGACAAAGAACAAACCATTCATGATGTTGAAACAGAAATTTGACATCAAGTCCAAATTCAAAAGATCCTTCAGAGAAAAACAGGTAAATAGTCATTCAATCCAATGACCAGGGTAATAATAATCGCAATGTAAAGTGCTAAGAAACATACTTTTAGGTACTATACGAATGTGACTATTATTATTATAAGTTCATGCTGTCCTCAAATTTGTTTACGCTTTTGTTTCTCCTCATCAAATTCTCTTGCTCTTTGTATTCACATTGGTGTTTCATATTTGTCAATTTTGTCTTTTAAATGTAAATCAGTTTCTTGGGAATTCAATAGTTCTTTGTACATATGTAAGTTAAGTATTTTTTTTTAGTGTTCCCTAATCATAACAATCTCATTCTGAATGTGAAAATTTGCAATGGGAATTTGTTAAACAAGCGTATGGGAACCATCAGAATTTCTTTGTGATATCAGGTATCTTGTTTTATCAGAACTCTTTATCTGAAGTTTTCTCCGAAAATACCTTTTGATTGATATGCGTTCTGAAACATATTTTGTCCATACAATCTGAAATAAATATATGGTATTGATCAAGTTTGATATCAAGAAACATCTGTTATTTATTTTCCAGTTTCTATATAGAAATCTGGTGAAGCTAGATAAAGTGCCTAGTGCCCTTATTACTATCCCATTGTCTTTACTTTGCTCCTATAATATTTCATCTGCTTGGAGCTAGAAAGGCAATAATTCATTTACTTATACATGGAATCAACACCCTTCTGGTTCTGAAGAGATGAATTACCCCCTCCCTCACTTTCCCCCTTTTCTTTTGTCCCTTTGGAATCCAATCTTGATCAGTGTACCCAATTTTTGTTCTATTTTCAGAAAGCGCTCAGAGACTCCCTCTTGAAAAAATCAAAAAAGGGGAAATACTGATGAATGTGACCACAAGGTTTCATGGAAGGACACATGGGATGACATAGTGTGCTCCTGAAACAATGAACAGTCTTCCTCAAAATGGAGGATAAAAAACGGGATAACAAGTGCTGCTCATAGAAAGAGAGAGAGGAGGATAATGTTGCAGGCTTCACAAGTTTCGGAAAGTGAAAAAGAGACCCCAAAACCGGAGTCCAAAGTGAAGAATCCTCCCGTGCTTGTTTCCGTCTGATAATATAAGGAAATAAAAGCAAAAACCAAAAACACACTGCGTTGCGGGATGATGAAATCATCATTGTTTCCGTAGCTGGGATAGAATACAAGATGTACAGATCACCACAATGTAGAAAGGGCACTGACATATTTATCTCATTTTATTTTTAGCCAGGGTTGTTTCATGAGATGATTTTGACAGGAGAAATGCTAAATACTCCCACACTCGAGCTGGATGATCAGACATTTTGGCATTGGAGATCATGTGGTAACAAACCATAATTTGGGAACTATCACTTGGCTAACAAATATTTGAAATGTCATCTACTTTGTATTTTAAACTCCAATTATTTGTTTAGCATTTATTGAGCATTTTAAACGTTTATTTGCCAGTCATACGAGCTATTGATGGAGTAATAATTTTTATTAGTCTATCACAAATTCTTATGATTTGTATATACATGTTATATTGAAATATATTCAATAAATTAATTGTACAATATTTTATTTTCATATTTTGTATAATTTTATCTCATGCTATATGATATTTTTATTGTATTGGTTTTTCATTTTGGAAGAAATGCCTTCAAGATTGGTTTTCATTGTAGATGTCAAGTAATGGTGATAGTGATAATGACAATGATGAATTTAACGATGATGATGATGTTAGTGATTACGTGTATGTTGATGATGGTGATTATATTGATGATAGTAATGATGATGGTGATAATATTGATGATTGTGATTATATTGATGATGATAGTGATGATGGTGATTATATTAATGAAGATCGTGATTATATTTATGGTAGTGACGATGATGGTTAGTTTATTGATGATGATGGGGATTATATTGATAATGATGATGGTGATTGTGATGTGATGGTGATTGTATTGATGATGATGATGTTGATGATTATATTGATGATAATGATTATGATGGCAATGGTGATTATATTGATGATGAATAGTGATGATGATTATATTGATAATGATGATTGTGATGGTGATTGTATTAATGATGATGGCGATGTTGATTATATTGATGATGATGTTGGCGATGGTGATTATATTGATGATGGTGGTTATATTGATGATGTTGATGATGGTGATTATATTGATGGTGATTATATTGATGGTGATAATGATGGTGGTGATCGTGATGGCGATTGTATTGATGATGGCGATGGTGATTATATTGATGATGATGTTGGCGATGGTGATTATATTGATGATGGTGATTATACCTGGCAGGAATTAATTCCTTGAAATGCTGGAGCGCTGTAATGTCAGCTAGGCTAAAGCCGGGGTAACAAATAATGCGCCTCGGAATAGAATTTCTAGATAGACGGCGCTATAGAAATACCTATAATTATTATTATTATTATTATATTGATGATGATGGTGATGGTGATTATATTGATGGTGACGATGATGGTGATGATTGTGATGGCGATTGTATTGATGATGATGGCGATGGTGATTATATTGATGATGATGGTGGTTATATTGATATTGATGATGATGATGACAATG
Source organism: Strongylocentrotus droebachiensis (assembly GCA_035222895.1). Classification (NCBI taxonomy): domain Eukaryota; kingdom Metazoa; phylum Echinodermata; class Echinoidea; order Camarodonta; family Strongylocentrotidae; genus Strongylocentrotus; species Strongylocentrotus droebachiensis. The sequence goes on along the minus strand of JAVYIG010000577.1, from coordinate 130,559 downwards.
ATGGTGGTGGGGGTAACACGTGAACCATCCATGTGAGATGCGTTACAGTGTGTGCGAGAGAGAAAGAGAGAGAGAGAGAGGGAGGGATAGAATGATTCTAGGATTTAGTGAAGGGTAAATGCGTTGAATTCTTACGAAATGATGCTGAACATGTGACCCTGTCTTCTTCACATGACGTCACCGTGAGTAAAGAATGAGTAAAGTAAATATGTAAACGAGTTGATAAGATATTAAGTTGATATGTTTGCCCCCCCCCCCCCCAAATCCTATTCTTGATGATGCAGTACATTTTGATGAAAAATCCCCCAATAAAAAAAAGAAAACGTACACACCATGGGTGTCAAATGTTTTAAAAATAAATCGGGAGCACGTACACACAAGTCATGTAGGGTAACATTGAATAAGTGTGAATGCGTTCTTTGAAAAGAAATATAGTGTATGGACCGATATATTTAACGACCCTTTACGATGAGTGGAAAAGACGTCAAAAAAGGTCAGGCAATTAATTTGGCGCTGGTGTCGATGAAAAGAAGAAAATACAAATATATACTTTTGAAATCTCATACGACTGGACCTTGTGTTTCCCTAGGGACCATGGCATTCTTTGTAAGATTGAGAGATTCATTTAAAGAAATAAAAAAATAAATGAAAGGACGTTGAATAATAATATTTATAAAGTAGTACATGAAAGGGCATCTGACATCATCTATTTGATCAGAGTTCTCGATTACAATGTTTAAAAATAATCGGCGTCATCAGCCTACAGATGATTTATATATTATATATCAACCGTCAATGGGTAAATATATTCAAAGCTGAGGAGAAATAACACAAATGGCAAATATATCGAGGGAGGGGCACATTTGTCACTTTCGGAGGGCACTCTATGGGGCACTTTTGTTTGTTCTACCCACCACCCCGCTTCCGTTCCTGATATCAATGTTTGTTTGTATTCTATCTAGTATACCTCTCCGATGAATGATTGGAGAAAAGAAAGCTACTCGAGTGAAACGAGCGTTAGTCGACTGTTACTTATGTACAACTGAGCTATCATCAGGACGTCATCGCAAGTTTTATCCGATATAGACATTATTATCGGTGATCGGTTACACTGTAAACAAGTTCGGCATCAATAGTCGTCTGCTTTTTGAGTCATAACACACTCGTACTTTTTCCAACGTCATTTTTGGCGCCAAAATAATACGAGATTTCTGTTCAGTGTAAAAACGGCTAAGGTTTTCTGCATTGCCATGGTGAATGACGTGTCGTGATAAATTAAGCGGATCGGATCGAAGCGATGACAGCGTTTCGGATGAATGGGCAATACATGAATGATAGTCAACTTCTGATTTGGAATGTCAGAATGTCATTATGAAGAATAATTTTGAAAGAAGTACGCGTTCTTAAAGCCTGGTTGGATTGATTTCGTGGGAAATTCTCTGATATTTGTCCTGCACTTTCATTCAGACGAGGATTGAAAAAGGTTAGTGATTTTAAACTTTTGCTCACGAATTTAACATTAAAAAAAAGAACTAGCCACATACACTTTAAGTTTTGTTCTGATTTTTGCGGTAACAGTTTAATGTGATAAAACATGTGTGAGCTTAACTTTGAATAAATTAGGCCTGTATAATAATGATTGAAATACAGAATGGGATTTAAAAAAATCACAGTGAGGGAGAGAAAAGAAAAGAAGGGAACCAGATCTATATAGGGCCATGTGTTTTATTGTGACCTTCCATATTATGTTGTACTACTGTTGTATTTATATGTTTATGGCATTCATTGAACTGTATTCACAAATAGTTTTTTTACAAATACTTTTAAAATCGACATTTGCAAATGTATCTCGCCAACCCTCTTTTCATTCAATTTCCTAAATTGTGAAAATAAACGTAAATATTTCATTCGTTATTATGTTAGATATTGCATGCTTACTATGATTATCATTAGAATCCCATTCGTGGATAAAACTATTTGTTTAAAATGTTCCTGCCACCAAACACATCTATATCTCACTGCGCGTAAACATCGCTGGTGTAATTCACAATATTATATAAGTTTACTGATTGCACATTATCAAAACTTTATTTCGATTTCAAATTTATCTTAATTGAATTATCTTACAGTTACGATATAAGCTTACTTATATCTACATATATTCAAACAAAGTCGAATTAGTAAAAATGCACAAATTAAAACAAAAGTAATCAATTTATAGTAAGTTACGACTAACTTTACGTAAATCACATCACAATTCATGGAACCACAACAATTTTAGCTTATATATTCGAGAATCGAAATCTAACCAATGTTAGATAAAACATGAGACTAGACCCCATTTAGATTAAAACCCAACAATTACGATAAATCCAATGTTAGATCTACGGTACCTTCTCTTCTAAGTCCACTCAACAGTTAGATCATCTCAGGATAGATTAATTATTCATGAAAGGAGCTGGTGCTTCACTTTTTGCGGCTACGCCATTGATTTTGTGAGCCTATAAGTAAAATGAACATTTACTCTGTCCTATACAAATAATCCACTTATAGGGAGTCTTGTGATCAAATACATTGCCGAAATGAATATTGTGGCACGCTGGATAGGTACCCGGTTCGAATCCTTGCAATATGATATCATTTGGTAAAACTACAATCTACACTTTTTACCCAGGAGAGGTAACTGGGGACTCGATAGGAAGAAATTCTTATCCTGGCGGATCAGCTAAAGCCGGGGTAATAATAATGATACTTCGTTTTAAGCACAACAGGGTATATAGTAGTTGCGCTATGTAAATACATCTGTTATTATCATTATCTATGTTAATTAACACAACTATGTTATTATCCTTATAATTATTATTATCATTACAATTATTATTGTTTTATTATTATTATATTAATCTTGTTCTTATTCTTTTTGTAATGAATATAATTATAATGATAATAATAATTATTAGCATTATTGGTTATAGTAGTAGTAGTAATTAGTAGTAGTATCAATAGTAGTATAGTACCAGCAGTACAGTGGTAGTATTGACCTTCCTCACTCCTTTCCTACCCACCCCTTCACTGCACGTCATCCGCGCCGTTGCTCTAGCGCTCGTACATGTTCAATTAGCCATGAACCGGTTTTTCCATCTCGGTGAATGTACAATTTGTGAATTGCTCTCAAGAGGCAATGCGTTCTCCGAAGTGACATTTGAGGATCTATAATATCTTTATGATTTGATTTGTCCATATGGAAGAGGGCTAGAAGATGGATTGTCCAGCTGAAATCACCAGAGAGCGTTTCCTAGCAATAGCTACGTTGTAGGGATTTCCCCCCATGTTTAACATGAAATTAATTCTTATCATTGCGCAGTCTTTTCAAAATGAGACCAAGCAAACTATAAAGAGATGGTAGTATCAGAAATGTCAGTGAAATACTAGTTCAGTTGAATTTGATTCTTTCCATATTTTATCAATGTGTTATTTCATTGTTTTACCTTGTTTACTAAATCCTTTACAGTATTCAAGTAAAATATATTCGCATATCTTGTATCTTATGTAGATTATGACATTACAGCTATTTTGTATACACTGAAAGATTGACGGTTGATTTATGAAAAATGTCATGGTCATATAAATCTCGATCAAAAGAATATTGTTCACTTTACTTTAGATTGTTTAATGATCAATTACATGTACGTGCAGAAATGTAGCGGGGGCGGCCGGGCGGGAGGTGTTGGTTCGAGTCTAACGAGATATTAAAATTACGGGGGAGCTATGTCTCGATGATGGTCTTGTAATTTTCATCTCTCGTCCCCCCTCTCTCTCTCCGTCTTTGCTTTCCCCGTTAACCTTACGGATAGGGGGCTTTGTATCCAAGTTCTCCCTGATTGTAGCTATATCACCGTACGTTTGTTTCATAACGACTGTTCTCTCATATTTCATTATTACGAATATTATATGGTATGATGACGCGCTTCATTCTCCTTTCCATTCTATCACGTTTCTTTTTCCAGATGCAAAGGGCAACCTATTCGATTCGATTTCTGTGAGGTATCCTCGTGAAAGACAATTCTTCACAGTTTCTTAAAAACGTACATACCACAAGTCCACTTTAAACCAAGGTAAACTAAGAACAGGAGAGCATCATGGGATCGCTCTTTAGGGAATGCAAGAATGGATGGATCGTGGTCGTCGGCCGATTCATCAGCGGCTTCGTCGAGGTTGGGACGGTGAAGAGCTTCGGCGTACTTCTGCCCGAGATAGTGACACAGCTCAATGCCACGTCGGGAAAGATTGGGCTTGCATTTGGACTTTGCCATGGACTTACATTTGGTTTGGGTAAGTGTCTTGACCATGTTACTCAATTCGGGAGAATAATTTTTTGTTTGTTTTGTTTTTATTATGCAACACGATCGCAGAGACTTTCGAATAATAAGCTCAAGAGCAATTTCAATGCCCTACTGTATATTCTATAGAAATCAATTTCAAATTACGTAATACATTGTCGTGATATAGTCAGGTTCTATAGACCTATGTCTTTGAGTTTTGAGGACACGGCGGACAAAAGCACGAGGACCAATTGTTGTTGTTGTTGTTGTTAGTTTTTATGGCGTCTTCAATCGTCGTTGCATGATTTCCACCAAACTTTCTACATATACTTATCAAGCCCAAAGCTTCATTTTCCTCCACAGAACTCACTATAAGTTGCATCACTTCTTCAGAGTATATCATGCGAATGTATTCAAGTTCTAAGCCTGTTTGTGTGTATTACATTGGCATTAAAGTTCTAACTTTAAAAAATAATCTGTTATACCATGTATGTATAATAATCATGGCAATAGCTATACTTTCTCTTAACATTCATTACATTAAATCACGTCTTCATGGCTAATGCTAGTTTGTGCAATAAATCATCATGGCAATAGCTATACTTACTATACTAAAAGAAATTAATTAAATCACGTCTTCATGGCTAATGTTAATGTATGCAATTGTTATTTAGCTCTTATACTCTGCCTACGTACATTGGCATCAGTATGTAAACTCTCAAGAACTATGTTTTTAAAATTAATTTATAACATGTTAAAGGTATTACAAAGTTTTGGTATGGGGTCATGAATTTGGTTCAAATTAACATATTGGAAGCATATGCGTTCTTACAATATTCATTGATCGTTGTCCCGGTTGAAATCGAGTCTAAAGTTATGAAATTATAAATATTAAACCCTTTATGTTGTATAGCTCCCTCTCAAGGTCAAGATACCAATTTAGCTATGAAACAATGTTTCTTGACTAAAATCGACCGATTAGCTATTCCCGTTTGGAAATTATATATCACAGCTACATATTCTGAGATTTCCATGGTCGCAGCTACCATTGTACGGCCGTAGGCGCTATTTGAAATTTATCAAAATTTACCGGGAGCACCGGTAAATTGTTATATTCCATTTTTCTCGAAAACAGAAGTGTTTTAGGGGTTAATTTTTTTAGTGCTTATAATACATCCACAGGGGCATCCAAATATGTCAAAATTGTAAAGATTCACTATCCACCCAATTTTCAAAATTTCCCAAAACTTTGTATTACATCATGCCCATATCTATGTGTTTCCTCCAGAAAACTCACTAAGCATCCTAAAATAAGTTGTCTTCATTGTTAATTTTGCAACGTAATGTATTTTCTGGGTTTGGGGCTTATACGGGACATTTAAAACTTGTACTCTAAAAGTAATGTATCTATGTAGGCCTATAGTACTCGACTTATCTACTAATACTTGCCATGCCTGCAACTATACATGTTTTCTGTGATAGCCGTCCTTCTGCAAATTTCTTAACGAGTGATCGGTTACACTTTGTTATAATGTCAACATTTCTTTTATTATGATTGTGTAAACATTCGAAAAAATTGTTATATTTTGTATATTTTGTACCGCTGAAATGTTATTTGATATTTAGAAGAAAATAAATTCAATCCAATTCAATTCTTCTTCACAGTACCCTTTGAATTGAATCATGTCTTTATCATGTTTATGATTAATGCTAATTCATGCACGTTCTCTCTTTTACTGGTATTACATATCCGTAGATTTTTTTTACAAATGTATGATTTACATTTTAGGCTTTTGCTTGCTACAGCTTAAGTTTTCTGCAGGCGATATTGTTTAATCGAAGAAATGTTCATTGAATGATTATAATTATTATAATAATTGCGATAATAATATTGTTTAAATTTCATTGTCAGTGATTGACAGTGGAATTCGAATATTTTGAAACATTGTATATAGGCGAGAATGAACAACAAGTTTGAATTAAATTTTTGTAGAATTTATAAATCTTAGTTAGTACATATATCATTATTTTGATAAAATTATGGCACACTAAATCGATTCATATTTCATTTCGTACGTACGTTGTGGTTATTTATGCAAATTCCCTTTAATTACCAAACAATTGATGACAAGGGTGTATAGAAGGACTTCAGGTTTTCAAGTAACAACACATATATGATTTTACAAAAACGTTCAATTATATGATATGAATGAACGACGTATGAAGGTATGAATGACGTGATTAAGTTATCAATTAATATACAAAGGCCCATGCCCGAACCCTTTTAAAAACCGAATGAATTAATTGTTAATGATTACACATCAAAATATACCCCCTTTAGTAGGTTTTTGTTCGTCCTTTCTAATGTTAAAGACAAAGTACACGTTAACATATAATAATCCTATGTAGCTTTTTTCTTGTAAATTAGCATGTACAGATTTGAATTTGATACCCCTTTGTTTGCTCGTCAAATATATGTTTAATTGCGCCCCTACTCGATTTAAGGCGTAGAACAAAATTAGTCACACGGGGATTTTCAGCTGTGGGTCCTTAGTATGAATAAACCAATACATCAAATCAAATCAAATCAAATAAGATTTTAGGGAAAAAGCTTTAATATGTAATTCCTCTTATAGCCCAACTGTCCTACTTGTAGCTACTTGCTCCCTCTATATAGAAAACTTCCCTAATCGGTGCCTCTTGGTCCCCCATGATCCTCTATTTCTTATGTTATTTAAGAGCTGAGTTGATGAGATAGCCACCTGTCAGTGACCTCACTGTGTGGTCTAATCCCTCCTAGCCACACTAGTGTTGATAAGCTTTAAAGACAATGGGATAAAAAGATCATGGGATGTGAGCACTGGTCTTCCTTAGTCGATTAAATGTATAAAAAGAGAATTAATATTGAATAAATAAATGAAAATGAATATTAGAAAAAATACACGACATAAATAATCATGTTAATTAAAGGAGGTTATAGAAAGGGATCGAGGTGTCTTTTCAATGATGTTCTTTTGCCACTCTTTTCCTTTCCCCTCCTTTTTCATCAGCATTTTTATCTCCCGCTCTTTCATGGGATATGGGCGTTACCCCCACAACTGAACCGCTAATTCCAGTGGTGATTCTACACTCTGTTAATCAATTTCTTTATTCTCCGCTGTTTTCGATTGCATTTCCAACCACTGATGTTGTTAACATTGCCTCAGATTCTAAAAAAAAATCATGGATTTAGGTCATACTGCAATCATAATTATACAACTTTAGGTCAGTTAGGAATCCCGAGACTTTTACAAGCCAATCGCCGGTCTGATTATCAATATATTTATGATTGGAAATCGAAATTTTTGAAAAGTTTTCGTTTTCCTAACGTTTTTGTTTAACACTTCAGTCTTTTGGGGAAAATGAGTATGGTAAAACCGGTCAATCAAAGATTTTTACTTTTTTGAGGCACTTCATGATCATTTTGAAGCGCAATTTTTTAGAGCTTCAATATTACACCATAATTATCACAGATACTGATAACACGTAGGGCCATATCTAAGATTTAACCTTGTTAAACGATGCCTTTAACCCCATAGGTCCATTGACGAGTGCTCTATACCGATGGACGCAGAGCCGTTGGGTGATGGTGATGGGTACCTTAATAGCAACCATCTCTATCACACTTGCATCCTTCGCTACCGATGGGAGCCACCTTCTGATTGCACTCATCTTCACGGGTGAGTGACAGGCATGCATGCACGATGGAGATTGAGAGTTCCTTTTCACCTGTGCCTCGCTTAAATAAACCAGTTTACCATAAGATATTTAAATGTAATGCATCACTGTTACACAAAGGTTATTCTTGAAACCCTGAAAGCTTGCCCGAGGCTTGCCCGACATGGCAACAAGTAATTATGCAGACTGGATTCCAAGTATTGTAGTTCATTCATTAATAACAGGTTAATGGAATAACTCATCACTAGATCACCAAGAAAGAAACATCCATAAATTTGATTATGTTAGTAAATCGGTCGTTTCATTTGTAATCAAGACAATTTTGGTTGCTCAGAGAGTTTTTTAGTGGGGTGGTGTGTATGCGTGTGTGTGTGTGTGTGTGTTTATGGTGGTGGTGGTGGTGGTGTTGGTGGTGGTGGTGGTGGTGGTGGTGGTGGTGGTGGTGGTGGTGGTGTGTGTGTGTGTGTGTGTGTGTGGGGGGGGGGGGGTCTTGAGCCTCCCAAGCTCCCTTTTAGAATCGCTACTGGTGATTAATTATCACTCTTATCAAGATGTACCCAAGGTAATCGTTCGAGGCGAGGGGTGTGGTGATTTTTGATTGGTGATGGTGCTGGGGGAGGTGGAGGGGGGGGGGATTTTTTAAATGTTGATACTGACATTCGGCAAGTCGCAAAAAGATGACCTCCTTAATTTACTTTTTAATTTTACTTTAGAACCCCCAGCGGAAAAGTTGAGAATCTGACGACCAGTATCAACCATTTCCGGCAAATTAGAATAAATCTGATATCCCTTTTCCGTGTTGGAAATTATTTGGAAAATTCGGTCCGACATTTCCTATTTCCTATTTGAAATGGAACATCAATTATCCTTAGTATAGGTGTGTGCTATAGAGGTAATAAAGATCTTAAAAAAAAGAAATATTATGAATTTGCTCTCTATACAGTGCAGTATCAAATTCTGGCTATTACTGGCTTCATAAATGCATACTTCGGAAGTCAGATAGCACCCTTCTGTCCTTAGTATATTAGGTTTCCCAACTAAATTTAGATTATTAAGTTTTCCTATCATATTTCCATAAGTCAGGGAGATGGGAATCAATATTCAAGAATCTCTCAGGTTCCCTTTGACGAGGTGCCTGAACGTGATCAAATAGCGCCATCTTTCTAATACCTTCTTTGTGAACCCGTGTTTCTCTCTCCCAGGACTTGGGTACTCATTAATGTGCCTACCGACCATAATGGCGCTCAACAAGCACTTCGTCGACCGCTTCGCCCTAGCCTATGGTGTCGCTCAGACCGGCCCGGCTGTCGGTATGATCGTCCTGCCGGTCATCACTGAGAACCTGGCTCATGGTTTCGGCTGGAAAGGCGCCCTCTTCCTTCTAGGTGCCATCAACTTCCACATGATGATCACGGCTGTGGTCACCCGGGAACCCGAGCATGTTTATGGGCACTGGCGGAGAAAGAAAACTAGTGATCCAGATGATATGGAGAGCAAGAGAGCACGGTTCGAGAAGGATGCATGTAACCTGAAGGAAGTCAAGTCTCTTGGAGCGGCAGTATTGTTGAATGGTGGAGCGGAGGAAATCCCGTACCAGCAACGCGATGGGGCTAAATATGGCAGCTGCATGAACCTGTCATCAAATGTGTCCAAAGCGGCGAGAAGGAATTCTTTCTTGATGAGAAAGTTCAAATCTTGTGACGAGGAAGACATGGCGATTATGTCCGATGATGAATTCAGTACGCCTAAGCCGAGCCTTCGCGACAAATCTGAGAAACGGAAGCCGTATCACAGATATGGCAACGATACCGTCAACTGTAATGACAAACAACCACTTTTTTCTGATAGTCGTGGTAAATACTACGGTAAAGAACACTGGGCATATGAAATCAGGAAGCTGAGTTACGTCTCAGAAGAGCATGAGTCCGTTGATAGCCGTGAGAGACTGAGGAAAGGCGATACTTCGCGATCATCCTGCAGTTCTTGCTTGAGCTCCTGCAAGTCTGGTGCCATGACCGTTGTCCGGTTCCTAGACCTCGAACTCATGAGAGACGCACCGGCTTTGATCGTCCTGCAGCTTTCGTTCATCCTTCTCACTTCCGTCCATGTTGGTTGGATGATCTTCCTGGTACCCCACGCTATCGCAAAAGGCATCCCATTGGAGAGTGCTGTCTTCCTATCTTCAGTTGGCGGGGTCGGTAACCTGATCGGTCGAATCGTCCAGGGGCCTATTGTGGACAGACAACTCTTGACGGGTGTCCAGCTTTCCATCCTGCTATCCATTGTCAACGCGATCACATTCGCGATAGATCCGTTGCTGCAGACCCTACCTGTTCTCTGCGTCGATGCGTTCTTCAGTGGACTGTGTAGTGGTGCTTTGATCCCACTTGTAGCTATATGTGTCAAGGAGGTCGTTCCCAGGGACAGATTCGCCAATGCTGTGGGTCTCGTGTCACTCTCCTACGGCATAGGAGAACCTCTTGGTGGTTATTTAGCAGGTAAACTGTATATGTTTTTTGGAAATATTATTCTTTAATGGTGTAGAGGTGTTGTGGTCGAATGGATCCGTCCCCGGATTGTGGATCACAAGGTCCGCTGTTCGAGTCCCGCCGCGGCACACTAATGTCATTTGACAAGACATTGATCTACATTTGCCACACTCGACCCAGGTGATGTAAATATGTATCTGGCAGGAATTAATTCCTTGAAATGCTAGAGCGCCGTAGTTGCAGCCATGCTAAAGCCGGGGTAATAATTGATGAGCGCAAAGAGTGTCAAGTCTCACAGAATAAGAACCCATTAATATTATTATATGATACAGAAGCACAGCTGTAAGTGCGCATTAAACTAATGAATCGTGGTGTATCTACCCCCTTTTCGACCAATGTTCACTACCTCGTAAATAAAATAAATCTGTTTGCTCGAATGGTATGAGAGTCCTCAGGAAGTAATATTCTAGTTTCATACCAAGAAAGACAAAGTGATCAAGCAAGAGAGAACTTTTTGTTTTCATTGCAATAGAATCTGTATAAAAACATAACAAAGTTACATTTTCAGTTGTAATAGGTCCGTAAGTGGAGTACTACTTTAAAGTAATGTTTCACGTGTAAAAAATTCTGTTTCCAGCTGATATACAAGTAAGAATTTCCCCAGTTAACAGTTCCTTATTTCTTTTGCAGGAAAGCTGTCTGACGTCACCAATTCTTACGAGAGTGTCTTTCTAGTATTCGGTGGCCTGGAATTTCTCAAGGTTCTGCTACTACTTGTGGTCGCAATCATGGTTTGGAGAGAGAACAGAGCAACACCGAGTTGATGAAGCACTTCTGTTCAGTATCAAAATAAAACCTTTCGAGAATCTCAGGGTTCATATATTAATGGTGCAAATTAGCTTTACTAGCTACCAGTACTGAGGGGTGTTTCACAAAGATCCTAAGTGGAACTTATCTCTAAGTTGGACTTAACAATTATGGAAAGCCGTTAGCATCTTTGAAAATATTTTGTGAAAGTTATTTTAAAATGCATAACATGTTGATTCAAATCTTTCATATTTTCTATTATCTTGGGAGATTTTGTGTTCTGATGTGGAATTTATGAGAGGTCTAAAATACTTGACTTTTTGCCTTTGAATATATTTTATTTCAATGCTACAAATGGCTCTCCATAATGTTTAAGTCCAACTTAGAGTTAAGTTGTGAAACACCCCCAGGAGTGGAAATGTAGATTTTGGGTTTTCATATTACAGAACGTTTCATTTGGATTTGAAATCCACTTTTAAAATAGTGTAATTCACTTTTAGGAAGAGTTATTTAACGCCTACTCTGGAGTGGACTCTATTTAAGTGGGTTCAACTCCAAAAGAAGTGATCTCTATTTTGAATCCTAAACTGATTCCACTCTTCTACATTAATAGAGTACTTCAGAGTATTATATAAACTGTAGCTTGTGTGTATACCTAATAAAAAAATAAAAATGAGATGTTGGAGACGTACGAATGTGTATTCCACAGTCAAGACTAGCTGGCTGAGCAGTTTTTATCCTAAATTAACAACCTTTTCCTAATTAATAAAACTAATTAAGATCGATGGGCCCGTCGTTTTGGAAATCATACATGCATGTATTAAATATAAATCTTCATGAATACTACGAAAATCCATAGCCAGTAAAAGACCATCTGTTGCTGCCGAATTTCATTCGTGTTTGTTATACTTTTTTGACAAATTGATATGAAGAGAGAAAGGAAGAATCCTAGAAGTGGACGCCAAAAATATTTTCAAGGTTGGGAGGGTATCTTTAAAGGCCATATAAGTCGCATCCGAACAGCTGTTCCCTGGACAGCTCCCAAAGGCAACAATCCCCAAACAGTTACCTGGAGGACATGGCCTACTGACCAATATCCCAAGAGGATACAAAACCATAAACATAACTTTCTGGACTTTAGTATTCTTGTAATTAACTCCAAAGGGAAAACCTCTGACAGATCCCGAACTCTATCGACTCACTGTAGAATTGTTGTGAAAATGATTTTAATATTGGGTACGAAACAATACTTGCATCTATCACACTGACGATAATTTCTAGGACAATTACCATCTGGACACTGGGAAAATGGTTTGTAATATTGGGTACAAAAAATACTTGCATCTATCACATTGACGATACTTCGGACAATTGACATCTGGACACTGGGAAAATGAACCAGAACAAGTTCCTCCTCTGATAGAAACCTGGATGTGGTAATCATAGGCCGAAGGGGGACATGACCTCCCTGATCATCCAATAGAAGAATGGTCATCCAAGGAACTAAGTGGTCAAGACCTTAACCCTGCCCCTGCACTAGGTTGTTGGAGGGTACAGTATCTGTGATTTTATGTTTCACCCTAAAAATTGCTCTCCCCATTCAACAAGTCTGCCTACGCAATTGGTGGCAAATACCACTCGGACATCACACACCCCTTGGACAACAATTCGGACAACTTATACACTAACAATTAATAGTGTAAAACTTGCTTCTCGGATAGCCAACTGATAATTATAATTAATTATTACTCGGACAATCAACACTCATACGATGACTCCTGACAACTGCCTTTGTGACGATTGTGATAAAACTACGCCTTTTGTATTCCGCATATCACATCATGATATATCGAAATTCGTTTCGAAAGGACTTTAGATATTGTTACTCTGGCTTATGCTCACGCTCAGTGCATTCAAGTACTAAATCCTGCCAGGTATGCCTACTCAGATATCATAAATGGGTTGGGTGTGGCACATGTAGATTAATGTCTTGCCGAAGGACATTACCAGTGCGACAGGGATTCGAACCCCGTAACCTGTCGTTCACAGTCCGAAGACTTCTTCGGGCATACCACCTGACATGTACACACAGGACAATCAACGATCGGATGACTAACACTCTGCCGTTTACTTCCAAGGAGCACCAATTAGAATAAGAACACTCTGGGTCAATCAGTTGGAAGACTATCATTCTGATAATTCCACACGGACAATTTATTTCTTGAGAATGACTTCTCGGACAATGACCGCTCAGACAACTATCACTGACCGAGACGATCAACCCTGACTACTCATCAAAACATGCACCCAAGCAACCACTAAAGTGACGAATACAATTGGGGACAGTAAACACCCAGAACAACTATTGAATTTGAATTGGAGTTGAATGTGAATTTATTGAATTTATCTGTGATTTATAACATAATTGTTTTCTTCCATTGGTTTAAGATTAACAAAGCACTTTAAAACAAAGCTATATATTTTTAAAGCGCTTAGAGACATTGTATTTAGCGTTATATAAAAGCTAAATGTTATTATTATTATTAAAGCTTAAAATGTGAATCATAACTTACATGATTAATATCATCCAATAATTGACTAATTTTCTGACCGAAGGAAAAGAAAGAAGAAAAAGCTAAGGTAGAAGTCATAAAGAAAAGAAAAGAAAAGTATATGGGTAAAAAATAGAAGTAAAAAGGTAAAGAAAAGAAAGGATGAAGAGAAGGGAGAAATTGAATTTAGAGGGCTTTAAAAAGGCCGAAAAATAAGTTTGATCCTGTAATTAGATTGACATAGACGATAGTTGCATTGTGGGTGCAAAATTACAAAATGAATCTATCACCCGGGCTATGATCCCTAGGACAATTACCGTCCGGACAACTAACATGACTAAACGTTCATTGATTTTACCCACATAAAAAAAAATACTCGGACAACTGCAGCCTGACGATAACCCCAGGAGAATTAAAACAGTCAATTTACATCGAAATGGTAAAATTCAGAAAAATGACCATCCGGACACCTAGGTAACTGACAATATTCAATATAGGACAATTTTTACTCGGACACCCAACACCATGATGTTTACATCCAGGACAGTTAACATCGGACAACTAACACAGTGATGATGAGCCGTAAGACACTTACCACTCGGACGACTAACACCCTGGCTATTAAACCTAGGATAATTACCATCGGAAAACTACCACTGCGACGATTATCTTTTACGCTAATACAATAACATTTTGGACAATTACCACGCAGACGATAAACGCTAGGACATAAACCAATGGGACGACTAACAGACAACCAATAATTTGACCATTATTCCTGGGACGATTGCCACTCTGACAACGGTGAACCCGGCGCACTTGATTAGGCGTACGCTTGGGTTATGGAGACCTTTTCAGCTCCAGTGGAAAAGGCGCTTAGGAGAGAACTGGAAATTCACGATTTTAGAATATACCATGACTAGCAAACGTGGAAGTTGTCTGGAATCACATAACAGTGGAATTGCCTTTTTCAGCAATATGAAGTTTCCATACATTTAAATACTACCATCTCCCCCAAATCCATCAATTTCTTCATATTTGTTTAACTTTTCTCAGCCTTTTTACTACATGTTTCCCCGAATTTTTGTTTTTTTGTGTTCTCGATCAGTATTTATTATAGAAGAGAGCTGGAAGTCCATGATATTTCAGTACATAACAAATGGGAGAGTTGTCCGCAAATAACACATAAATATCACAATCGTATGACCAGTATATAGGGCAATTTGAGATTCACATGCTTTTGGTATATCTCAACCTTTAAAGCAATGCTTTCAATATATTTGTTCGGCTTTGTTCAGCCTTTCAAAGATCTGGTCTGTTTTTTCTCTTTCTCTCTCTTTCTATCCTTCTTTGATCAGTTTTCACCCATCAACATTTTCTTTACAAAATGGTTGGATTTTCCATTAAATATCGCTGGAATAGGGCCGCTTTGGCTATACATCACTTAATGAAAAAAATGAAACTATTTATTTAGAAAATGCCCCTTTAAAACCTGTAAAACTTCAGATAGATACACGCAAGTGACGCAATCACTGACCTTTAAAGTTACTCTTTACACTCTCTCAAAATTCTAGTGGTCTGAAAAATGTATGTGAGTTTCAGAGCGGAACTTTTTGTTGTGTCATATGAGCCCAAACGCCCCCACACTTTTCACAAGTTTTAACCCGTACAAATAAATGAAAAGTGTGGGGGCGTTCTGGCCTATAAAGACATAACAAAAAGTTCAGCTTTGAAACTCATATAAATTTGTTCAGACTTTTCATCTATTTGTACGTATGTCCTTAAGACTTGTGAAAAGTTCATCAGAAAAGGAGACGATATTGTTCATAATTATACGCTGCTCAGTGACCTTAAAAAGGCGCGAAGAAAAATCTTAATAAATCGAGACGCCCTGCATGGTGTTAAACTGTTTGGTCAGATGACCGTACGGATGAAGATTTGTCCGCTAAACTGGATCAAACTTTTTGCAGTGGGAATATTGTTAGGAAATCAAAATAAACACGAATTAATCCCGGGAGCTAATATTAAAAGGAAGAAAACCGCGATGTGTTATAATGTAGGATTTTGTTGAGAATTGTGTTTTTAATTTTTTAATTTGGTTTGGAAGATTTTTTGTTTTGCTTTTCCATGATCATGCAAAGTGACACGAATTTAGAATGAGAGAGCATTAGATTAGCTCCAGTTGTTGTCAGAAGTTGTATTTTGTTTCATTTTAAAACTTAATCGTTTGCTCATTTTTTAATTTCTTGTCCGTTTTTCTATAATAACGTGTAAGCACGGTGATGGATATTGAAAGGAAATGTATGTTTTAATTTCGGCACGTGTAGATAAGAAATAACGCAAACCTGATTTATTTTGATTCAGTTCCTAACAGTTTTCATTGCACCATATCTACAACTGCACTTTCTTTTTAATGTTATAATCAATAGTTATTGGTTCCAAATGAGCAGCGTGCTTGCTTCCATAATGGCTTAATTAGTAAAATATGATAGGTGTTCGGACGTGAAAGTATGCTGATAAAGGGCTGACATTAAAACGGTATGAAATATCCGAGATGTGTTTAGGAGTATTAGAGAGTGTGGTGCAAAAAAGGCGTCATATTGGGAAGGCGGCGAGCGTACGGTTGGCTGAGAAAGCTAGCAGGTGTGTGGATTCCTCGCCCTAACGCTGATAACGTAATTGGACTCCATCCCATTCAAGAGACGGTACTCCAACTCCTCTGTATTATTACACACGGTGATGTTTAGGAAAAAAACATATCTTATTCAACCGGTGTTGATGACATAATATCAATCATGTCGACATATTGGTAATACGAGCGCGTCTATTGCGTGAAATAATGATCGCGTCATTTGCTTCTAAAGAATATAGGGTGAAAGCGCTTCATTATTTTTCAATAAAGTGAACTTCATCTTTTATTACTAAATCTGAATCAATGATACGTGACGTCGCTATCATCCATCCAAATCGGCAACTTTCGACTGAAGCTGTCTGAGCTAGTAACGTCATGTGTTCCATTTTTCATTTCCCCCATCTTTCAATGATTTATGATTTTTGTCTTTCTAGAAGAAGAGGAAAACATAAATTATTGTTTCACGCCTGCCCAATACTGGGAAAATGTGAAATTGAAAACCATTTGCTAGTGCACAGATTTTTTTCAGGGGGTTTCATGTAAATTTGGTGCCCAAGATATGAGACTGAAAGGAATAATTTTTATAAAAGATATAATTTTTGTTGCATTTGTCACTTGATGTTTCCTTTTTGCCTGTTAGTGAGATTTGAATATAATAATTTCTAATTATAACAGAATTTTTATTCTTTACATTTAAAACTCATACATCGGTCAGTTAACATTGATAAGATAATTATAATTTATGTGTTAAAGCATTTTTAGGCCATTACCAATTCTTTTATTGGAGATAGGAGTTGTATTGATTAAAGTTGGAAAAAAATCATAACGATCATGATTATTCAAATGGTTTGTTTCCCTGCCTTTGTGTTTCCCATTTCTGTAAAATCGAATGAATTTGCTCTGTAATAATGCAGACTTTTAACATGCATTAAGACATACATATCATCATTCATTTTGTAAAAATGTTGACATTAAGAGAGACCTGGGAGCATAAAATATATCAAACAAAAAATTGAGTGTTCCCTTATTTTCTCTTAATTTTAACAGATTATGTAAGCCTAAATAGTTGATCAAATAAAATGTTACATAAAATACACTAAATACATTGGTTAATATCGAGTATAAATCATTTTAACAGGATATCAGCTTAACTAATTTCTTGTTTTATCATTTGCCTTTGCAGGCTTATCCTTTTACATTTGGTAAAAGCCCCAAATCGGTAAATCCACTTAAAATAATTGGTAGAAATTGCAATATAGCTCAGTAGTGAGCAAAGAAAATATAAACAGCAATAGTCTCGAACCGTGGTTTCCTATTTGAAATTGTGAGTGACTTTTTGTGTGTGAATGTTTTGTTGTTGATTATATTTAGTTGGTTTAAACAACATATATGAGGCGTGACAAACAATTAAGATTTGAATTGTGCCATCTTTAGAAAAAGAATTGAGAGAGACCAATTCTAAGAGAGAGAGAGAGAGAGAGAGAGAGAGGATAGATGGGGAGAAATGAAGACGGAGAAAGAAAGTGGTAGTGACAGAGGAGAGAGAGAGAGAGAGATAGATATATATATATAGCGAGAGAGAGATAGATATAGAGAGAGAGAGAGATTATATAGAGAGAGAGAACAACATAAGGAGAAGAGAAGGGAGAGAGAAAAAGAGAGAGAGAGAGAATAGATGGGGAGAAATGAAGACGGAGAGAGTGAAGGCAAATAGGGAGAAGTAGACATGTAAACGAGAGGGTAGAGACAGAGGAGAGAGAGGGAGAAAAAATGTAAGGAGAAGAGACGAGAAGAGAGAGAGAGAGAGAGAGAGAGAGAGAAAAGTTAAAAACTGAGTAGAGCAAGTATGAATGACATAGACACAAACATGACAAAGCAGTATATGTTATTATATAAATAGATTTATTCCATTTATAAATGGATCAATTAACTGCATAAAGCAGTTACGGACATGATTTTCACATTTAAACAACAAGCAACATATTTCAACCTATATCTTTATTTTCAAAACATTACTTCGTCATTTCCGTGTCGAAAATGTATGCATGCAATAACATGTACTTGATGATGATAAAAATCAAAATCTAGTAGGTCGACATTTTAGTTACTTTACGTGCAAATTTGAAACGGTCATTGAACTTCATCGTAAATTGGTTCCAGTTCATGAAGCAAGAAGAGACCGAGGAGAAAAGATATTACACGAATTTGAAAAAAAGAATTGAGAGGGAGAAATAAAGGGAGAGAGAGAGAGAGAGAGAGAGAGAAGAGAGAAATAGAGAGAAAGAATGAGAGGGGGAGAAAGAATGAGAGGGGGAGAAAGGATGAGAAGGGGGGGGGGAAAGAGGTGATAGAGAGACAGAGAGAGATAGATAGAGAGAGAGAGAGAGAGAATAGGGCGGGGGACATTTAAATATGGCATAAGGCAAAAACAATTAAAATAAAAATAAATATACTTATAGCAATATCATACAAAATAAATATAAATGTATAAGTACAAGCTGTACTGCTTTAAGCATATCTGTTTGTACATACAGACAACATTTGAACGAACAGAACGAGTAAGAGTAAGAGAAGAAGAGTAATACCGATACATTTCCAACGTTATTGCTCCCTGAACAGGGATACCTTCAGTATAAATCTGCCATCATGAATGCCCTTTTATGTTAACTTACTGAATCGGGGTTTTGTCGTTTATAATACATGCATGATCCTCACAGGATTCTCACAACTGAAAATACATCATACGTAGAACTCACATATTATACTGGCCCGTCCATATTGCAAACCATGGGGAGATAATAATAATTAATTACCATGTTTAATGGTAATTAGACATCAAATCCATATTTCATCATTTGAGGTTTGATAATAAATTTTCACAAACATGAATATGAAATCAATGAATTTACTTCCTGTAGAGTACATATTATATAGAAAGCTTAAGATATCAGAAATATGCTGAACGCATTTTCAATATGAATAGGATATCTCTATAGATAAAATGTAGATTTTCCTAAAATATTTATTACGACAAAGGCAATGTTCAAATTACTTGGTCGCATACGAGTGAAAATAATGATTGGTCAACATTTTAAGAGTGTTCCAAGAGATGATGATTAATTAGTTATCATTTAATACCAAACCTCTGTACACATAATCACACTTGGACATTATGAGAAAGATATACCCTTCAACTAGTTACTTGAGAAAGAGGATAGATTTAAGACACACAATATAGTTTCAGCCTCTAAAGTGATAATAATAAAGGTGAAGAAATGTACTATTCAGAGGTGTTTTTCTGTGGGGGCATTTCATATTTCATCAAATCACGATAAAAATGATTATCACACTAAAAACGGCGTTTAATGCATCAAATATAGTTTCAACCAAATGCCCTTTGCTTTTAGTAAGATGACACAAATAGGTGAAGTAACGTACTCTGCATAAGTGCTTTTTCAGTGGGAAAAATTCGTAATCATATTTAAAATGCCATTTCATTCCGATAAAATATCATCAGTTTCTGAATCAACGATGAGACATTTAGAATAAATAGAAAAAGGACAGGACATATAAAACAAGATGTAACAAAATAAGGCATAAATGAATATCAAGACTATATTTATGCCTAAATACCTTCGATATATATTCATACAATGCATTTTAAAATGTAGATATGAACAATTTTCTAATGTGGGATCCTTAAATGATGAATAGGAAATATAATTAAGCGGCTGTCATAGTCATGGACGTTCCTTATACATTATTATTCATCATGTAAGAAATTTGAACGCGATATGGATGTCCATCATTTTTTATTCTCCATCTATAATACCATGATTAACAAAGCCAAAAAGAATGATTTTAAGCTCTTTTACTCCTCCGGCTTATTAAATAATCAATAACAATGATCTGGAAGAGTTAATACTAAACACTTCTTAAGTAGATTGCATACACAAAAGCACACATTTACCAGACACAAACAAACAAATCTACGTCATTGGGATCATTGTATGGTACCATAAACATCATTTCACTAGCCAATTCATTTATAATGTTAATTTCCCAAGATTAATTGGTAGGGATAAGGTCTTCAGAGGCAGTAAAAGATTTGAGGACACGTTCAGCGTATAGGCTTACATTGATAAATGCAATTTCGCTAGTTTAACTAACCTATTGTCTCAATGTTACAGAATTTACACTCATAACAATTTTAGTATTAAACCAATGTGATGAATTAATTTACCTCCGGGCAAGGATATAAATTCCCAAGCACCCACGATTGCATGTATTCATACTAATGACGAACCTACATGAACATGTAAGTCAGATAGCAGTGCGGTGAGCTTCGGCACAGAAGGAGATGACCGATAACCTCGATTTTGGGTTCCATTCTGATATTCCCACTAAGTCAATCGGAAATCGTGAACAGAAAGTCAGCGTATTTTGTGCATGTGATGTTTGGTGCATGTGATGTTTGGTCCAAGTTGAACAAAAGACACCAGGGCCCCGTCGTATAAAGTGTTGCGATTGGTCCAAATCAATCGCAATTCCTCCAATCAATTGCAAGTGTGCAGTCTCATATCTCTTATGTACAAGTTTCGATTGATTAATCGCAACTGTTGATAAGACGCGGTCCAGATATCCAACAAGTTCTATGACAATCTTTCCCTTTTTACCAGCCAAACTATCACCATCTGATGACCAGTTTGACTCAGAGCAACAAAGGTGATGCTTAGTATACCTTAAGGAACGACTGTTGGGCGTCCCTACACGCATCCTCTGCTTCATGGTCGTCTGGTAGGTAACCTGCTGCCAATCTGTCAAGGAAATAATAATGATGATGACGATGATAATAATAATATCAATAGTAGAAGTAATAGTAGTAGTAGTAGTAGTAGTAGTAGAAGTATTATTATTATTATTATTATTATTATTATTATTAGTAGTAGTAGTAGTAATAGTTGTTGTTGTAGTAGTAGTAGTAGTAGTAGTAGTAGTAGTAGTTGTAGTAGTATTAGTAGTAGTAGTAGTAGTAGTAGTAGTTGTAGTAGTAGTAGTAGTAGTAGTAGTAGTAGTTGTAGTAGTAGTAACAAAGAATAAATAAAATAAAAATAATCATGACGATAATAATATCAATAATGATAATAATATCAAAAGTAGAAGTAGTAGTAGTAGTAGTACATGTAGTAGTAATAACAAAACATAAATAAAATAAAAACAATTATGATGATAATCATATCAATAGAAGAAGTAATATAAGAAGTAGAAGTAGTAGAAGTAGTAGAAATAACAAAATATAAATAAATTACACTTCTTAAATGATGATAATGATAAATTATTATATCAATGATAATGATGGTGATGATGATGATGATGATGATGATAATATTAATAATAATAATAATATTTATGATAATAACAATAATGATAGTTATAATAACAATAAAACAACAACAACAAAAAGGCAATGGAAGAAGAAATCATCACATATTTTTCTAAACAGTCTCCATTTTGTGTGCAATAAATGTCTTCATCACCAAGAGCAGACAAAAACCATTACCTGAAAATTTCAGGAGATTTAAGTAATCATATATATAAATGAATATGAATAGAATATTTGAAGTGCATGTATTTCTGTAACCAACATGTTTGATTCTTCCATGTGTAAGAATTTGACATTATTATTTTCGATTGATTTCATAAGGCATCACCCGGTGCTGCAATTGTTATAATATCAATCAATTATAACAAAAGTTATAACAACACAGAGCTAGAATATTATAAGTTATTCCATAACCGTCATTATGCTATTTTCCAACAGCAAACTTACAAACTTACATCACCAAACGAACAAACAAACCAAAAACATGACTCGGACAAAATTCTTAAGTTTCCACATAACGTCCTTTACAGTTTACATCAGATTATTCCGTCGTCCATTTCCTTCATAAACTATCTTCCTAGAATGTTGTCTTTTGGTACGAAGCAAGACAAAGTAAACTTGTTATCAATATTTTACGGTCTGAAATCGACATACCTGAACTCCTGGAGGGTTTCCAACCCTTTAAGAGCATCAAGGAGTCCAATTAAGCCTTTGGAACACAGTCGGACCTTGAACAGCTCAAGAACTTGAATCTTGGGTAGAGCAGCAATGACCCTTGTGAAAGATTGCGTAGCGGATAGTCGGACAGAGAGTGAGTCCTCGGCTGCATGAAAGTAACAGAAGCAGAAATGTCAAAATGAATTTATTTGGACTATTTGAAGAAAATGAACCGTAAGTATTCAAGATGAAAACGTGAGTGCAACGTCCTCAATGATTTTTTGTTTGGAATAATATTGGGGAAGACTCTTCATTCTCGTACGAGAGGTTCTGTGTTCGATTTGTGTTTGGTGCTTACATTCTTGGTAAAGGTGTTTTCACCAACGCACTTTCAAATATTAAGTTGGTTGTAATAGAAGCAGAAAAATGAGAGAAACAGGTCTGTAAAGATTCGAGCATATTCTGAATGAATATGAATCTTGTTAAAGTACAAGGCAAATGGGACGGGAGTTTGCAAGATACGTCACAGAGTTGCCAATTTGTGTTTGATTTACAGTGAACCTATACAGTGAACCTAAATATGTCATCTACAATAAAAGGCTTATTTTGTTTATATTATCATCATCGTTACTATTATTTATCATCATCATCATCATCATCGTTATCATTAGATTTGTTGTTGCTGTTGGTACACGTATCTCTCATTGCAGGCAATATTTGCAAGATAAAGAAAATTAAAGATAAAGTTGACTTCTGGTCATGCGTTTGCATTGTGAAAGAAAAGGTGTGGAATGGATCAGAAAAATTTGATCATGTAGCATGTAAGTATTGGTCTGTACTGCAAGGTTCTGGAGTCATCAAAATGATAGTAAATTTGGCCCAGTCTTAGTAAAGTTACAATCATTGTGCACAGAAAGATGTATATGGGACTAAACAAATGGTGTCGGGGCCCGACACCTTGATTTCCTTATCTTTCTATGCTCATTACTCAGCCATTATACATTTTTCTACCAAAATTGTTTGGCAAAGCAAATTACATTTTTTTGTAATCTTGAACATTCAGTGTACGTTTCGTTTGATTCTGTGAGAAGTTTATCTTTAATGATGAGGGTGTTTTATTTTGAGAGGAAAAAGGTTGATGAACTCATCAAAAGGATAAACGTTTCAGAGTAGATGAGTACTGTAATATAGGTTTGTCCTATCAACATTGAAATGTAAGTTTCCATTAAGAATAAAGATGGCATCATAAAATGGTACAGCAATATCCAAGTACTTACGTAATTCATCGTCCACTCTGCATGTTAAGGATAGCGAGATGATCTTGGGCAGCTTACTCAGGGATGACGTCACACTCTTCAAGAGGGCATCTGCGTTATGATGTTTGTAGAGTCCAAGGTGGGTAAGAGAAGGAACGAACTTGATCTTTGCAACCAGTCTGCTGATACCGCCCTCACTGACTTTACTCACGTCTAGACGGAGTCGTTGTAGGTTGGTACATCCCTGAAGAGCGTCCCCTATTTCAGCTGCGGCCGAGTCATCCAGAGGGTTGTCATTCAGGTCAATCACCTCGATGTTCGGAAAGCCAGTCAGCTGTCCGCCAAACTCTGCCAGTGTCTGAGGCTCCATTTGCTCAGAGTTCAGGTAGATCCGACGCAAGCTGGGCAACCTTGGAATCAAGGAGACGAAACTCTTCTTGATCTCGTTCCCGCTAACATCGAGATGCTGGAGGTTGGGCTTGTCGTAAAGTGCTCTTCCGAGGTAGCCCATCAGGCACGATGAGAGATTGTTCCGGCTGAGATCGAGTTTGACGAGTTTCCTCCATTCTGGTGACATGAGTGATTCAAAGAAATCCCGCCACTTTTGGCTTTGCTTTGATATTCCTGTAATTACCAACGTTTCAACGGGACAGCAGCTAAGACCACTAAGGACTCCATCAAGGTAGATCTCGTTCACCTGCCACTTCTTCATTTCTTCTTTGACAGGTAGATACGCCACAAATTGATTGTCGGATAGATGGTCGATATCCTCGAAATCACCGGGACTTTTCTTTGTCAGTCTGCTTCGGATTGACGACCATGTGTTCGTCTCCATCAAGGCAAGATTGTTGACATTTTGGAAGAAGTCTTTCTTTACTTTGGGCAAGAAGTCTCTAATCTGTCTGAACTGGTCGTCAAACATATCGTTGACATGAATGATTTCCAGAGTATGGACTCGGAGTTGTCCATCCGTGTCCGTGCTGCCGCCATCCACATGGTCCTGAGCATTCCCCTCTTCAACCACTTCCTTCGACTTTTGATCAACGTCAGATTTCTTACTTCCGCCATCAACTTCTTCAAAGTTACTTGATTCACCATTGATATTGAGTGAGGAATTGCATCCACTTCTTCTACTGTGTTTTGAGGGTGTAGTGACTACTCTGTTTGGGTCAGAGTTCTGTAGCAGATATCCAAGGGTTCTTGCTGTTCTTTGAGGAGGAGAAAATAGCCGAATCACATTGAATATCGGTTGCAAATGCTTGTTGAACTTGCCGTGGCTTTGGCTTTCGTAGTTCAGATTTAGACATAGTTCAATCTTCTCTTGAACTCTTCTGCATTCATTGATCGGCAGTTGTCCGCTCCAGAATCTCTGGATAGCTTCTCTGTCTTCTTCGACCAAATGATTTACAACGTGAACGATGACTTCCTCTGCTACCACCAGTGACTGACCGCATGCAAACATGAGAACATTTGTCAGATCCAGAATTCTCTGAACAGAGCCGACCAGATGAAGATAGTGTCTGAACAGTTCACCTTCTCCCAGTTCTACAAGGCGTGAAAGGTACCTACCGGCAAACATCTCTTGCACTGTCTTCAACACAAATGAAATGTTTCGAATGGAGGACTGCTCCTCCCAAGGATCAGTTGATACATCGTCATCCTTAGTCAGGAGGCCAGTAAGACATCCCTGCTCGATCACTTCACTTGAAGACTTGGTACACTTATCAACATCTTCTTCGCTGAACAACAACTCACCATCTTTCTCTCGGAAGAATCCTAAGAGGGCTACCTTGCCGAGTTGATCAAAGAGGAACTCCTGGGTCATGAGTGAGTCTGGTTTCTCCTTTGTGCTATCTGGGGAAGACGCTGGACTTACAGCAGCCTTTGGTTTAGAAAGTTGATGTTCGAAGAAGCACCGTACCAGCGTTTGAAATAACGCCGTGTATGTGGACAGCTTTCCAAACTCAATCCCATCGGTCCATCTAGCTACTTGACAAAAGGCACACAGGAGTAAGGGTACGGAAGACACTTCAGCCAAGAGGTTGTTCCCGTCCAGGTATGCATAGAGATTGGTGCCAATGTGTTGCCTCTTCCCTGTGAAGGTTTTACTGATGTACTCATGAACATGTTCCTGTGTGAAGCCAGTGACTTCTAGATGCTTGAAATCTCCATACTCTAGGAAATCCTCTAATCTACCAGGACGAGTTGTGATTATGACATGTATATCAATGAACTCGTCGTTCCGGAGCATGGACACAATGTTTCCAGCACCTTCACCGGTGAGACCTTTCCCAGGAAACTCGTCATATCCATCCAGGAGGACACACACATCCTTTGCATTCTCGCGGCATATCTGCTCCACTGTTTCAGCGCTGATACTGGCATCCCGAGGCACACAATGCTGAAGAATAGCCTCACCTAGGTTACTGTGGAACGTCAGCTTTCGCATTGGCAAGAAGAACACAAGCTTGAATTTGGCTAGGAGTGCACCTGCGACTTCTTTGCACCAGTCAGATAGTAACTTGACAAGGAGAGTGGTCTTTCCGCTTCCAGCTTTGCCCCGTACTATAAAGCGCTTGCTGGGCAAATCGGAGGACTCTTCGGAAATGTTCTCAGTGAGAATGTCATTGTAAGACTCCAGTGGACATCGGACAGGGATATCTGGACCAACTATGTGCAGGATGAGTTGTACACATATAAAAATGGAGTCCACTTGAATATAGCGCGTTTTGGCCCATGGAATGAGAGGTATTCGTAACAGCTTTGTCTTGGCATACGAAATCAACTTGTCCCTGATGGGAATGACATCAGGTCCATACAAGCCTCGTGGTGCTGTTAGGAAATAGAAAAGCATGCACGCCTACGTGAATATTCCTGAAAACCCATTTATGAAAGGGGATTAGGACTCTATACGAAAGGATGAATGACAAAAAGTAATCATTGAAAACAAAAAAAACAAAACGCTACTGTATATAGGATATCCATAAACAAACAAAAATTAGCGAAGGCCAATATTGAAGATAAAGCTAAAATCATACTTAGAGTACACCGGCATTAAATTACCTGGTTAATGTATTTTACATACTGATCGATTGATACAGCGTCAATGAAATTTTCCCTTTAGAAGTGCTAGCATATATTCATTAGATTTCCAACTTCTTTCTACAATAATACTTATAGCGTGATTTCATATGCCGACATAGAAAGTTAACAACTAAATTATTGATATTCTTACCAAGTTTTGTAGTTTGTTAAGTTTGTGAACAACTTATTGTCCCGACCTATGTTTCTTGAGAATGTGACAAATTAAAGCTTACAACTTATAACTAAAAGCATTCAGCAAAAGGCCCTTATTCAACCAGTCCAACTTTCATTCTTGAGTTACGAAAAACATACACAAAAACATCGATTTTACAAGGGGTATAAATAATTTAGTTGTTAACTACATACGTATGCTGGAGTTCCAACGCCATCTATATTTATTATGGAGATATTCAGTACACGAAAAGAAGATCTTAGTGAGGTACAAAATGTTTTACAGGGATTCAGTGTATACAAAAAATCTTAGATGCATGAATACGTACACTTCTTCAAGACTTCTTTGGCGAGGTGGCCAATCTCGCATCTCTGCAATGCTTCGGTGAGTGTATCCCTTTGCTCAATCTCCGGGCAGTTCTTCGCCCAGTCGCACAACATCTTGTAGGTCCCGATGCTGGCAGCGCCAGAAAACCAGTTCTCCCTCTCATACTTGGAAAGCGCTGCTTCCCGGATCTCCAACCAGAGTCCAAGCTTCCGCCAGGTGTTGACGTCGATCTTCTCGGCAAGGTTCATCAACTCGAGCTCGGTGACGCCATGACCGTTGTCCGAAGACATCCCGACGACGTCGTGGAAAGTTTTTGTGTCAAGAATAAGATGGCATCAGGGTGGCATCAGAGCACTCTGGAGAAGATAGAAAATAGTTCTAATTACTTTGCGTCTGGTGTATGAAGCAAACATCATTGGAGCTGGCAGTGTGTGGTGTGAAGGGGCACAAATTCCGTGTTTCCTCAAACCGATTGAAAGAAAAAAAAAATGTGGATGCGGAAAATGAGAGAGTTGAGGAAAAAAAGAAATGGGAGAAAGAAGAGAACTCAAGACGATTTTTTAAATTTATTTATTCATGTCTTCTTTATAAAAAGCAGGGTGGTCCCATTCAAGCCGCAAGGCCTGCCTTACAAGGGAGCCCTGCTGTGACAAACAAATTACATTTCAAATATCTTACAATACGCATACAAATACACAAAATATACAATAATTAAAAAACAACATAATATAAACAAACTATAAAACATTTTATACACCGAAAGGACCCCCTCTCACACACTTTCCCTAACCAGGTGCCTTGTTAATGAACATAACGTTATCCAGGGTGAGAACAAGTACACCTCATAATGCAAATTCACCCCCAATAGTTGAACTCATGCTGCGCCATGGGTAATACAAATGTGTATTGAAATTGAATTTGAATTGAACCCGTGCTTGTACTCTTGGAATTGAACCCTTTTTTATGAGTCACTTTCAGTGTCTTTAATCTTAAATGAGACTTTGTGGTTGAAACAAGTACGGGCTTTAACTACCCTGGTTCAATGTTAGTAGTCCCACATGGATTATAAAGTTGGCATGGTATAACCACCCCCGGACAACTACCGCCTAGGACATATACCCTCTAGGAAACATACAGTTAAAGAATGACCCCCCCCCCCATAATATGGCAAATCCTCCTAATGGGACACGTGCCCCGATCTAAGGGTTAAAACAGAGAGAAAGAGGCAGAGGGAGAGAGAGAGAGAAAAACAAAAACAAAGGGGGGGGGGGGTTAAGAGATGCTTGCCCTAGTGACAACGTGTCCTGGGTATTTTTTAATTGACCGAACGGTTATATTATCGGGAGTAGTTGATACAGTCCTGGGATTGTATGCAATTTATATCGTTGCATCCATACTTTGGCAAATGGAAAATGGAGAACAGAACGAAGGTGTATTGCATAATTGAGTCTGGGATTAATATGTAGGTGTGTGGTTACTGTAGTCCATATCGATGTAGTACGATTTCAATTCTATTCATGAGAACAAAACCTAATATTTGATCATCATTCAGCAATGCCCTGCACAGTGGGGTAGCTACTAGTCAAAAGCAAACTAGAAGAAATTAAAAGCTAGAAAAGAGAGAAAGGGAAGGGAAGAAGGTACAAAGAACAAGGGCAGAAGACGCCTAAACACACCTCCCACATCCTTCCCTAATCAGCCCGGAGTCTCATATATTTTCGTTTCATTTTTCGTTTAAGACCCATTGTTTAAATGCCCCCCTAAACAGGCTGGTTTACGCTACGCCATTGACTCTGCAAACTAATTTCAGTTATCTGAACTACGAGTATGTACGTATACGAGTTATCTCAATAAAGACCTTGTAAAAAAAAACACTGTTCGGTACTAGTCTTTCAATCTAGGGTCCACAAGTGCATCCGGCTGCGAACGGAAAAGCAAGCTTGTTTCAAAATATTATTTTTGACACACATAATGACATCGGTAGTTGAATGGTGAAATCCGTTTTATCACAATATTTACATGCTGATGAATAGCCTATAAATGATTATTTTGAAATAGGCTAATTTGATTAGGGGGATATTTGACAAATATACAAAGATTCATTGACTTTGAATCAATGAAATTTATTCAAAATATCATTCATTGTTCTCCCTTTTACTTATTTCAATAAGTTATCATGCAAATATGTAGTAGATGTGGAATTGATTTTGAAAGCAAAATGAGCGATCGAGAGAAATTTCTCTTTTCTATGGACACATGGTCACATGGACAAGACCGACACCAAACCGACAATAGACCTAATACATATTTGCACTACCCTGAATGGCCAAGAAATTATCGGATAAGAGTCAGTTTGGCAGTTTGACCGAGGTATTAAGATGGCAGTGGCTTGGAATTATGCAGGCGTGTAATATTGTTGGCCAATGTGTTTTAAATTCTATCTCAAATAAATTATAATGATACTCTTGCAATTTATGTTGACACTGGCAAAATTAAGAGGACGACCAACGGACCGTTCTTCCCTATAAATGCAATTTGCCATTCTTTAAGCAGTTAAGTACACACATTATATATATTGGGGTTTGTCAGAGATCTTCCGGGATTGAGCTGTTGGTGTCACGTGCCGTCGGTCTAGTAAACCCTAAAAATTAGGGTTAGAACGAGATTTACTTAGTTGGTCTGGTAGGTTGTTGGCCTCGTGTAATGTTGGTCTAGTGCACCCTACTAGAAGATGTCAGAAGGACCATGAATAATTCTTGATCTCGTGGCCTCTCTGTATAGTGAGTTGTAGCCTTTTAGCGAACCCTAGCCCGTTACCCGGGAGACAACAATTTGGCACATCCGTTTTTCTAAGACATCAATGATAAATATCCGTGACCTTTCGCAGACAAATCTATTTGCACTAAATAAAGTTAATGTTTACCAGCGTTTCGAAGATGAATCAGCAATATGAACTTAGATTCTTATCTTATAATGTTTGTGAGCACGATACATACATTACAACACGATAAGCATGCCCTTTATATATTCACTGGGAATGCTTTGAACTGTTTTCTGGAGTGTATCAAGAGCACCTCATTTTTGAATAGGTTATCATAGACACCTTGCAATCATGAATTCAATCAGCATACAGTTGTATATAGGGTTACAATAATTCGTGAGAAGTAGCTAGAGAAAATAGCATCGCTATAATTGGCCGCGGTATACATGTACATGTATATGGGCCTATCTATCTAGCATACAATCATCTTGGAAATGATATTCAGTCCATTCGGAAATATATGACATTTGACAACCCATCATAATGATTCAAAACCAAGACACTTTGATGAAGTAGAAAACTAATCATGTTTATAGGTAAGTGTGGACCTCTGAATATGAATTTGTACCTGGACCTTATATCCTCGAACTCGAAGTGGGATATTTTTGACCGATATGAACGTTTAATAGCGTTCGAGAGAGAGAGAGAGAGAGAGAGAGAGAGAGAGTTCGGAACTTGTTCATAGGCTGACCATGACCATGGTAGCATATAGATCCATGCATGAGGAATAGTAAACGTACATAACAAATTACTCATCCATCCACTCTACACATTCTTCCAGCCCTGTGTGCGTTGGAATACACCTAAACAATAGCCTTTTGTATAGTTCAGTGAAAGGGGCCGCATTATTTAGAACGAGCTGGCGTGCATAACGTAGTACACATGAATTAACGTATGACCCCTTTATACAGCAGAATGTCGATCTATTTCCCATTGCAGGAAACAACATCCGATCTGATTACGAACTATACTGCACTATATTAACCAAACCTATAATGTTACTCTGTCGTGGACGTTATTGCTATTCATGTATTGCTATATTGACCGATGCTATCAATTGACCATATAAGGGCAAAACGTGCATACACGTACAGTGCACGCCCATGGGCCATGTATTAACACGCGACAATATATATCTCAGTGCATTTATGTATTCATTCATTCATTCTTAGCAGATATGCTGTATATTTGAAGTAAAAGGCGTAAAACGGACCATTTCAGATTTTAATGATTGTAAAATGAAGGAGAATACATATTGGTATAATGTGTAATGTATAAGTAATAAATAAGCTTACCTATTCCGATAATCTTCTGTACAAACTAACCACAAATAAGCGCGGTATATATACCAAACCTCACTGCGGGCAGACATAATAGTTGACGTCATTCTATTAGACGATTCGTTCTATTAGTAACTACCTGTTGACACGAGGAATGCCTAGTGATTAGTCATGCGGTGATCAATAGCTACTTAACTCTTTCAACACCGTGTGCCAATGTAGGACACGTATTGTGACGCATACCACTCGGAGAACGTGAAGATGAATGTTTGAGAAAAGGTGCAGTGTCGTATTGAGTGTATTTTAAAAAAATCTTTTCAGAAAATATAGTAATAGAAATGATAATCTCATGTTTTGCATTTTCATGTGCTTCCTCTTGCTTCCTCTTCTTTGTAATATTCTACTCTCTTCTTCTCTCTCACTCTCGTTTTCTCTCTCTTATAATAAAAGTGCATTGCATTGTGTGTGAGTAATTATGGCTGAGTGTGTTTGCAAGATATTTGTAATTGCTTTGTTAAAAGTATGAATATACATATAATGTCTTTTTTGTTTTGTTTGTTATAGTATGTTTTTATTATATATATTTTTATTTAATCGTATGTTAATGGGCCCAAGCATTTACATAATTTACAAGCATTGCTTCTCATGGGTCCATAGCCTGTCATCATATTATAATTGTACCAGTACCAGTGTGATTGTAAATTGTTTTTAGTGATTGGCCGAATAAATTGAATTGAGTTGAATGATGGTGGCTTCTATAGCGCAAAGTTTAACGTCTGTCACGCCGTCTAGCTCCAACGTTGGCGTATATCTTATCGCGTAATTAATGCTCATTGTTTAAGTTTTCGTCATTTCAGATGTGCTGCAGATCACCTATTCTTCAGCAGTGATGAACTCCAGTCTAGTATCGATATTAATAATATTATTATTTATTATTACTCCTTTTTTCTTTATGAAGAATGACCGTTTAACCACTGTTAGCAGAGCAACAATCTAGATTCCCATGTCTGAACTGTAAAACTTTGAAGCAAAGGGTAAATTATATCAGATTTTTCTTTAAGTCTACGAAAAGAAGAGAAAATACTGGCAAACATAAGTATCTACATCTTCTGTCACCATTCAGTTTTTTATTGTTCATATCGTTTCCTTTTTGGAGGGGGTGGTGGGGGGAGAAGGGAAATATTTCACTTAGTTTTTGATTTTTCTGGTTAAGGCACAAATGGACTGATGTTTAGTCGTAGCATATACAGAACTTAATAGGAGCATAATTATGTTTACTCAAATTACTTTTTAACTCAGTGCTGTAGGCTCCATAATGGTTGCTCTATCTTCAACAAGTTCTACTCGACAGTAATGAAAAGGAAAACTCGACCATTGGTTCTTTTGACCTAAGCTTCAATTTGTGGGTCATCTTGACCTCATGAACATGATCGCCGGACTGTCGGACTGTCGATCACAAGGTCCGCGGTTCGAGACCCGCCGCGGCACCAATATCCTTTGGCAAGACATTGATTTACATTTGCCACACTCAACCCAGGTAATTTAAATGGGAATCTGGCAGGAATTAATTATTTGAAATGCTAGAGCGCCGGAATGGCAGCACAGCTAAAGCCGGGGTAATAGTGATATATATAATAGTGATTGTAATAAGCGCTATATAAAAAATGAGTATTATTATTATTATTTACTTTTCACCAACCAACCAGTCAAATATACTGTATATCACTTAATATTAATAGCTCAAGTGCAATTTCATTTATTTTCGACATAATTTGTTCTTTTACAAATAAACTAAACAATACAAAGTATTTCTTCTATATAGTAATACCATGATGATAGTGAAACATAAAGTCAATTACAACTTTACAACAAAATGAACAGGTTTAAACGTTTCATCATTCATTGTACAAAATATAATGGAGGGGCCTGAAATAAAGCAAGGCTTGTTATCGATAGACCTGGCGAATAATTTACAGACAACAAGATACATAAATAATAACAAAGGAGGAAAACATTATCGAAGAAAGAAAGAGGGGAAAGGAAGCTATGAGCAATGATGGGGAGGGATGGTGGCTGAGGGGGGATGTGGCCCCCTCAGAAGTTGAAATAAAATTGAATTTTCAAACTCATTTGGGGCGATTTGGTGCCTACTTTCTAGTAATATTTGACTGAAAATCATTGACTAGATTCAAATGGAAATTTTTCTTCCTGAAAGAGGAATATCTTATGTCACTTTTTACAAAGACTCAGAGACATATTTGCCATACAAGCTTTATTATTGTCATTATTATGTGAAATGATTCCATGGAGTATTTTGATTAAAATTGTTTAGTATGCCCGTTCAAAATGGAACCTCAAACATAAAAATATTGATTGTAATTAATGCGGTTTCCTTGGTGAAAGTATTCAATCTCTAGTGCTTGATTTGTGGGGTTTGACATACCCCCTTTATCCGTATCAATAGTTATATCTATATCAACGGGTAGAATTGAATTTGAAATACAATTTATTTATATCCATATAATTATATGGATATAATTAAAATTGTATAGTATGCCTGTATAAATATGGAACCTCAAACATAAAAATATTGATTTTAATTAATGCGGTTTCCTTGGTGAAAGTATTCAATCTCTAGTGCTTGATTTGTGGGGTTTGACATACCCCCTTTATCCGTATCAATAGTTATATCTATATCAACGGGTAGAATTGAATTTTAAATACAATTTATTTATATCCATATAATTATATGGATATAATTAAAATTGTATAGTATGCCTGTATAAATATGGAACCTCAAACATAAACATATTGATTTTAATTAATGCCGTTTCATTGGTGAATGTAATCAATCTCTAGTGCTTGATTTATGGGTTTAACCTACCCCCTTTATCCGTATCAATAATCATCAATTTGTACTTATCTATAGACTCTCTCGATGGAAAAAAATATGTTGATCGATAAGAATCAAAACCTGCTGTTGCTTAGCCGATATTAGGGACTTTTAGATTTGCACGAAGACAATGCGGATTGCTACGGTCGATGTCCTTTTAATGCACTGCCTTGAATGGAAGTCACACGTATCAGTCCACGCAAATCTAAAAGTCCCTATTTTTAACGCTGACGTACGGGATCATACGGGCTCTACCTTTGTAAGACCTTTGCCTTATATGAATCTTGTATTATATATTGTATTCTATTTTCTATAAGTGGGATATATTTTGTTCAGGTAGTGAGATCTTCCGCTTAGGCTTGATGTATCATTTCTCTGCAGGCAAAAATTACGATGTACTGTTGGTTCTTAGTCAACCCAAAATTAACATTAAATCACAAAAGAAAACCGCAAAGGGTTGAAGACCTGAATTCCTTTTCGTGTATTATACTAGCGATATAATTTTTTCTTCTTTTATCATCATGCCTTGCGAAATCTACTATCACAGGCTTGGGTGTCTTTAATATTTGCTGAGATACAAAATCGGCAATACTAACAGTAGTCATTTCTGCTCATCCACTCGATTTGTCCCCTCTATGTGGTCGACATGAAAACTAATGGTCATGCACCCCTTGTCAATATCGAAATCGTCCTCTAAAAGGGGTAGTCCACCCTGATATTAAGTTGGTTGTAGTAAAAGCAGAAAAAATGAAAGAAAAAAATATTCAAAACTTTGGCCAATATCCGATTAAAAGTAGAAAAGGAATGCATTTTTGAAGTTATCATCAGTGAAACACAAATTGGCTCCTCTCCAGTCTGCTCCTTACACAAATTAATAAGCTTTAATTTTAGAGTTATTGATGACGGAATAGATTTATTTCATTATGGAGTTGAATGAAACATATTTGCAATAGTTATATTCAGGGTGAATGTATGATTGACAATTTTCTTAAGGAAAAATATAGATTTTCTGATTTTCTTTTTAGTACAGGGTAAATAGGATGGGACCTCACAGATTTGCCAATTTGTATTTGATTGATTGCACCTTCAAAATTTCAAAACTTTCTGATTTTAAATCAGTTTTCGCTCAAACCTTCACCGATCTGTTCCTCTCATTTCTCTTCTTCTGTTAAAACCAACTAAAAATTTCGGATGGATTCACCTATAAATGGAATCAATTCCAGTGATGTATTTTTAAGTTTGAGGATCGATGTTTGTAAGGGTAAACTATACAAATTTAAACCTTAGTCACATTGTTAAACTCGACGCAACAGCAACTCAAAACCGACCGATTCTTCGCCATGAGAGGTAATGTAAGTTTTTGTTTGGCCTTTTGTCGGTCTGGTGTCGGCTCGTTAATGTGACTGTGATATGGGATATCACTTCCCTTATCAATACAGGCAACAATCGATAACTGTACATGATTATTGTACTCTGAATATTAAGTGTTTTGCTGGTTTCGCATTCCCGCATATATGGGTGCCTACGGAGTTATTTTTTAATGTTTTCTTTTCTTTAAAATATTATCATTATTATTATTATTATTATCTCGTATTACCAGGGATTATTTCATTCCTTTTTTGCAAAAACAATACATAAATATTGTTCTTTGTGTTAATAGACCCCTTAAATATTTTGGCATCATCTCTTATGAGGTCAAAGTGTGTGGGAGAATAGCTCTCTTACTTGCTTTTCAATCTCTTCCCATACGGGAAGCGGTTATTCGTCACGAGTTGAAGTCGGTAAGAAGGGACGTTGACTGATTCTTTATCTGCTCATACGAATGCCAATATCTGAAGAAATTTTACCCATAGATTTGGTGATAGCTATTGGAAGCATGAGGATTTAGGCCGATTTTAAAGACACCCAAGCCTTTGAATACAGATTTCGCAAGGCATCATGGATAATCGAAGGAAAAATTATATCGCTAGTATAACACACGAAAAGGAATTGAGATTTTCCAACCTTTGCGGTTTTCTTTTGCGAGGGGCGAACACTCTTACTATGTTTCAAAGAAAGATACCAGTGATTTAATGTTTTATTATTGTTTACTACAAAAAAAACAATACATCGTATTTTTTGCCTGCAGAGAAATGATACATCAAGCTTAGAAAAAGATCTCGCTACCCGAACAAAATAAATCCCACTTGTAGAAAATAGAGTACACTATATAATACATGATTCATAATTATATTCATAGGACACACGCTGTGGTATGAATATCACAACGTGTTACTGGTCAGTTCAAACATAAAGGAACCAACTGTAGACTTAATTTTTTTATTACACTTGTAAAAAATGGAATTCAATATAATAATCATATATTCATAGTAAATACATACGCTGTGATATGAATATCACAAAGCGATATAAATCACCTTCACGCAAAGAGAAAGTGAGTAAGCGTGAACGAGAGAGAGAGAAAGAGAGAGAGAGAGAGAGAGAGAGAGAGAGAGATAGAGAGATAGAGCGAGAGAGAGAGAGGTCAACAGCTGCTCTGCAGGTAACGCCTCAACATTTTATGAAATGAAGTAGACAAAATGACGCCGAAAGATACAGGTGATCTCACCTAAGGTATTTTCTCAAGATATATTTAACTACTTAATCAGCGTGTCTGCATTAACGTGAGGTAATTAAAACCATAACATACATACCAGTAATGGTAACAATAAAACAACAAAATCCATATGGCTTTTATGCTAAAGGTTACAAAGGGTTAAAGGGTACAAAATAATATAAAATTTCCGTATTTCCAATTCGTATATATTTTTGTTTCGTTTATTGTGACGGGCATCACATCTGCAAACCTCAGGCTAACGATAGTCACTTGGGTGTTAACTTCTTTTGATAGGATGTTGTATTCCCAAATGGAAAATGTCACTGAATTTTCTCTGAAAAATTCAGGACAATTATTTGACTAAGTTGATTAGTGGTCAGTTGGTCAAGAACGATATACCTAGAGTTCTACGTGAGCAGGGGAAACAACGAAGCAGATGAGGAAGAGAATTGGGAGAAAGAAAGAGAGAGATAGAGAGAGAGAGAGAGGGGGGAGAGTATGAGGGATGAAGAGAGATGAATTGAGAGAGTGAGAGAGGGAGGGAAAGAGAATGCGAGAGAGATAGATATACTTCGTTATAACAAACGGGGCTACAAAATATCCTCATTGCATTAAAGTCCTCACAATCACAAGCAGGGGTATGGCACATTTTAGCACACCAGTATTGTCGCAATTTACCGACTAAATCATGGAATAGAATATTTTATAACCAAATACAATTTAAAATGAAATTGTACATCCTTCCACGATTCATATATACACATATGTGTAAATGAAATACTTTCTACATAATTTATCTAAACATTTTAAATTCGTGATTGATCGCAAAAACATTTTCATTCTAATGAGTGACTAGCGCATTAGTGTTGCTGCAGTCAGTAATCAAGCATAACAAATATTATTAATGCTAGTAGCATTAGTCATACTCCAATTCTCATAACATTAGCTCATTGTTACTGAACAATAATACTATTAATCAAATAAATATTTTGTGCATATTTTACATTCTAAAGACTTTATTTAACACGTAGAAGTATTTATGCTAGTAAATATGTAGATTCGAGTTCTAGAAAAGGCAACAAAATTAACTAATCTGAACCACAGAACCACAGAAGCATATATACGCCGACTATTAGTCGCACATTAACAACAATGCGTATCCGGACCCTCCGAATAACCACCCCCAGTCAACCACCCCTTACCTCTTTTAAGTGCTATTTTTAATTTCTATAGTAAGTGCCCCCCTTTCAGGTACAAGAAGTGCCCCATTTCACTTTTGATAAGTGCCCCTACATCTCTGATAATTGCCCTATTCAAATATGAGAAGTGCTCCTTTCCCTTTGTAAGAAGTGCCCCTTCCCCTTTAATAACTACCCCTTTTAAACTCGGATAAGCGCACCTTTTATTTTCACATGTGCCCCCTTTCCTTATGATAAGTGCCCCCACTTGAAGAAAAAAAGACCCCTTCCCGTCTCTAATAAATGCCCCCTTTTTACCTCATAAGTGCCCTTTTTCATCTCCTGTAAATGACCCTTTTCAGGTACGAGAAGTTACTCCTCTTCACTTCAGATAACTACCCCCTTCACCTCCGATAATTGCCCCATTTCAAATCTAAGAGATGCTATTTTTACTTTGAAAAGTGCCCTTCTCCTCTTGACAAGTGCTCTTTTCATCTCTGAAAAGTGCTCCTTTGCACCTCTAATAACTGCTCCTTTTACTTTGACACGTGACCCTTTCCTTTCTAATAAATGCTCCTTTTCCTTTTTATAAGTATCCCTTCCCTATTCATAATTACCCGTTTTCATCGCTGATAAGCGCCTCGTTTATTTTAATCTGTGCCTTAATTTTTTTTTACTAGAGCCACTTCCCCCTTTTCATAAAAGCCCCCCTTCACCTCCAAAAAATGCCCCTATTAAAATTTGATCGGTGCCCCTTTTCTTTCAACAATTGCACATTTTCCTTTATTAAAAGTGCCCCTTTTCGTATTTGGTCAGTGCCCCTTTTCAGGTGCGATAAGTGCCAATTTTCACCTCTGATAATTTACTTTTTGACAATATTATGTGTTGCTTTTCTTTCTTATAAGGGACCTATCCCGTTTTCATAAATGCCCCTTTTCACCTCTTATAAATGCCCCCTATCAAAATATGATCGATGCCCCTTTTCCGTCGACAAATGCCCATTTCCCATTCTCATAAGTTCCTTTCTTCATTCCTTGGTGAGTGCCTCTTTTCAGGTGTAAGAAGTGTCCATTTTCCGTCTCATCATTACACGTGCCCCTAATTTAAGCAACTTATAGCAATTTCCCCCAAGCTCGCTCGCTACGCTTGCTCACATTTATAGATGATATCATTATTTTACTTATCAAAGGTCTTTTCAGTCTCTCGTTATGAAACTGTGCCTATATCCATCAGGATTGGGTTTTTCCTCTTTATAAGATATAATCTTTTGCACTGCGACCTCACAAATCATAATTTTTTTCTCGCTCGCTAATGAATATTAAGACCATCACAACCCAACTGCAAAGTACGATATCTTGTATAATGTATGAAGAGAAACAAATATTGCAATTATATGAAGAGAAACAAATATTGAAATTATAATAATAATGCAATCACAAGGCAGGCGTATATACCAATGTCAACAAATTGTATATTTTCGTCTTGATGTTTCCCTTTGTAGGTGCCCTTTTTGTCAAAAAGTGCCCCTTTTTGTTGGTGCCCCCACTTTGTAAGTCGCTCCAACGCCCCTGCCCTTTATATATCTTTAGTATAGGCCAAAGAATATATTCCTTAAATAAAACAAAATATACATTCAATCTAATTGTAAGACGCGGAAACTGATAAATTGATGACACGCCACACCATTCTTTGTGTTCGATGTTTTATTTCATATGCAAGTTACAATAAGCAAACTAAACCTGAATAAATAAACAAAGTTAAAATAATTAAACAAAAATGAGGACATGTTTCATAAAAATAAATGACAAACAGGTTGTGTATATTCTATTCATTAAAACTTAATCAATATTTCATTGAAATAATCCGTAATTAATCACAAAAAAGTTCTTCTATTGTTTCGATAACTCTCCCAAAAAAAATACAGCTATCAAGTGAACTTTATCAAACAATCAAACATAATTTCGAATTCAAACTACATTGAGTTAGTGGTTTATGTGATTACCACTTACCCTGACAATCTGGCCTAGCGGACCGTTTCCTCTTATGGTACCCTCCTTCTTACACGTTGTATGTCAATTCCTAAATGAATAATAATTGGTACAAATCATTTGGCCTGTCATCATCAGCTCGAGCTTGCCAAATAGTCCGCTCTTTCTGATTCTGGAAATTAGCCCGATCACGAATAGCATGCTATTTGGCAGATGAATAGCGGGCTATTTGCTCGGGAAATATTCCCACAATATTTTGGGCTAGTTTGCAAAATAGCCAGCTATTTGTCCGGTGCGTTTTCACCAGCCCAAAGACTCGCACTATGCGCGAACAATGAGAAATCTATCGATGAAGACGCGATTTATAACTTTGGCGAGCTAATTTCCCAAATCAGAAATAGCGAGCTATTTGGCAAACTCGAGCTGATGAGGACAGACCTTAACAAATTGTGAATTTTACTCTAAAGCAAAAATCTAGAGACGAGCCACTGACTATAATCGTAAACCATTAACTCTTAAAATATTACTTTACAACTGTTTCACCAAATATGTTTATCCAGAGCTAACCTCAACAACACATTATAAAACTACAACTCGTAAATATTAGAAGGAACATATAAGATATAACATAGTAACATTCACATCACCTCAAATTACTATTACCAAATCAGAATCAAGTATTTATCTCACTAAAGAAATCAACCTGCTGATGATCAAGCAGATAATATGCAGCACCTTACAAAATGCATATCTTATCAGCACAACTAATCTCCATCTATCCATATGGTGACGGCATACAGAGACACCGGTATTTCATATAGAGGGATTACGTACAGTATGTGTAGAGCAGGGCCTCGTTGCACAAAACTTACCATTGATGGTAACTACCATGGAAATCTATATTTTGATTGGCTGTTGAGCCCTGTTACCATGGTAGACGTCATTGATGGCAAAGTTACCACCAATGGTAAGTTTTATGCAACGGGGCCCAGGTATGAAGCTCTAGATTGATAGCTTTTTCAATTATGAATAGTTTAAACATTCCTTCATTTGAACTTGAAAGTACAATGAAGGAATGTTCCAACTATTCAAAAAGTGAAATAGATATAAAAGCTAGAGCTTCATACCTGATCTACACATACTACACATAATCCCTCCTATCAATGTATGCAATACCAGTGTCTCTGTATGTCATCAACCTGTGGTAAGATAGAGATCTAACCAGCAAAAATAAAAAATGAAAGTGGTATGGACTGTTCCAAAACAAAGTATTACCATGACACCTTGATCAACCTATGAATAGTAGGATTCCTTTACCATAAACAATTTAACCTGAATGCACTAAAAGTATTCCATTACAAAAAAAAAAAAATCATCATAGAATTTCCCAAAACAAAATACATGTAGCCTCTTCATACCTAATGTTACGCCAAAGCCTGACGAGACCTCCTCTCTGCCTTCCCCAATCATATATAGAGGGTGCAGCGCAGGAGTGAATCTAGCTTACACCTCTTACCCCTATCATAACGGTTACACTCTATATTGGGAGATGCTGACTCCTGACCAAGTAACCTGTTTGTAAGTCATTTACTTTCTCATAATAATAATAATAATAATAATAATAATAATAATTAAACATTTTTATATAGCGCATAACAAATAGGCAAATTGCATGTCTCTGTGCACTTTAAGAAAAAGAAAAACCATGCACTGGGTTCATGATTCAGTGGATAGCTGTGGAATGCTGTGGAATGTCGTGTTTTTTCAAACTAAATGAAATGTGTGTCATAGCTTTTACTCAGAATATGTGTGAATCATACTTCTTTAAAGTACAAAGTTAGCAAACTATTTAACTTGTGGGGATATTGATTAGTTATTGATAAAAATAAATCGATATTGAATAGATCTTTTCACCATAAAACAGTAGGATTTTAACCTGTTACACAATAAGGGGCTCATTTTCATGTCTGCTACGTCATGATTATGTAATACGTCACTGCA
The DNA here is from genome assembly GCA_035222895.1 of Strongylocentrotus droebachiensis. Lineage (NCBI taxonomy): Eukaryota > Metazoa > Echinodermata > Echinoidea > Camarodonta > Strongylocentrotidae > Strongylocentrotus > Strongylocentrotus droebachiensis. The sequence continues at coordinate 88,404 of JAVYIG010000577.1, read as the reverse complement.
ATGTTAGAAGCCTACATTTCACCATAGTTTATGATCAAATCTATAATATTGATTTTCCGAAAATCGTTGCGATGATCTCGTGTTGTCTGCTTACTGGACACTTCATTGTATTATATTCTGTTCTACGAATAGGTGCCCCTTTTTTACTGAGGAAGATTTAGATGTATTCAAAGTACATCTTATACTCCCATTTAGAGTCTTGTTTTAGCTTTGCCTCATTGTACTCTTTCATTTCATGCATTTTGAGTACGCAGAACTCATTCATAAACTCCTCACCTAGAGCTGACCTAATAACGTCATCTTGGGAAAACGCTTCCAACGCTTCGTCCATGGTCGCGGGCAAGATGGCGGTGTCCGCAGGTACATTGCCTGGAAGATAGGCGTTGTTTGTGATGGGCTGCGGTGGGACGAGTTCCCGCTGGATGCCGTCAATGCCTGCAGCGATTGTGGCTGCGAGGGTGAGGTAGGGGTTGCTGCCGCTGGCACCCATTCTATTCTCGATGTACGTATCTGCGCCACCGCCAACCTTGACACGCAACGCACAGGTTCTGTTGTCGAGTCCCCAAGTGACATTGTAGGGCGCGAAGGAATTGACTTCGAATCTCTTGAGGCAGTTCACGGTTGGTGCCATTAGGATACTAAGAGCTGGAGCATGCACCAACAGACCAGCTATCCAGTGACAACCGATCTTGGACAAGCCGAAGGGTTGATCTTCAGCGTAAAGTAGAGGGCGTTGCTGGGTGCTGTCCCACAAGGAGTGGCACACATGGGCAGAGCTTCCGTTTAGTTCTGCCCACGGTTTGCTCATGAAGCTAGCCACATACCCTCTCTGCATCGCCACTTCCTTGATAGTTGTCTTGTAGGTATACGCATTGTCTGCCGCCTGGATACCGAATGCTGGTTTGTATGTGATCTCGACCTGACCTGGGCTCTTCTCCGTGTCCATCATCTCCGCATCAACACCAACGGCTGTTAGAGCTTGCATAAGCGATCTAATCAGGAGAGGATCTGTGTAGTTACGCACCGTTGCTCGAAGGTTGTAATCTTGGGTCAGTGGCTGCCCTGTCTTTCTGTCCACGATGTAGAACTCATGCTCATGGGCCGTAAGCAAGGACAGCCCCATATTTGTAAGGCGATCCACCTGTTTCCTTGCCAGAGTTCGAGGAAACATATCAACTGGTTTTCCTTTCAGAGTGGGTTCTAAAATCACCCTGGCCGTGTTGTCACACCATGGCAAAACTCGAAAGGTCGATAGGTCGGGTGTCCATACTGCATCGCAGTAATCCCCTTGGCTGATGTATTTCGCCTCAGCTACAGGGCTCCCTCGACAGTCCATACCAAGGTGCGCAATCGGAATGTTGATGCCTTTGCATGACTTTTCCCGGAAGTGACGTGCTGGTATGATCTTTGACCTCGCGATACCATGGAGGTCGCCGAATTCGAAGCGGACAAACTCGACGTCCTTTTCGTCGATTTCTTTTCTGATGTCGTCTAAACTGGGATCCGCACAAATCTCTTCCACGCACTCCATCTAGGAATTAAAAAGAAGAAAAACGGCACACTTAGCATAAATTTCTAAGAGACACTTAATTATTAAAACGCTGAACAGACACTTCCAACGCTATTTAATTATTTGGTCTTTCAGTGGCCAAGTAAAAAAGAGGGGGAAGAAGAAAGTGTTTATACTGTAATTTGTTCTAATTTCTAAGAAAGAGATATATACCTAGTGTGTGTGTGTGAAAGAGAGAGAGAGAGAGATAGAGAGAGAGGGGGGGGGGCACACATGTAGAGGGAACACAGGGAGATTAAAAGGGGGGGGGGTGGTTGACAGATGGGATTGCACTTTTGGAATCTAGACAGTAAGTATCATCCACGAATTGGTGCATCTCGGTATTTTGGCGCCCGGTGGAAAGCACTGACATTACGCCACCAAGTTATCATTATAAGTGGACAAGCGAGCGAAGCGGACGAGAGAAAAAAACACCTGTTGATTGTATGAAAAATGGAAATACCTTTTCAAAATTCTTCACCTTAGATATATGAAACAGTATATTCGGGCATGTATTGAATGAGGTGATGGTGGGTCGAATATATCGGATCTCCTTAGGGTGTCTCCAATCCCTTCCCCACCCAGTAAAAAAAGCGGTAACGTTGCAAATGTTCTGTTCAGTACTTCTTCAGCTAGAGAGCAAAATTAACAAATTCTCTGGAAGAAATAGTCAAGAATTTAGCAAGGTGTCAAAGAGTTAATATTTCTTTCAAATGCTGAACCTTATTCCCAAATGATATTTTTACACTGTAGTATATTGAGGCGAAATAAAGAAAAAGCAACGAGCATTACACAATTTTAAACCCTTTAAAAACGCTATTTATAAGCTATGATTTATATATTGGGGAGTAAAATTACGAAATTCAGAAACAAAACATGCGAGGAAGCAAAGCGAGTAAGCTTTAGAAATTTTTTCCATCTTGAACCCTAAAAACATTCTATTTATAATACATTATTTTCCCTTACTGTTATATAGGGTCTCATAATTCAATTCGGTCGTGACTTTTCTTTCTTTTCTTTTCCCCCTTCCTCTTTCACTCTTTTGCATTTGTTGCGTCCCCTCTCTTATGGGTCCCCCCTCAAGTGCCGCCCGGAGTACGTGCCCCCTGCCCCCCTTTGACACGCAACTGCGCCTTGTCAATTTAACCACCGCACATCCAGGTTTTAAAGGCCCACTGCACTACTTGTAGCTACTTGCGCCCTCTATAAAACAAACAATGCCTAATCGGTGACCATTGGTCCCCCATGATCCTCTTTTTCTTATGTTAACTGAGAGCTGAGTTGATGAGATAACCACCTGTCCAGTGACCTTGCAGGGCGGTCTAATCCCTCCTGTAAACTATGGCAGATAAGCTTTAAAGATATTTGAATAGTATTAGACATTGATTCATGGATCATCGCCCTGTACAGCATTGATTTCCTTGATTACAAGATTACAATGCACATTTGCCACTCTGTATCCATGATAAACTGGAATCATTTCTCTTTTGCATGATGAATATTATTTTCATGAGTTGATTAATAAAACCTAGGAAAATATTGATTTCAATAAATTATATTGTTACTCAAAGCCAGTTTCACTAAGTGAAGGATAGGCTTTAAAACAGAATAATGAAAAAAGAAGAAGGAAAGAAAAAAAATGAGAATAAAACCATGCCAAAAGCAATGTTCTTTTATCTACTGGCAAACTTTATTATATCGTATATTATTAATTGACTTTGATTTATTCATGCCTCTATATTATAAATGGATAGAGAAAACGAATACACTACATATCCATGACGAACAGCACCATTGGAAATAAAGCAAGCTAAAATATATACAAAACAATTGAATGACAACATTTACCCTGCTATTTAACAATGCAGGAATATGAACATTCAACAGCAGCTATGCTTTTAAACATATCTAAATTGCAGATTTTATTTTTATTTTTAGAAAACAACCCCATTGCTGGTCATTCATAAAATTTGTTGTTAGGTCAAAATGTGAAGGGATACATCATGTAAGCCACTCTTTCATCTTCTGATATCATGTTTGTAGAATGATATACTAATTTGGTTGCTTTGTCGAAATGTATTAGGGATACATCATGCAACCCAAATTTAATAAATATTACATTCTATTTATTAACCAAAACATTCATAAGAAAATTATTTAAAAACCCACAAACAAACAAAACCGCTGCGCTATCAGCATCATATTGTTCAGCTACGTTTTCATTATGTTTTGGTATGTCTTGGAACAAAAAAATGACAAGGAACACTGTTTCGCTCGCGTTTCAATCAAATTGTTGGTACTGTCTAATGTATAATGGGTATCATACTCAACTAAAACATAATAATGTAATAGGTAAACCAAATCACTTACCTGTTACTACGAATTTCCTTTGAAGAATAGATTAGAAGAACGCAACTTTCCGTCTTAATTTTGTTTCTTGCTCAACAATGAAATGACAATTTCAATTATCAGTTGTAAGAGCCGTTCTTTCAGACTGGTAGTAATGAACAGGTTTAGTTCGAATGCTTGAAAATACGCCTCTCTCCACTTTATTCCCTCTCAGATTTTTGAGTCTCACATCAGATAATTCGTTGTTAAAATAGTACAATTTGTTCACTTGCTCACTGGGCGTATTTGTTAAGTTTTCTGCTTGAAGGAAGGGAAAGTATCTGTGTTCGACGTCGTTTCTCATCGCCAAATTATATTTTGCGGTCGATTATCTTTCTACCGGAAGAGCACACCACTAATCGGTTGTCAGCAGTGAGGTAAAGGGAGCGAGATGGCTGACAGAAAGGGAAAGGGAAAGGAAGAGAGAGAGAGGGGGAAAGAGAAAGAGAGACAGAGAGAGAGAGAGAGAGGGGGAGAGAGAGTGAGAGAGAGTTTGGATGGGGGAGGTGGAGAGTGAGAGATAGGGTGGTAAGTGAGGCAGAGAGAGAGAGAAAGAGAGAGAGAGAGACAAAGAGAGAGAGAGAGAGAGAGAGAGAGAGAAGGAGAAGGAGAGAGATTCAAATTAAACATGAAAATAGGCGTGCAAATCGATAAGAGGGAGGGGGACAGTATAATATACAATGGGGACAATACCCCCTCCCCATCCCAAACACACACACACGCACACACACACAGACGAGAAAGCGAGAGTGGTACACATGAAAAATAGAATAATCATCACTCGTGCATGCTTTCAGTCCACATTTATTCCTAAGGGAATACATGACGTTATTTTTATGAACTCCTGTTGGTAAACGCAGAAGTTTATTGCCGGTTTTTGTCATCTTTAATAATCTCCAAACGGAGAGCTAGCCCAGTGAGCTGGAAAATGATAGCGGCAGATGTAGCTGTTCACACCGTTCCCTTCTACTCCGCCCCGGTCTCACATCCCGCTTATTTTCTCATCTGGTTCCTCCAGGGATGGGGATGGGTGTGAAGCCTTAAGCGGCATCCTTACCCGGGCCTGGCGGTGTGAAATGTGTAGCGTGATAAATATTATAAATATTAACACCGATGAGCACCTTTTCTTGATCTTGTTTCACATTGTTGTCTCTTCTTGTCTCAATAAAGTAATTAAGCTGGAATCTTTCTTCATGGTGGATATCTATTTATTTTTGCACGGTTGTTTGTGTTTCTAAATCGGTCGTGTAGGCGATATATGCAATTATCTTCATATCCCTACGCCATATGAATCTTTTTCTGTTATGATAACAGTTACACCATTCTTTGGTATACAATAATACAAAATAAAACTTATAGACACAAGTCATGTATCAATGGTGGCTTGTTGTACATATATAACGCACATTTCCGTCACGTTGTGATGCTCCTGGCGCTCCAACATACAATATACAAGACAGGAGAGTAGATCAATAAAGAGAGATAGGGAGAGAGAGAGAGAGAGAGAGAGAGGGAGAGAGATAGATAATAAATTTGCGAGAAAGCGAAGTGAGCGAGTAAAAGTTTAAAAACGTCTGATGTCGCATTGCGACCAATTAGACCTTATTATTCCGATGAAATCATTAAGCACAATCTCATAATGAAAGAATTGATAAGACCTTCAACATGTTGCCTAATGAGATACTATGAATGCAAGCGAGTGTACCGAGCGAATTTGGGGAAAATTCGAGAACAAAATTGCTCTTAGTCGCTATAACATAGAGGCACATGTTGAGGAGGCTAAATTAATTTTTTTCGGGAGAAAAGAGGTTATAAAAACATCCTGTCATAGCATGTACGGTAATAATACCCCTTTTAACAGGAATGACATATTTTGGTAAAGTAAATGCAATTTCCTCGAGTTGGAAACTCCTTCATTATTAGACCAAAGAGCAATTGAATAGCTTGGTATTCTATGAAGTTAATAATGACAAGGGGTTTAAAAGATGAGGGGTTGGAACAATATATTTTGCACTTGAGTGTAATATATGTAGTTTAGTGTAAAAGGGCATATTTTCTATAAACAAATTGACTTATGTAGAGGAGTGACACTTGATAGCAACGAACATGAGCATGATTATATTCTAAAACGGGCACACTTCGTTCTTATGAATCTTGGGGCAATGTGCCCCCTGCCCTCCGCCCATACTACCGTCTATTATCGTTGTGGTAGAAGTGTGAAATAGGAAATATAGATAAAAACGGGCACTTATCAAAGGGGCAGTTATATAGAAAGGAAAAGGGATACTTATCAAAATTAACAAAGGGAATTATCTGAAGGGGCACTTACTAGAAAAGAAAAAAGGTGCACCTACAGGTATAAGAAGGAAAAGGGCATTTATTAAAAGGAAAAGGGGCTCGTGGCAAAGTAACAGGGGCTGTTATCAGAGTTCAAAAGGGAAATTTCTACTACCGGTATCTAAAATGTAGCACTCTTTAGAGATGCACAATCAATACGAAAGATACGCCATTATAAAACATGATTCAATTCACGTCATTTATTTCAGGGTTTTCATCGTATTTTCCTGCATAAAATCTCATACGTAAACATTTATATGCATTGAATCGAACCCCCCCCCTCAAATTTTTGTCAAGTTGTCAAGTTGGTCCTGATGTGTATAATGCGTAGACCAGGGGTTCTCAAACTTTTTCTTTGACGGACCAGAAGCGATTTCTATGAAAGCTGTAAGGTCCGAAATGACACTTGTATACTGAAGATAATGAGGCTTGTTTTTAGTCTATATCTGATCCAAGGAGAATTGTTACAGTTTAAAAAAAACAGAACCGCCAGTGCTTCCACTCGTTTAAATAGAGTTTCCTGAAAAATAACACCCAATATCCTGGAATTTGAAGGAATTTTCTTAAAACTTTCAAAATGCCTCTTACGTGGATTTCTTATTTGGATGAATCGCTATGACGTTTTAATATATATTAATTATTGAGTGGGCTTATTTTGCTTTCTAATGGATCCATACAACATGGCAGAGCTTGAGGGGCCTGGCAGAGCCTTTTCAAGAGAGAAATTGTCTTTAGGAGAGAAAAAGAGGTTATTTCTAAAATGAAATGAAAGGGCTATTTGACTTTCAAGAGAGAAAATTGTCTATAAGAGAGGAAGAGAGGTTATTTCTAAAATGAAATGAAAGGGCTCTTGTCAAATAGCCCTTTCATTTCATTTTTTCTCTCGAAATAAAACTCCCTTTCTCTCTTATAGACAATTTAATGAGATGGAATCTTCAATCTGAAGCCTTTTTGTGCTCTTTGAAAATAGCACACTGAATGGGGGCAGTGCAATTTAAATTTCAAGGGATGGATTAGAGTTTTTATCGCTCTTGAAAGTCAAATAGCCCTTTCATTTCATTTTAGAAATAAACTCTAATACATCCCTTGATATTTAAATTGCGCTGCCCCTATTGTGTCCTCTTTTTAAAGAGCACAACAGAGCCCTCAGATTAGGCAGCAAGTAGCAAAACAAACCCGTAACACTGGACACAACATTCAATGGGATGATGCCCACATCATTGAGTTTGAAACGCACTTCTGGTCAAGAATGCTAGAAGAAGCATCTGCATAAAAAGGATGAATCCTTCACTGAATGGGGATTCTTGCTATACACTTTTACCTTTGTGTAAATAATAAAAGGTCCACGGGAGTGGTTGTTAGAAGCTTAAACTACTTAAAACTCTCTCCAATTTTGCAGGGGGAGAGCCTTTGCCGGGAATCTTTAATAATAAAAGACCCCCCCCCCCATGTATTGATCTCGATATAAAAAAAGTAACTTTCTCATTAATTCTATTTCCAATATATCTAATACTTGCACTAATCTCCAATTAAAAAAAAAAAATCGTCTACTTTCTCTCAAGACAACATTATATAAAGGATTCATTAATGCAAGGCTATCTCGCGAGTAATCTCTCATTTTCTAACTTCCTGCTTTCCTCATCTCCCAGTCCCCCTTGCTTTAATATTCGTCGTTACTTCCTTCCAATTGAACTCCAACTTAATTGATGTTATACACTGTATCTATTCTTCAACTACAGGTAGATGCAAATGTTACTCAAAATCCATCATTTAAATCACACTCAGGATACAGCCAATTGACGAGAATTGCTTCAATCTATATTTTACATGTATCATTAATATATGGTTTTACAATGGCTATGGTGATGTGTTGTCTAGGTAACATGTTGATGTGTTTGTTAAAATGTATTACCATGGTGCACCTTCTTGGTTACAAAAAAAATATGTGTATGTAAAAGCACTCATGATAAAGCCGCGCCCGGCCCCTACAACATCAATTTGGATTTTCAGATGATGGGGCGGGTGGCAGGGGTAGGGGGCAAAGTTCGCCCCATTTTTCAAGTACCCCCCAAAGGGCCACTTTTACTTTGTAAAGAAGTGCCCCTTCCCCTTTTTAACTCGGATAAGCGCACATTTCATCAACACATGTGCCCCCTTTCCTATCTGATAAGGGCTATTTAGAAAAATGAGGCCCTTCATAAATAAAAAGTGTCCCTTTTCATCTCTGGTAAATGACCATTTTCATTAACGAGAAGCTAATTCTTTTCACTTCAGTGCGCTCTTCACCGCCGATAATTGCCCCTATTCAAATCAGAGAGATGCTCGTTTTACTTTGAAAAGTACCCCTTCCCCTCCTGATAAGTACTCTTTTCATCTATGATGGGTGCCCATTTTCACCTTTGCTAACTGCCCTTTTATTTTGAATCGTGCCCCTTTTCCTTTCTAATAAGGGACCTATCCCCTTTTTATAAATGCCCCTTTTCACCTCTGATAAACCAATTTCTGATGGATGCCCCTTTTCCGTCGATAAATGCCCATTTCCCATACTCATAAGTGCCCTATCTCATTTCTGGTGAGTGTCTCCTTTCAGGTGTAAGAAGTGCCCCGTTTGAACCTTTGATAATTACTCTTTTTACCTTGACACATGCTTCTTTTCTTTTCTAATAAGTGTCTTTATCCCTTTCGATACGTGCCCCCTAACCTGCTCATCATTAGTCTTGCACCTAATTTAAAGCGACTAAGAGTAATTTCCCCTAAAGCTCGCTCGCTCGCTCGCATTTATAGATGATACAATTATATCTCACTTTAAAACAAAGGTTTTTTTCAGTCTTCCGTGATGCTTATAACCCCATCATGATTTGGTTTTTTCCTCTTTATAAGATGTAATTTTGCGACCTCACAGATCTTACATTTTTTTCTCGCTCGCTTCGCTCGCTCGCAAATGAATATTCAGACAATCACACCCAGCCGAAAGTGTGATGTTTAAGCAATATCTTGTATAATATATAAAGAAAAACAAATATTAAAATCGTCCCTGATAATGGAATCACAATGAAAGGGTATATACCAATGTCTAACAAAATGTATATATATTTTCGCTTTGAGATTTCGCTTTGTAGGTGCCCTTTTTTGTTCAGGCTTTCCAATTTGGAAATAGCTCCGCCGCCCCTGCTTACGCATTAGCGCCAGCGTTAATTTCGCGCTTGCGCGCACAGGAGGTGTCTGTGTGTGTGTGTGTGGTGGTGGGGGGGGGGGGGGGTTTCCTCTCTAGCTCTGAAGCTGATTTTTTTTAAAACTGGATTCGTGCGATTCGGATAATACTTTTAGAGGGAGTCTGAGGGGTGATGTGCCCCCCTCTGAAGCTGACATTTTTTGGATTTTTGAAACTGGATTCGTGCGTTTTGGTTAATACTTTTTTGGGGAGTCTGATTTGATTACAAAACACCTGCAGTTAATGCGGGATGGGGTTGCAGCCTCTCTTTCCCCGAAAATTTAAAAATTACCAGTATGCATTTGTTATATCTTATCTCGTATATTTTGGTGACAATTAACACTTTCACAACATAATAAGCTCAAATTTCCGCTCATTCGCTTCGCTCGCTCGCCAAATTATTAAACCAGGAAATGATATTGGGGCAAGAGGCTTCAGCCCCCACTGATGGAAATGTCAAAAAAATTGCGCACGAGCATAACTTGAAAACGGGGAATGAAGTTGATATCGGACAAGAGATGTGACGTGAGCATGTCCCCTTTCCAAAATAATTGTGCCCGTTTGTAGGTACCAGTACACTATTAAAGTACAGTGCTTCTAATATGACCTTGTCAGTATTGGTAAGTTTAAATAACGGTCTGCGCGAATTTCGAATTTCCGGCCCCCCCTATTGGAAAATCCTGGATCCGCGCCTGATGATTGGAGTAAAATATTACCTACAGCTGGCGCTGTTACTGAAGCTATAGAGAAACTCTTTGATCTCGTAATTACGACCCTCGATGTTTTATCATGTTTAAAAACATTTCGATGTTTTGTGAACGAGGCGAACTGTTAAAAAATACACACTCCCAAGATAATACGTATTATGGGCAAGGGGTACCGGTTCGTTGTGACGAGGGGATGGTCGGTAGATGAACACACATTGAGGCATGATGCAGTAGGGGATCTAGAGGGGGGCTTGGTGGCTTCCGCCCCCCTCTAGAACCACTCTTGGCCTGATATTTATCAACATGACTTGATACAAGTACTCTGAAACACATGGATTATACCCAAGAGTCTCAAAGAAATCTATTTTCTACCATCGTAGTAATCTCTGCCAAAAGTAATCTTTTATCACTCATCCTTTCAATATAAAGCACTCCAAGGCATCTCCCTACTAGTGATTTTTCGTCTCTTCCACTTTCTGCTATTTCTGAAATTGTATTATTGCTCCTTTGTCCCATCTATTGCCACCTCTCTCTCTCTCTCTCTCACACACGTTCTTTCTCTCTCTCTCTTTCTCTCCTTCTCTCTCTCTCTCTCTCTTTCTCTCTCTCTTTCTCCTCTCTCTCTCTCTCTCTCTTTCTCCTCTCTCTCTCTCTCTCTCTCTCTCCGGCCCTCTTTCTCTTTCTTTCATGCTGTATGACGGTCATATATCATGGAAACTCTCTGGGTAGTACTAGTTCTCTCACTCAAGTTCATGACCTGTGACGTAAACGACCTCCCACCAACTCTGACTTCTACATTATGCAGAGCAAATCTCATTGACGCTCAAGAGCATCTCATATCACATCGCCCTGTAATAAAGATAGTCAAGTTAGAGGATTGGGTATCGTGATGTGCGGAGTTGTGGAGGTAGTATGACGTCAGATAAGTCTATGGCGAATTAAAGGGAGGGGGGGGGGGGGGGGGGGCGGCACAATAAAAAAAGGCCCTGCAGAAATTCTGATGAAAATTTTTGTGGAGGTACTGGAACTGCCCTAACACACGAACGAAACAGTACATTAATTTTGTTTTATAAGACGGGTCGGCAAAAAATTCTTACAATATATAGATCTAGAGTAAAGATAGATATTATAGCTGTAGGGCCTTGCATTATGGTTCATAGCATGGCCACACAGAGTTTTTTTTTCTTCTGTTGCGGATCGGGGCAAAATTCAATGAATTATTGATCATTGATTGCATTTCTTTTTTTGTGTGTAATTGTGGGGCGGCCCCGTACCCTAGCCCACGCTGTGTACAGTCATGATTCAGTGGCTAAGCAATGGCCTCGTTACTGTGAGGCCCCAGGATCAAAACCGTGTCGATGTGCTACATCAGTGCCCTTTTGTGAGGCATTAATCTTCATTACTGTCAGTTATAACTGAGGACGTAGGTCCCCTAGTTGATTAGCATAGTAACACACACATGCTTTAGCAGTCACGAAAAACAAACACTCTCAAATTATTATTCCATAAATCTGAGAATGTATACTATTATCTAGATCTATTAGGAATAAATCATTGCCAAAATCATGCCATGAATTGGGGTAAAAATAATTATTCCACCATTATAACCAACAGTGTACTTGAGTTGTAGAGGTACATGTAGTAACGAAAATAGCAGGGGTATTGGTGGTAGTGACTGTTAGTATCTTTGTAGTATTCATTATCACTATAAATGAAAAATAGAGTTTTTATTTAATGGATAATGTTATCACACCTCAAAGATATGTCCTTTCCTTCCTATCCTTCTATCAACCTTACCCCCACAACTACCCGACAAATTTTAACATTATTTGAAACTTATGGGCGGCCAAGAAGGCCAGAACTAATAAAATAAAATAAACAAACAATGACAGAAATAAACAAAGATTCAGAAATAGACATGAAGATAATGCAAAAATAAAGACAACATCACAATTTAAGCCTCACTACAAAAATAAAACAACTATCGAAATAAATATAACTCAGGAATAAAGACAACCACAGAATTAAAGATGAATGCGGAAATAAAGACTAACCACAGAAATAAAGACAACCACAGAAATAAATATAACTCAGGAATAAAGACAACCACAGAATTAAAGATAAATGCAGAAATAAAGACAAAACCACAGTAAAGACAACCACAGAAATAAAGACAACCACAGAAATAAAGACAGCCACAGAAATAAAGACAACCACAGAAATAAAGACAACCACAGAAATAAAGACAACCACAGAAAATAAAGACAACCACAGAAATAAAGACAACCACAGAAATAAAGACAACCACAGAAATAAAGACAGCCACAGAAATAAAGACAACCACAGAAATAAAGACAACCACAGAAATAAAGACAACCACAGAAAATAAAGACAACCACAGAAATAAAGACAACCACAGAAATAAAGACAACCACAGAAATAAAGACAGCCACAGAAATAAAGACAACCACAGAAATAAAGACAACCACAGAAATAAAGACAGCCACAGAAATAAAGACAACCACAGAAATAAAGACAACCACAGAAATAAAGACAGCCACAGAAATAAAGACAGCCACAGAAATAAAGACAACCACATAAATAAAGACAACCACAGAAATAAAGATAACCACAGAATTAAAGACAACTGCAGAAATAAGGATGACCACGGATTTGAAGAAAGCTTCGGAGACAAAGACAACCACAGAACAGAAGTTTAGAAAGGTAGGGCTATATAACGACTGAAATTAAGTCTACTATAAAAACGATATGCCCGCTCCGAAAATTAAACTATCAAGTAGAAATATACGATCAAAAACGCAAACAAACTGACAATAAGAGGACAAGAGAGGGTGTCCTAACGCAAAAATTAACGGAGCGGGCGCACATGCACACGGCTAGCTAGCTGTACGCAGACTATGCCTCTAATCTATCCATGTACAGCGCTATGAAGTCGGATGGATATTCGACATTCATATGCTAGCCCCACATGTCTCGTACGGTCAGCCTGCAACCCAAAATACTTCGCTTGCCCTGGCCCATGGGGATTAAGGGTGTGCAATTCAATACTATTCACGGGCAAGGAATTCCCCAAAACATGAAATATACTCCACGAGTATAGAGAAGTGGCGGATACAGGGGGTTGGGGGGGGGGGGGGGGGGGGGGGGGTGGCCGGGGGCCCGCCACCCCCTGTTTTTTTTGAGAAAAAAGGTTTTCCTTTCCCACTTCTATAACAGAGAAACAACATTTTAAGATAATTCTAATGTTAACGTTAATTTTTGTTTTTGAAATGTAGAGTACAGCCCTTGGCCTTAGGCCTATTTTAGGTCGTAACTGAAAATCGAAAGTAAAATTAGACGGTTTTCACGGTTAGACCAATTAATTGAGAAAAACATGTTTACCAGGCACTCAAACAAGGTAAAGCAATCTTCTAGATCCATTATTAAGGACTAACGTTAGTATATAAAAGGTTGATGCAGGCGCGAGCGGGCCTTGCCCGCCCCCCCCCCCCCCCCTCCGCAAAAAAAGGATAGAGAGAGTGAGGGAGAGAGAGAGACAGAAGGAAAAGAAGGGAAAGGGAAAGAGGAGAGAGAGGGAAAGAAAGAAGAGGAAGAAGAAAAGAAAAGGGGGAAGAAGGAGAAGGGGGGGGGGCGAAAGGGCTTTGCCTCCCTCTAATAAAAAAAATAAGAGAGAAGGAAGGAAATGGAAAGAAAAAGGAAAAGAGGAGATAAAGGGAAGGAAAATTGAGGAAGCAGAAGAAAAGAAGGGGGATATCAGTTGCAATTTTACCGCCAACAAGTTGCTGATCGAGATGGGGGTGGTGCAAAAGGCCCTTGCCTCCCCCGCCCCTGTTAAAAAAAGAGAGAGAAGGAAGGAAAAGGAGAGCTAAAGGGACCAAAAAAGAGGAAGAAGAAAAAAAAGGGTGAAAAGAAGGGGAGATAGATCAGTTGCGATTAATCCCGCCAGCAACGTGTGGAGAAGGGTAGGGGCCGAAAGGACCTTCCCCCCCCCCCAAGCGAACCTGAAAGAGGGAGAAGGAAGGGAAGGGAAAGGGAAAGAGGGGAGAAAGGGAAAGGAAAAAAAAAGAGAAAGAAGAAAGGTAGGGAGATCAGTTGCCACAAAGTGTAGATCGGACAGGGGGGCACTGGCGTACTGATCAGGGAGGGGGCTCGGGGGAAATAAAATTCAAACATGGTTTATTTCTAATTCCATAACGGTGGTTTACACATAATGCTGAAATGACATAATTTTCCGAGATTTTTAGTAAATTATACTTTTTTATGCGTTTGTTGTAAAATGACAAATTCCTAAATGAACAGCCAGGCAGAAAATGCTTCTTGAGATGCCTACATGTCAGGCCCTGCGGAACGACGGGGATCGGGAGCCTCGAGCTCCCTCCCCCCTCCGCTTTTTTTGAAAAAGTATATTAATGAGAGCAAGAAAGAAAAAAAAGTTAACTGCCAGAGTGTCACAAAAAAAAAAAGTATCAACAAATATGATTACAAATCTTCCACGCTTCGCGGAGGAGATGGGGGAACTGAATTTAGACAAGGATTCAAGTCGAGAACGGTACAACGAATCGTCTTCTTTCTCCATGATTTAATGAAATGTAAAAGCTTCGGTTGCCCGAATATTACTTGACCCTTTGGGCTAGCTGCCTGCCCTGTTAAAGCCTTGAGCCATTTTCTATAGCCCTCTATACCATTGGAGTATATTTCTTTCTTTTTGTAATTCCTTGCCCGTGAATAGTCTTGAATTGCACACCCTTAAACCCCATGGGCCAGGGCAGCGAAGTAGTTTGGGTTGCCCTGACCGTGTTAGACCTTTGGAATAGCTGCCTGCCCCGCTAAAGCCGTCAGACTATTTGAATAACAAATATCGAATTTCTCGAATATGCATGTCGAATATCCAACCAACTTCGCAAGTTGAATGTGAATATGAATATCCGAACTTCACAGCGCTGTACATGGATAGATTACAGGCATAGTCTGTGTACATGCGAGCTATACGTAAATCGAACACTGGCCTCTATAGAGGTCAGTGGAATCGAACAGCTAGCTAGCCGTGTGCATGTGCGCGCGCTCCGTTAATTTTTGCGTTAGGACACCCTCTCTTGTCCTCTTATTGTCAGTTTGTTTGCGTTTTTGATCGTATATTTCTACTTGATAGTTTAATTTTCGGAGCGGGCATATCGTTTTTATAGTAGACTTAATTTCAGTCGTTATATAGGCCTACCTTTCTAAACTTCTGTTCTGTGGTTGTCTTTGTCTCCGAAGCTTTCTTCGATTCCGTGGTCGTCCTTATTTCTGCAGTTGTCTTTAATTCTGTGGTTATCTTTATTTCTGCAGATATATTTGATTCTGTGGTTGTCTTTATTTCTGTGGTTGTCTTAATTTCTGTGGTTGTCTTTATTTCTGTGGTTGTCTTTATTTCTGTTGTTGTCTTTATTTCTGTGGTTGTCTTTATTTCTGTGGTTGTCTTTATTTCTGTGGTTGTCTTTATTTCTGTGGTTGTCTTTATTTCTGTGGTTGTCTTTATTTCTGTGGTTGTCTTTATTTCTGTGGTTGTCTTTATTTCTGTGGTTGTCTTTATTTCTGTGGTTTTGTCTTTATTTCTGCATTTATCTTTAATTCTGTGGTTGTCTTTATTCCTGAGTTATATTTATTTCTGTGGTTGTCTTTATTTCTGTGGTTAGTCTTTATTTCCGCATTCATCTTTAATTCTGTGGTTGTCTTTATTCCTGAGTTATATTTATTTCGATAGTTGTTTTATTTTTGTAGTGAGGCTTAAATTGTGATGTTGTCTTTATTTTTGCAATATCTTCATGTCTATTTCTGAATCTTTGTTTATTTCTGTCATTGTTTGTTTATTTTATTTTATTAGTTCTGGCCTTCTTGGCCGCCCATAGAAACTACCATTATGCTATATTATCATTTAATTCTCTATTATGTAGTCGCGCTGTATATATATTTTTTTAACCCACTTTTCTATCAAACACGGGTTTAATTCCGGAGGGGGGCTTACACATCCCCTACTTTTGAGTAAGGGGTGGTCTGTTTTACTTTTTTTTCTTCAAGGAAAATATTTAATTTTCAATTTTTAATTCAAATTTGTCAAATTAAAATCCAAAGAAATAGGATCATTCTCAATTTGTATAATATTGGATAACAAATTAAAAACAATAACCAATCTCAATTAATTCAAGTGACTCTTATTTCTCTTTAAATTTATTAAAAACGCTTTGGAACGTCTTTGTTCTCATTTTGTGTGTGATGTGTATATTATATTTGTGTGGGTCTGTTTGCGTGAAAATATATGCACCTGAGTGGGACCCCCCCCCCCCCACATACACACTTTCTCCTCAGAACAATGTTTACGCCACTCCCATTATACACATCAGCCGCGTCATAGGACGACCCTTTGTGTCGAATCCTCTCAATGTATGATCCTTGGTTGAGCACAGCGGAGGAGCAGTCACGTTTCCTCATAAGGCAATGAACGATGCTGGAGGGCGGACACGCATTCCTGGTGATCCCCTGCGCTCTGTTTCCATTACCTTATCGAATACGAGTTCGTTGCTCGCTTAATGGACGTCATAGAGCTCGACATTTTAGGTGACTGGAGCACATCAAAAGGTAAAATACAAGGAAAGATACATGATGAATAATAATTACTTACGGAAATACGTTTATAAAGAGCTTAATGAAAATTCATGCGTGTGTTGTTATGATGATGCCTATAACAATTTCCGAACGTAGATGTATTTTGTGATTAACATTTATGGATGGAATAGGCCCTGTGTGTGTGTTTTAATATGACTGATGGATGCATATGATAATAATTCATGCAGCTAGTGTACAAAATAATGTTTAAATATACCAATATCCTTGTATCTCACCTAGGTTGTATGTCGATTTCTTATTTTTCTCAGAGGAGGAGGCAGGCCTATTCTGGCGACATCTATTAGGGCAATTAAATAACAACAACAACAACATCATAAAATTTACTTGTTCATTGCCCAGAAGAAAAAGGAAAGACATCCTCTATAAATAAATAATTTTGTTTCCTTCACAGTCCGTTACAAGATTGTAATAGATCACATGTTACAATTGCAATATATATTATACTCGCGATTTTACCAATCGAGTTGCCATGTTGCGCAACAGCGATGCATGGCGGACATAGGGTTGTCTTTTTCTCCATCATTTTTTAGAATGATTATATCCAGAAGATCACACCAATACCTATTACAGTATGATTATACACTCCAGGGGGGTGTTTCTCAAAGAATAAGATCGACTTTAAGTTGGACTTAACTATGGCAGGCCATTCATGCCACTGGTTGCTCTCACGATTGGTCTCTCAATTATGATCTTTAGATAATATATTTTTCTTCAATAATGAACTATCAATAAAGGTAAATTCTGTAGATTTGTGACCACGATTTGTACGTCCCTTGAGAAACCATTGCCAGGAATGGTTAGAGGTTATAGTGGTATCAACAGCCTGCCATAGTTAAGTCCAACTTAAAGTCCATCTTAGTCTTTGTGAAACACTCCCCAGTACTTGTATTCTTATTCTGTTTACAGTCCAGGCTCCTATTTTGTTTGAGTGATCCAGTATTAGAGTGTAACAAGCATGGTTTATTGTTATGAGACATGGCAGATAAAGAAGACGCTGAAAAACAACAATGCTCTAGCACAACATTACTGTCATTTTAACCCTCCCCCAAGAAAAACACAAAAGAACAAAATTGTGTATAGGTGGTATGAATTCATTATTATGTAATAGTTTGTCGTTTCTAAGGGAACCATTCCATACACGTTTCCAAAGTCCATTGGCCGTGTTTACGCTCCCTGTGGCCTGTAGACCCCCACAGAGCTGAAAAGGAAATCACTTTGTCGTTTACATATTAAGGTCTCCAGAGATTGCTTGTGCAAAGAAGAACCACGACTTCAAAATGTAAATATAGAGTGTGAACCATTCACACTTTAAAGATAATGCTGACTGCTGTCAATGTGATTTGATTGTGAAAGAAACAGTGTGGAAGCAACCAGGGAACGTCAATCTGGTTTGGGTAAAAATCGATGTATTGTATGACGATCTGAAATGATCAAAATTAAATGAGATTGACTCAATTGGGCTCAAAATCACATGTACTGGCTACAGAAATGGGTACATGGCACTTTATACGCAATCTAAGGGTTTCTCACAAAGACTAAGATCGACTTTAAGTTGGACTTAACTATGGCAGGCTGTTTATGCCACTGTTTGCTCTCCCCATTTACTGGCATTAGTCTCTCTTTTCATTTTTTGATAATTCATTATTGAAGGAAAAAGTATATGTTACCTAAGGTTCATAATGGTGAGAGCAAACAGTGTCATATGAACGGCCTGCCATAGTTAAGTCCAACTTAAAGTCGATCTTAGTCTTTGTGAAACACTCCCCTGGCATGAAATTTTGGTCTAAGCTATTTTGATGATTTCTTTCAGGGTATTTTTTTACCAAGGCAAGATTATTTTTCGGCTTTACCAGATCTCAACCTTACTTAAAAAACAAACGTGTCCAGAAAAGATTTTAAAATCATTACTCAGAACTATCAGGATAAAAGCTAATGATGAATGTATCGAATTTTTATTTCATATCTGAGACTCATTGCATTAATCCTCTTTGGTTTATCCTTTAAAATATAGAAGCATATACAAAAAGATGAATTTATTGACTAATGAAAATGATAATTTTATTTAAGAATAGTGTTTCATTGTAGAACATGTGTTGTGAGTAGTGCAAATATGTAAATTAAAAATCAAGAAATTGTTTATAAAGTTATGAAAACTAATGATAATGATATAAAAAAATCATGACTTGGATGTGTTATTCATTTGATGACACCAAACCACATTATACCTTAGTTATCCAGTCAGCTCCTGAGTGTGAACAGAGGAGGTGTGGTATTTTAACATGTTTTATGTGTGTTAATATGGAAGATTCTTATTAGCTTTTACCTCATTTATGTGGGAAGCAATTATCTTAGTTTATCTAACTCAGACAGTGCCTTTTTAAAGATTGGAAATATTTCGGCAAGCCTGTCGTCCAATTCGGACCGACAACACAACCAATCCAGAAGGGTTTAGTGCAGTGCCTTCCCCGTTGATATAAAATGAAGTCATACAATCTTATTTCAGTTATGGACTATTTTGTAATTTAACATAAGCTCGAAGAACTGCCATGTTTGGAACGCCAGTTGCGGATTTAGGGGGAGGTGGCACAACCGGCAAGTGCCCCCTTTTATTAAAAGGGGAAGTCCAATCTGATATTAAGTTGGGTTTAATAGAAGTAGAAAACGAGAGAAACACGTCAGCAAAAGCCAATTAAAAGTGAGAAAGTTTAATATTTGAAGGTGCGACCAGGCAATCACAAAATTGGCAACTCTCTTACGTATCTTACGAGGTCCCCTCTCATTTGCCCTGTATTACAATTTTTTAATCATCCAGTAATAACTAAGAAAATGAAAGTTAAGAAGTTTTCTGTACAGAGCAAATTTGTGGAGGAGCTCGCAAAATAAGTAACAGTGTTGCCAATTTGTGTTCCACAAATGACAACTTCGAAAATTAAAAACTTTCCTATTTTATAAAATCGGATATTGTTAAACTAATGTTTCTGCTTTTATTTAAACCAAGATGATATCAGAATGGAATTCCCCTTAAAAAGTCAAATGGCATATCTTCTCAATACACAAGTCCGAAATTGTGTCCTCATTTTATATTTGGGGTAATAACCAAACTTTTCCGGTTTGTCAGAGATTTTTTTCTTATACTAAAAAGTCCTTAAAATCAAAACGACTGTGCTTTTTCTTATTAGCAAATACTCTCTATTGCGAAATCCTGGATCCGCCCCTGAAAAATACCAAGATCGCTGCCTTTTGTGGTCGTCCAAAAGATATACACTGCCAAGGAAATACCTGTCTGTGTTTTACAAGCCGATGCGTTTATTTGACACCGTGACTCTTTAACAGTCCTAAATCCATTGGGATGGGGGCTAAAGAGAGGGGGAAAAAGTTCGTCGATATAAACGCCCCTATGGAATTCGAATGAATGACATTCATGTTGTGGTGTTGATTGATCCATTGAACAATTGAATGTTTTATGAGCTGCACGGAGACATTGATGATGTGTGGGACTGCACGTATGTTTGACGAGGGTGAGGTCGTTTAGCCCACTTTCTCTGAAACTCAAGAAAATTATAAATATACCTGTACGTGTGAATAATTCATATTCAGGTCAGTCCCTGGTGAGTTTACCTCCCGCAAAGCCACTTCAGATAACGGAAACAAAGTTAGGAATGCTAAGAAGCTCTATGGGAGGAATTTCATAAGAAAGATTTTTTCTTCTCAATATTAGATTTATATATTTGTATGACCCAACGGTTTTCATTGGTTCTCATTGAGGTCCGACTCCAAAAAAACGAGTAAACCTTTTTACAGGCATTCTAATCACGAGAAAATATTATAAATATATAACACGATCTTAGAGTTTAAAACATAGAATAGAAAATAAGTAAACCAGGCAATTTTCTAGCCATTTACATTAACCTTCTGCGTCACCTTCTGAAATATGCAAACATTATAATGACATGTATTAACACCGGACATGGTTTATGCAGTTTAATGTCCAATGCATATCCCTTTTATCGTTTATACTATTTGCTGACGACATCAAATATATAGAACTGGTTTAAAATTAATAGATCATCTCTTATTATTATTAATAACCCTACTCGGAATTCATTAAACTAAATCCTAAATCATTGATTCTGCATAAAGCAATAAGACGTCATGTTCCAGATTTATGGAATGCACTCCCAGACTCAATAAAATCATGTAAACCCAAACATTATTTGAATTCATACGAAGAAAGCATTTCTATCAAAGTATATTGTTTGATCTTTTCCGTATGTTAAATTAATATTCAATATCATTTTCAGATCCTTATAAAACATCCATCACTATATTCTATAACTCCCGTATAACTTATATAAGTTTTCATTTTCATTTTCACCATCATCATTTTCATCAACATCATCACCTTCACCAGTTTTTGTTGTAATTTTACCTTTGTTATCATCACCCCTACCCCTCCGGGCTATCATACTATCAAGCAATCGCTTATTGCAATAGCCCATCTTCTTCTCCAACTTTCTTGTTGAATTATTCTTGGTATTGTGTTATGTCCTTATTTCGTATTAGTATATTGTATACACAATCAACAAACTTGTTATATTGCTGAAATGGAATTTGATTTATATGTTGCAGAAGAAAATTAATTCAATTCAATTCAATTCAAAATATTATTTTTATCTTTTCATTTTTGTTTCATCTTATTTAAGGTCCTTCACTACAATGTCTGTTCAGGATGTCATCGATGCTATAAACGAAGGCTCGACAGCGGAAGAGATCAAACATTTAATCAACGAGTACAAGATCGATGTTGACGAATCCGTGGGCGAGCTACGATTACGTGCAATCCATCATTCTGTATTCAAAGACAGACTGGACTGCGTCAAGCTTTTCCTCAGTCATGGATGTGATATCAACGCACGGGACCAGTGCGGCTTCACGCCTTTACACATCGCCGCAAGGTACAACCGTGCCGACATGGCGAATGAATTGATTACGCTCGGTGCGCATATCGATGCGGAGGATTCTCTAGGGTGCGCGCCACTTCACCATGCCTTGCAGAAGGGTCACGTCAACTGCTCCGAGATACTCCTGCAACATGGAGCAGAGCCGAACACGTTCTATAAGACGATCGGGTATGAGATCCATGCCTTACCCGGGATATATTCAGACTGCTTAGAGTTGTTGCTAAGCTACGGTGCCGATCCAGATGTTCGAGATACGCAAGGGTTCGTACCGTTACATCACGCGACGCGAGCGCGGAATAAACTCTATGTCTACATTCTTCTAAAAAATGGCGCAGACCCTGATGTACTGACGCAGGCTACATCACCTGAGTTGCAAGGCAAGACAGCATTGCAGATTGCCGTCTTTACTCCCTGCAAGAGCATCATTGAGCTCTTGCTTCTCTATGGCGCTGATCCAAATTGCAAGGACGAACATCGCAACACACCACTTCATCATGTGGCCGTCCGAGGCGATATCGAAATCGCTAAATTGCTCATAGAGCACGGCGCCATTCTCACTGTGCGTAACTCGCTTCGGTATCATCCTCTTCACAGAGCATGTGGAGCTGGGCCCAGTCCAGAAATGATCGAACTGCTCCTCGAAAATGGTGCTTTCGTCAACTCAACAACGTCACTTCTAGAAACACCAGCAAAGTGTTTGCTTTTCTATTGGGAACAGACCAACGAGGATACCAACAATAATAGTGACAGTGAGGACAAACCCGAAATGAGAGACCGAGACGATCGATGTGTCCAACAACTGTTGAGCCTTCTAGACTATGGAGCACGGATTACAGTTAGCAACCGTCAACTCGACCCTTTCAGTGTTCTTAAGCTATTGCCGTCTTTCTCAATGATGAAACACACACGTTACTTGTTGCTGGAAGCCTCTGTGGACACCAACCTCCTCAACCAAGTAGGCAAGATACCCAAGGAATACAAGACCGCAGAGTTCCAAGACCTTTTGGGGAGAGCGACCAACCCAGTTTCGCTTCGCCAGGCGTGCAGACGAACCATCAGGAAAGTACTAGGAAAGAGAAATCTCCCAGAGGCAATGAAAAAGTTGCAGGTGCCGGTCATCTTGCAGGCGTACTTGATTTTCCGATAATATTAGATCAATAACAGAATTGCATATCAAGAATCTGCTAGGAAAATAATCGTGATAATATACAAGTGGAGACAAATGTGAAGCTTAATTCTCAACACAGACATAACAGAAGGCAAGATTAGATGCCTGATGAATACATAGCCGCAGAGTTCCAAGACATTTGTGCCTGCACCAGATTTCACTGCACCAGGCGTGCAGACGAGCCTCCAGGAAAGAACTAGGAAAAAGAAATCTCCCAGAGGCAGCGAAGGAGTAACAGGTTCCGGCTTTCTTGCAAGCGTATTTGATTTTCTGATCATATTAGGTCATGATTATGAGATTTCGCAGTCTAATATTGAATACCAATGGGCCCGTAATAGATTTATTGATGAAAATGAGACTATATCCGACTATGGAACACTTATGTACAGCATTTAAAGAAAACAAATGTTGTTATTCAAAACAAACGAGTGCTTCATATCTTCTCTCCTTATTGTTACATGTAAGATATTTATTTTATGTATTAAAGTATTAAATTCTTGGTCTGAGACCGTACTATACCCTGTGAACGACAATATACCAGTGTTATAATGGAAAGAATAAGCACATCGTGATAGGTGTTCTTTTTAGTGGATCAAGTTACAATTTCTTTTTATTTTCTCACCGATTAACAAATTGAATAAAGATTGAGAAATGGTAACTCTTGCTTAGATCTAGAGATCATAATTTACAGATTTAATTTAGTTGAATTCTATACAGCAGCATTTAGGATATATCTGCAATAAAATAAAAATAACAAACAACAAAGACAACGAAAAAAACAAAACAAAAACAAAAAAGCATATTAAAAAAATGCACGACAAAAAGTCAAAAGAAAGAAAAAATAAATGTCGATAAATTGAACTTGACATGCATTTTCTGTCCTCGGGCCTCTGTGTCAGTATAAATGCTTTGGTGGCAGCTGTGACGAAGTAAGTGTCAACGATAACAAGAAAAGTACATGCCCAGGGTAACTCCCCTATGGCTTACGACCTTCAGTCTCTTCAGTCGTAGGACCGACATCTGACTTCAACTATAGTGGATTGTGTTCCTGCTTATTTTTTTTCTTCTTGATATGTACTCTCCCCAATATCACTGACCATTTCACACCTTTAATTAACAGATGCAAAGTATTAGAGGTGGAGAATAGGAGAAATAGAGTGAGAGAGAAAGGAGAAACGAGAGAGAAAGAAGAGAGGTAGAATGAGTGACAAGTGGAGAGAAAGAGCGACAGAAAGAGAAAAAAAGAGAGAGAGAGAGAGAGATCATCATCATCACAAGACATCAAAACATGGAAAGAAAGAGATTTCAAGTATGCCAAGAAAGGTGGACTAGCTGTAAGGAGACTGTTCATCTACGTCACAAGGTCATAATATTGGCGGATCAAAGGGGGTACGCCCCCAGCCTATAAGGAAAAAAAAAACACTGTTAAAGAAGGGGGAGGAAAAAAAGCCTGATCTAATAACTTTTTTTGCTTGTTTGGAACATCAACAATTTGACGAACTCTTTTTTCTGTCACAGAATTTTAGATCTTGCGCCCCTCCCATTTGCTAAAGAAGCCCGGACCAGCCACTGCACAATACATCATATCATATTGAATATTGAATATTATATTGAACACGAACCTGTCAGCGTCACATCAAGTGTCGCCCTAAACCTCTCTCGAGTGTAAATTAATTTAAACTACGTGTTCAATTACCCTTTCTCTAAAGGGAGTCAAATCACAATGTAACAACAATATATTCTTTTCGGGGGCGATGAGGTATAGAAGAGAAATGCGACATCTGCCTGCGTGAGTATAGAGGGTAGAGGATAGAGAATAGAGAAAGAGAGAGAGAGAGAGAGAGAGAGAGAGAGAGAGAGATGGAGGTGGAGAGAGGGAGATATTTCAATAAAAAATATTTCAAAGTGTTATTACACACATTTTTATTTTCAAATATATAGTAGGCCGATATGCGGCGTTATATTCTCCAAAGCTTGCAACAAAGAAAACCATAGAATAAAAACGTTTGATATAAATGCTATTTTAAATACATAGGTGCCCACGAAGTTTAAACCTCTTTTTATGAAGTGAACTATGATTGATTCTCGATAGATAGAGTTTACATCTTCTCAGAACTTTATTGATCATAGAGATTGATCAATAAAGTTTCGTCTAAAGAGAAATTAAAATTATTGTCATAACTGTATCATGAAAAGAGGTCAGAACAAATCATTCAAAGTATTTGGGTAAAGGTGTAGTAAAGACAATACTCGAACGATGTAATAAAAATAGTAATTTTAAAGATATACGAGGGTAGTCTCTCCTTGCACACTACAGAACGTTTGGTACGGTGTAGTAAAGACAATACTTAAAGAATGTAATACAAACGGAGATTTTAAAGATATAAAAGGGTATTCTCTCCTTGCTCACTACAGAACGTGTCTGGAGAAAGAGGAAAGATAAACCACAATTTTCCCTTCAGAGGAGAACAGAAGCATCTTCAAGAACTTACGTATACTTCAGGCTTGTTCCAACAATGAGGGCATGCAGCATTGAGAATGGTCTCGCTGAAGTCGGGTTGATTTAACATACATCTGTCATGGACCATGTTAACTCTCTTCTAACGAGAAGTGAAGTCAGCAAGCATTTTTCTCACGACATTTTCACCATTCTACAGACGCGCGGTGTCCCTGTGGAGATGTGCTGCACCACCAAAGATCGGATGACACATTGAATTTGGAGCAACAAATGAAAGAAATAAGTTTTCTCATGCATGATGTATTCCCACTTTAACATCAACCAGTTCTTCTCTTTTTGTCAGTCAGTCAGTCTGTCTGTCTCTTGTTACGAATCTTAACTATTGTCAATCATACATATTTATAATCATGTTAATGTATGCTCATGCGCGTGAGTTATCAGTTGGTGAATAGGAGATTCAATAAACCAGCATAGTTGTGGTCAAAATTTACTAGCTTTTTGTTGATATTTTTCTGTTTTGAGCATTCATGTGATTGTGTGAGGTGAGAAAAGGATCCTTACACAAAGTAGAACCATATCGCCATAATACTCGGTCTTTCTGTATGTCTCCCTTTTCTCCCTTCTCTCTCTTGTTCATATATGAGGTGGTCCGATTTTTTAAAACCCCATTTCATCTCCGTTTTAATTTTGTGTTAAACATCCCTTTGATAAGTTGTTCATCACATCTATCATGTCGATCTTTCCGTCATACACCATATTATTATTTTGTGAAAAAGTAGAACTGATCAACGTAAAACTGATTAAAAAAAATAGAAACACAAATAAGATGACCACAATATGGCCAAGACTCTAGAACCAAGATATACTGGGATTGGTGACGCTCAGGGGCGTCCCAAAGTCATTCTGAATAGGGTCATTTGACGAAATTCGCTGACAAGTAAGCCACGGACGTTTCAACAAATAATAAAATAAAAAAATGAATGAATAAATAAATGATACAAAAACCCAACTAAAAAAAACAAAAAAATAAATGAATATACATACAAATAAATATATCCTCAGATGTTAGCATTTCTTGAAAAGAGGAATTTCCAAATCTTCCAACCTTGCCAACTTCAGTTTCAAATGTGGGGGGGGGGGGGGAGGGGGGGGGGGGAGTCGAATCCCCAAACGCCCCTTCAGCGAGTCTCTGATAATGCCATCTTACCCCTCGTTGGTAATGCATCCTCCCTGTCTACCAAGTCAGAGTGGGGAGCGTAAATGAGAGATGACGAGTCAAATTGGAGGATTCATTTCTTTTCATCAAGCCTTAATTCTCCAGGCAGAGTATATGCCAAGGGAATGTTGGATCTAGGGCTTGGGAATCAGTCATCTGTAAATCCGCATCTATGCCATTCCTGATGTCGCTAGAACGTTTTAATTTGATGGAAGATGCAGACCGTGTCCTTGTAGGCTAGGGGTGGGGATTATTGGGATTAAGTTTTTCTTATAATGTTCTAACGTTTGAAATTAATTAGAAGAGCAGAAGAGCTAGGTTAAAGTAATAGAATTTTCGACGACAACACAGATTTTCTGACACTGCAATTCTAAGTAGAGGGGCAGGGTGAGGTGGGGGTGGGGGGGGGGGGGTAGACACACCCTCTCCCAGCGATGCTTAGTGGTTTTATCTTGTAACATCTATTCTCCTACATTGTAGGCATTTTTGTATTCCATCCTCATCATAATAATAATAATACTAATAGGCATTTCTATAGCGCCATCTATCTAGATCATTCTATTCCGAGGCACATTTTTTATTACCCCGGCTTTAGCAAGAAAAAAGGGGATTTATCTCAGAATATCATCATCAAATGCTATCGGGATGGGTAAAATGCAGTACCGCAACGATGGTACACCCCTCTGATATCCTATTTTACCATTATAACATGCCTACCATTGTATCATGCGACATAGCATATAAATGTTCATTTTGAATAACCCAGTGTTATTAGAGCGGAAATAATTCGTTAGTAAATTCCTGTGCAGAATTTAAACAAAATTAAGATTGACGTTAATTCCCAACCCCCGTTCCTTGTTTACCAGTCGTCCTTATATGGTTTTAAAATTGTATTTTCTTTCGTCTCGCCTCAGCCCTCTAAATGCGCTGGAATAACTGTTACCGAAGTCTGAAGTATCGTAACACGGGAATAAATTCAGAAGAAGCGACGAAGTTACAGCTCACGTCCAGGCCAAACAATCAGCCGAAACAAGACGAAATAGGAACTGACAACCAATCTATCTGAGCTAGACGCTCTCCTCAAGTGATATCAATTGAACGGAATATAGAACGTGACGGCATACAATAACACGCTTTGCACGTATTTGTTATGGAATTCCATCACTTTGGCGGGGTAGGGGGGCATCATGACTTGCATACTGTGACAATGTGGGGGAGGGGTAGGGGTGGGGTGGGGGTGGGGACTGATCCTCATTTAAAGCCTTTGCCTTCGCGTACCCCCATGCGCATGCCAAGTTATTCAGCTTTATGTATTTTTCTGTTCACTATGCCCACAATATTTCCCCCCTGTTTTTAGATTTAGACCTACCAGTACCAACACATCCGGTTTTTTAAATCCTAGTGTAGACACTGTGACCTTTACAGTTTGCTACTTTACCCATTGATTACATTATAAATTATTCATACCATTATTAAGTTTTGTGATTTTTAAAGTATTTTTTCACAATTTACGTTTTTTGGAAACATGAGATATTCAAATTTACGTTTAAAAGTATTCTACATAGGCCTCAATTCAAACAGTCAAAATTTCAAAGAATAATGTGATAAAGGTATTCGATTTTTAAACGATTTATTAGATGATCAAGGACACATCTTAGCAAGAGAAGAGTGTGAAAAAAGTTTTCAATCAAAATACAGTTTCTTCATTATTATGCACTCTGTCAAATAATTAAATGCAAATACAAGTCCCAATTGGAAAGTTGTAATATGAAGGTAAATGGACCATTGTGCCCTGCATATATTTCATGCTTGTTGAAAGATGAAAAAGGATGTAGACATATTTATCAAATTATGTTAAAAGAAAAGGATGAATATTTGAATAAATTATGTAATAGATGGCATGCAGATGGTTTATTATTTGATGATAAATATATGCAATATTATTTCAGGATTATGTTTCGCTGTACAACGCATACAACAGTTCGGTACTTTCAGTAGAGACTTTTGAATAAGATACTATATTTGAATAAAGATCTTGTGAAAATTAACATAATTTTAAATAAGAACTGTTCCCTTTGTGGAAGAGAAGAAGAAGATATGGTACACTTTTTTTTACTCCTGTAACGTGACCAAATTGATTTGGAGTTGTTTGACTGACTGGTTAACTATTGTAACACGCTGTAGAATAAAACTGTCCTTAATACATGTTTTGTTAGGTTTTATTGAAAAAAGAAATGATGCTTTAAACTGTATAATTCTACGGGTTATAGTCTTCTCTTAATCAGAACACTGTGCGCTTAGAAACATCAGTACTAAGCGCCTAATAAATGTTATGTATTATTATTATTATAATAATTTGGACTAAACAACAATTATATTTTTCTCGAATACAAAAGTCTGTACCGTCCTTTCGGACAATAAAACAATATATCAAGAATAGTTACACAAATGAGAGCCAAGTTAGTATATTCGCTAACAAAACTGACAAATTCGATAAAAAATGGATAAATTTTGAGAGGATTTTGATCCTTTAATAGGAGTATATTGAATTTCCCCCATCATTTTCAGTCATGATGTTGCATTCTTTTTTAATTTTTGTTTTTCTTTCCTTAATCTACATGTATGTTCTGTATATACAGTATTATGGTTGATATTCGTTATGTACATGTATATTATATTTTGAAATATTATATGACATTCATTAGAACATGTGTTCAAATATGTTATCTTGAGATTTATTTTCAATAAAATGGCCTGTTGGAGGGTCAAAAAAAATGGGGAAAAAAAAATCATTCTATAGTAACAAAAAACACAAAACACATCAAATTTGCAAGGGGGTATAAACAAAAAAAATAAAGGGATAGTTGAGTTCTGTTGCAGAGGGTGCTACACAAAATAATTTGTTTTGTGAGATAATGAAAAAATTAGTGTCAAATTTGAAAGAACATACAATTTAAATGACAAAATCATCTTCGTTTGATCAAAATCAGTTCAGAGACGGCTGAAATATCCATAAATATAACGATTTCTAATATAGGATTTCCCGACGAAATTCGCGAGTCTGTCATTCGAATTGATTTTTTTGCATTTAAGTTAGCGCAGATCGGCTTTGCCATGCCAATTATCATTCAATTTTCCCGTTTTGGTATTTAATTTAGGATTTTGGTCGAAGGGTTTCATAGATCTGTCATTTAATTTAGAAACTGCTCAACTAGCATTCAAATTAATCGTCACTTGTCGAGGCGTCATTTTTATCATTCAAATTAACACCTGTCATTCGTATTCGAATTATGTTTATTCAAGTTGGGAATGGTAGGGGAAAGAAATGCAACACACGTTTAGAGTTTTTTTTAATGCAATTAAATGCATGATTTGCCATTAGGGTCTTTTCTGTTATTCCATTTATTAATTTTGAGGACAATGCATATGGGTGTAGTCAGACATTAGGTAAAGAAGGGGCGAAATCAAGGGATATGGCATTTCTGCACGGACATGTTCATATACCCCGGAAAAGTGATAATACAAAAACACCTACCCCAGTCACACTATTGTACCCTTCCTCCATAATGAAATTGTGATAAATTTATGATGAAACACAAGACAAACAACTTCCTTAGATGAAAATTTACAAAAATATTGAGACAATCAAGTCCGTAGATGTAAGTCGTTTTTTTCTTAACAATCAAACTTAAAGGATGATGAATATCTGATAAATCTAAAAGTATGTAAAGAGTATAAATGCAAGAAAATAAAATATGATGAAATACACATGAAAAAACAATCTTGAAAGAAAAAGAATGAGCTATAAATATGTGTAATAAACGAGAAATGTATATTGACCATTAATTTTAGTGCACAAAGTGCTAATTTGAATGCTACAAATAAATTCGAATGCTAAAAGTACACCTTCGCGATTTCAGAAATCGTGTTGCGCCAAATCGAATGACCAAATAGCGAAAGAAGCACACTATTAATTAATTTGAATGAAATATACATAGATTCTAACGAAAACTTCATACACTGTTTTTTGCATTTTTTTTTCCTTAAATTTATGGAAACTGCCCCCTACTCTAGCCCCCGCTGCGTACAGTCATGGTTCAGTGACAAAGCAATGGCCTCGTAACTGTGAGGCCCCAGGATCAAAACCGTGTCGATGTGCTATTTTAGTGCCCTTTTGTGGGGCATTAATCCTCATTACTGTCATTTATGACTTGAGAGCGTAGGTCCCCTAGTTAATAAGCATAGTAGCATACACATGCTTTAGCAGTTCCGCAAAACACACATTGGCAAATTATTATTCAATAATATCTGAGAATGTATACTATTATCTATATCTATTATTTTTAAATAATTTTTAAAATAATTCCATAAATTGAGGTAAAACTAAAGTATTCCACCTTTATGAGCGACAGTGTAGATTTGAAAACTAGAAAAAGGAATATAAACCCAAGATATATCTGACATCACTAAAACCGTCGAATTTGAACGCAAGACAAATTAATTTAAATGACAAACTCGCGAATTTGGCCCGAAAATCCTATATTAGATAATTTGAAAAAGCCGTTGAAAAAACGAAATAGCGCCTTTTACGTCGTATTTCAGCCAATGCCGATGTTGGCTTTTTTGGTTGGCATTTTCGTGTTGGTTATATTACGCACCAGCCGGCCCATGTGTTGTTATTTTTAATTAAATAATGAATTAACGGTCACTGTATGATCGTATTGGCTAAATTTCACACATTTCGGGGTCTAAAATTACCTTCATAGCAATTTTAGGTTCTAAAAGGGCACTATAAATGTCATAGATAAGAACAAGAGCAATAACCATGCACTTTGAAGGCATTTGCGGTCTGAAAACAGAACTCAACTTTCCCAGGGAACGGAGCAATGTCTGTCACATCGTAATAAGGGTTTGCGACTCCTGCAACCCTAGCCAGCGACCCAATGGTTATCGTTTAGCAAAGTGCACTACTGCCCTCTAGTGAGCATTTTATACAAAGATGAAATCTCTGCTTCCAACGCAAGGGAACTCACCCACAATGTAATTAAGCATAAACTTAAATATTAAAAAAAAAATACAAACAGCCCCTACTTATTGATCGCTAACCAGAAAGCTACACAAAACTCTGCATTGGTACTTTTTACTTCAGTAACAGTTATGTGTACGCCGACTTCTACAATTTCCTTAATATCCGTCCATGTACCATTACTTCATTAAACATGTATTGTCAAGACTCCCTCCAAACAAGAAAGACAGGAAAAAGTAGTGTTCAATATTAATTTATCGAACCATTGACCTAATGTGATTTTAATCTTAATTCCTTATAAACCGTTTGAATGCCTCTAATTTCCAGGTCATACACAATATTAAAAATGTACCAGCATTTCATTTTCTTAGGGACTCAAAGAATCACTGGATGGTCTTTATATAAGGGTTAATCAATAAAACGAGATATAAGTTAATTGGGACAAAGTAGGTTTAATAACAGTAAGGGTATAATGATGCGTGCAATATAACGAATGAGCCGCTTGTAGTTACATTATTAACATATAAGAATATTAAACAATATCGTTTATACAGATACTGAAATACAGATGACCGCAAGTTCGAAGCACGTATACATTTATGTTTTTCAGTTATATGAGAGATTTTGCCCAGCGGCAAAAGGTGTTTGTAAGTGCGAGCTGGCAAAGAATGGAGAAAGAGAGAGAGAGAGAGAAAGAGAGAGAGACAGAGAGAGAGAGAGAGAGAGAGACAGAGAGATGGATATAGATAGAGATAGAGAGAGAGATAGAGAGAGAGAGAGATAGAGAGAGATGACAATATGACACAAAAAGAAATACAGATAGAAGAAAATAAAAAGAGGCAGATTGTAAGACAGAGAGGGAGAATAGAAAGAGAGAGGAATCGTATAAATATTCGTACTCAAATAAGTACAAAGAGAAGGAAAGAAGACACTTTATGATACATGTCTAGATGAGTCAAAGTCTAGTTGATACAGCACGGGAGCTTGGATCAGAGGTTCGCGTTTCGAGTCCGCGGTGATTAAGTTCTTCAATTGTCACTCTCAATCCCAGTGTACCCGATTAATGGGTTGTAGGAAATAATTCATTGGCTGCTTTCAGGGCTCTATAGGACAGCTCAATTGAATGCTGAGCGATATTATACAAACATTGACTGCTCATGAGGATAATGGTGGAAATTATCACTCCCAAGGTGGTGTTTATACCGGCCCTTCTATTCCATTGGATGGTTATCGATATGATTATTAATACATGTAGTTATTCTTAAAGGCGCGATAGCTCAGTCGGTAGAGCAGTGGTCTCGTAATCCGGTGACCCGGGTTTGAAACCAGGTCGATGCGCTAGTGCCCTTTGGTAAGGCATTAATCCTCATTACCAGGTCCCTCGGAGAGGACCTAAAGCCGCCGGCCTTCCGGATGCTTACTAACAAGCATTTATGCTTTCTTAGCAGTCAGGTAAAACAACCACCACCACACACAAATCTTCTTCAATCCAAAAGAAATTTACATAGACATATCTTTGCAGTATTACAAAATATAGCATTTCTCCAAACGGTGAGTTGAAACAAATTTTGTTTGCACTCAAAACACGTAGCACGTAATGCATGGCAATCGATTTGAAAAGGAGATAGAGAGGACGTATACCTCCTCACAAAATTGCTATTGAGCACGTTCATGCCCTTGAGCACACACAGCCTTGTTTTGAGGGAAACAATAATCTTTGCTAACACTTATAATTTCCTATGTTGTTTCCTTGGTATTCTGTTTCAGAAATGATTTGTCGAAATGTCCAGTTCTGGTCATGCGATTGCATTGTGAAAGAAACGTTGTGGAATTGATCAGAAAATGTTGATCATCTAGCATATAAGTATTGGTGTGTACTGCAAGGTTCTGGAATCATCAAAATAATAAGAAATTTGGCCCAGTCTCGGTAAAGTTACAAGCACTGCACACAGACATATGTATATGGGACTACGCGATATCTATCCAGGCCGGATAGATATGATAATTTACCAAATATATTAATTAGTAGGCGGTTTCCCAGCAAAATTGTTATCATCACGTATTAGTCAAAACATATTCTTTCACATGGTTGGTAATAAGAGCTTCTATTTCACTTTTTGAGAGGGGGGCGTTTCCAAAACTTGTCTATACCTTTAAAGGCATTGTTTAACAATGCCTAATCTGAGATGCATGGCCCTACGTGTTATCAGTGTCTGTGATACGGTATAATATTGAAGCTCTAACAAAATTGCGCTTCAGAAGAATGACTATGAAGTCTTTCAAAAAATTACAAATCTTTGAGTGACCGGTTTTACCATTCTCATTTCCCCAATAGATTGTAATGTTATAAACACCGTTAGGAAAACGAATTCTGAAATTTCTTATTAAAATGATAGATATCTTGATAATCAGAAGGTCGATTGGCTCGTAAAAGTCAAAGGATTCATGTATGCCCTAAAGGTTTATAATTATGATTGCAGCATTAGCTAAATCCAGGAGTTTTTTTCAAAGAATCTGAGGCAAAGTTACCCAATGCCTTGATGACAGGTAAACGAAATCAGATACATGATAATAGAGTTTTTAATTTAGAGATATGAGAACACGAATGCAAATTTCCCAGATGAACTTTGAAAGTAAATGTTATTGCGATGTAATTAATGTGTAATTTAGGTGAAAACATTGGGCAATTTTTCCGTTTCGACCTTTTCAAACAGTGTATGTCCAATACATTTCAAACGTTTACCACTGGGCCTGTTCTCTAAAAGGATTTTCCTGATGTAGTGAAACTTGTTACAAAGGTCGGACGGCCCTTTAAAACGAAACGAACAACACAATTACATTATTATATTTATGCTTTTGGTTGTGTTCATGACTTTGAACATTCCAGTTCACGTTTGTCTTCCGTCAAGGGGAATATTGGCGACACGTGAAGTGGTAAATATCTATAGAAATATCATCATATATTACATTTTTTATATGAAATAATACACCAATGACGGTAAAAACTATTAAAACGTATAACAATTTCGCTTTAAAGCCCCATTGCGCTACCTATAGCCCTCTATAAAGCAAACAATGCCTAAGCGGTGCCCCCATGGCCTCCTTTTGTTAATTGAGAGCTGATTTTATGAGATAACCTCCTGTCTATGACAACGCAGGGGGGTCTAATCCCGCATGGCCAAACTAGTGCAGATGGACTTTAAGATTTTTCAAAAGCATTTTATGAAAATATTACTTATTTTATTTTATGTTAACAACTATCTTTAAAATTTGTAAACTTCTCAATATTGTATATTCCGAATAAAAGTATTTATTTAATTACAACAAACAAAGATATTGATGTTGTCGTCTCAACTTTTATAAAAGAGAATAGAACAGTACAGCATGATATTGTTCATATGTTTGAATGAATACAGTTGTAATTGCGAAATTACTTTAAAATATTTTGATTACAAATGTTTAAAACTGTAAAGCTACTCGGAAGAGAGAAGCAAGGGAGAGAAGGAGGGGGGGGGGGGGAGTGAGAGAGAGAGAGAGAGAGAGAGAGGGAGAGGGGGGATGGAGAGATAGAGAGAAATAGAGGGGGTAGACTTTCCGTGTCGTGTTTGCAATAAACGGTAATTGCATATTTCTTTTCGGTCTCAAATTCTTTTTGCGTTTCACATTTTATTGCCAGAAACTACACTCCAATAGCGAGTATTGCAATTTCGAATCTTGTTTAAAGCATACAGCAACTTGAATAATAATAATAATAACCAATCTAGTGTTATTTTGTTTTCGCATCCGGTGTAACTTGTTTATTGTGATTGCAAGCAATATATATTTCAATTGTGTGTCATCCTAAATATCGTTTCTTTGTTTGTGTCCTTTCATATTAAAAACAGGGGACCTCCTGAATAATAATACAAGGCCCACACTTTACTTGTAAACATCAGGCATGGACTCTTCAGAGCTGAATAATTATTCCACATACATTGATGTTAAACCGTTTCGCTAGCAATCTTTGACCACGAGGCGTTCTCGTTACTCAAATGACAAACGCTATCATTACACAGCCGTTCGGGTTTTTACTCAACCAGTTAAACAAACTTCACCGCTGACTCCGGGCTCTGCATTTAGACATAGGTATCTTTTCTTACACCATTCCCTATGTATTTCCACGTGTTTGTCACGCAACACCAAGTAGTAATACTATAATGTTAAAGGTGTTTGGTTATCTCAACGGGTTTGCCCTTACCGATATAACGTCTTACTTTGACAAGAAATTGGTTTCCAAAGAAGCACCGGACACACCGATATCTGGAAATATGATATATGAGATAGCTCCCGGGCACGTACATTGACACCTTCAATCAACTAATTACCATTCAAATCTAGTCACTCACTTGCAAGTCATGAAATTAAAATTGATAATATCCCGCAGGCCCACGTATAACATCTCGTGTTTGTTTGTTTCATATTGTTTAACCACCGTGACCACTTATTGATCACGCGATACGAGCAAACTATATAATGACATATCTCTAGGTAACAATAAAAAAATAAGTGGGTTGACTTCTTCAACCATAGATTCATATGACCAATTTATTACCATATTCTCTCTTTCTTTGAATGTGTAAAGTTTCTTATAGATTTCTGAAATATGAACAGAAGTTTTACGGGGGAAGCAAAAGCTGACAGGAAGAATTGACACTTAATACCAAAAAGCGTGGTTTGGGAAAAAGGCATTATTTCAAATAACAATTTTCGAATCAGTACTATTAATAAACAAGTTACAAAAGTCAAAGGAGGCTGTATTTTTGCGGTCGTCACTGGTTTATTTTTGCTTAAAGGGAGTTCTTGTTTCAGACCGTAAATGTCTTCAGAGTGCATGGCTATTGCTCTTATTCTTATTTATGACAGTTCTAGTGCTCTTTTAGGACCTGAAATTGCTTTTTGACTTCAAAATGTGTGAAATTTAGCCTATACAATTATACCAATTAAGCTCCACTTTCAAAAAATTAAGATGACCGTTAATTAATTTTGGTAGTGCGTATTCTAACCAACAAGAAAAAGCCATCAAAAAGCCAACAGCGGCATTGGCTGGAATAAAACGTATAAAGCGCTATTTCGTTTTTTTCAACGGCTGCTTCATTATTATCGAATATTTGTGGGGCACCACAACTATTAGAAATGGTTATATATATGGATATTTCAGCCGTCTCTGAACAGATTTTGATCAGACAAAGATGATTTTGTCTATTTAATTGTACGTTCTTTTAAATTTGACATTCGGTTTTTCATTTACTAACAATTTTTTTTCTTTCTGAAGCGCCCTTTTCAACAAAACTCGACTATCCGTTTAAAAAAGAAGAAATGTAATTACAAGAATTAAAGTATAAAGATGAAAATTTACGATCTAATTTCATGTTACTAAACTAATTATTCTCACTATTGATTATTACGTCATTTCTAAAATACGTGCTTTTAAAAAGAACAAATTAAACCTCATGCATTCTTACCCCCAAAATTTGAATATTTAACTTTTTTTACCTCTTTTCATGAAATGATTGTTATAGTAGTATGGTTTGTAACTTTGTTTAATCTAAAGAGTCATGAAGATAGATCATTACAGTTTTGAGAACCTGACGATATAAACTTTGTCTATCAAAAATATAAATACAGTCTCAATCATTTTAATGAAAAGAGGTAAGAGAAACATTAATCAAATGTTATGGGTACGGTGTATATTTCAACCATGAACAGATTCCTCCCCTATGTTATTATAATCTGTATCGATGATGCAAACATTTTGTATTATTAATACGATGGGATGTGTTGCCTGGCAACTTGCGGATGCGGCATATTCACCCGCCTATATCCCCGCAGGGTATTATGTCTATATTTCAGAAATAAATGAGAAAATTATATTAAAAAGAGCTTTATTAATTGCCCCATTCTCACTTCCATTTACCCTATAATGACCCGGTTTTGAAGAACGGATACCACATTATGATATTTTGTCGCCATTGCGCGCCAGAAGTGTATGGTATCATTACACATACCACAGGGCATTATATCTTTTCAACTTAAGACGTTCAATTTCAGCCCACATATTTTTTCCCAGACTGAAAAAGTAGAGGGAGGGAGAGGGGGTATAGGAGAGATATAAAGAAAAGATAAAACGAGAGTTACGAATGCCAGAAACATAGACATGATAGACAAGGTTACAGATGAAGAAACAGAGTGAGAGGGATGGAGTGAGAGAGAGGGATAGGGGAGGGAGGAAAGGAAGGAAGAAAGGAAGGAGGGAGGGAGGGAGCGAGAGAGAGAAAGATATAGAGAAAGAGAGAGAGAGAGAGAAAGAGAGAGAGAGAGAGAGAGAGAGAGAGAGAGGGGGATAGGGGAGGGAGGAAAGGAAGGAAGGAAGAAAGGAAGGAGGGAGGGAGAGAGAGAGAGAGAGAAAGAGAAATAGAAAGAAATAGAGAAAGAGAAAAAAATAGAGAGAGAGAGAGAGAGAGAGGGGAGGGGGCGATGATCGCAAGAGAATATCATAAAAATACACAACTCCTCTGTCGCATGCCGTTAATATATTTTAAAAAACTATTCATCATAATACTGAATGAGGTGGCCTGTTATCAGAACACAATTAAAAAAGAAACTCATTAAAAACTTAAATCAATGGTAAACGTACAGTATCCCCACTTTCCAAAGCAGCCAACCATAAATTCACATTTGACGTTAATACGATTAGTCTTACTACAGACAGTCAAGTGCCATACGCCATCAACTTTCTCAGCCCAGTTCTCCTCAAAGGCGTATTCAGAAATTGATCAAGAGGGGACGCAATTCCACCAGAATGGGGAGGCGGAATTCCTACCAAAGCCAGGGATATGGGGGTGGGGCGGCATGAACCGGGGCAGGCCTGCGTTTACTATAGAGTAAACACTCTGCAATAACATATTGACTATTTCTTTTATCGCTTGGCCTTCAAACGAGGAAGGGGAATCTTCCGGCTCCACCCTACGATGGATACGCGACTGGATTTGCCACATTCAGCTCGGCCCGATCGGTTGATATCTATTAAGTCAAGAATCATTAAGGTTCTCATCCATTTCTTTCTTTCTTGACAACAGACAATAGAAAACATCCGCCACGTCTCAATTGGGGTAAGTACGGTTGATGGCTTCAACGGTGAACGAGAAATAGCGCATGAAGGCCCCAAAATCAAATGAGAGAATACGTGACTGAAGGTTTAACCAACATTTGATCCCGCGCCGGGCTTTATATACATGTAGGGTTAGTGTTGGTCGGGAATCAGAACTAGCTATTATTATTATTATTGCCACTCTCCACCCAGGTGCTACATGTGTACCGGTAGGAAGCAATTCCTTGAATGCTGTGAGCGCCGAAATCGGTAGCCTCGCAATGCGCCTTGAGCATTTTGCGTGTGGATATGTGCGCTAACAAACTGTTCATTATTATCATTATTTTGTATTAAGAATATTATCATTATTATGAATATTAACATTATCATTATTGTAATTACACGTGTTTTTGGCCAGTTTTGAAATTAGGATTAGGGTTAGGTGTTGTGTTTGGTCCAGTGTTAAAGTTAGGAATTCTTTTTGTGTTGGAACAATAGTCACCGGAGCATTCGTCTTTTCAAAGGCATTACAAATATTGGTATCATTCTATAGCGGGATACACAAACAATACCTATTGTTTTGAAACACACATGATGGTCGTTTTACGCAAACAATATATTTGTTTGGCTGTTTTCTTTTTATTGTAACGGTTTTTCCTAGAAAACTACAGTATTTTAGAATGACATATTCTATGGAGAAAAAAAAGTAAAATTGACATTCGTAAATTTACGATAAGGATTTTGGATAAAAGATAAATGGAAAATATTTTTAGAGTTTAAAATAGTAAAAGACAATCCACACACTTTCTGTATTGTTTCCCCACTTTTTTTTTCGACTATAGGATTTTGACTAGGGAGACGAGGAAGTCTAAAAGGTCGCTATATGCGCTTTCATTTCGAAAGAAATCGCTTCAGTGATGTTGATAAAAAAAAATATCTATCCGTAACCAATTAAATATCTTGTGCAATGCTTTTTACAATCCACATTTAAAAGACCTAAATCAGTAAAATTGACCAACAGTGTGAATTTAGTACTTTTCTTAAAAATTGAAACAATAATTTTGTTTCTCACAACCATTATACATCTAATTTCCTGTATGCTCATATATCATTTTGACTCATGATGCAATTTTCTGCATTACACGAAGACGCTGTCCACATTTCCATGACCGATACAGAAATGCATCTTCAACCTACATCACCACGAGGCATACAGGTCAATATATGGATTATGAAAATAGATGTTCCGTAAATTGGTCTTTGGTTTCAATTTAATTGTGACTATGGACCGTATTCCAACCTGTCCGGGGTGACAAATTTGATACTCATTGGCTAGAGGGTGCAAGCTATCTTGTTACCCTACTGACCCCTTAAGACAAATTACCGGTCAACTCAAAACAGACAAGCTATCACTCTTATGCATTTGGGATTCAAAAGAACGTACCCTCTGATTGCTAAGATAACAAAAGCCTTCGCCTTAACCGCGCTTAGCTTTCCAAGTAACCTTTTCGTTTTCTCTGACAGCAATCATCTTTCATCTGGGAAATACAGAAAATGCAAGCCATGATTCGAGCAATACACTTTCCAAGGGGGTGGGGTGCTTTATTTTTTAATATTTTTGATTTTTACAGCAATGTGTTGCTTGATATGTAGGGGAGAGGCGTCAGCTAAAGGACCTCTAGCGTAATAGAGGCCCCCTAATAAGTCTCGAGTCGCTTCTCACCTATAAAATACCCACCTATGCAATTTTCTGCATCATCTTAGACATGTAAGAGCAATTTATTTGGCTATATTCTAAGATGACACAATATATTTTACTGTTAAGCTTTGCCATAGGTTTGTCATATATTCACACAGTTATATATGTAGGGGAGTTTTCTCTGACAGCAATCATCTTTCATCTGGGAAATACAGAAAATGCAAGCCATGATTCGAGCAATACACTTTCCAATGGGGTGGGGTGCTTTATTTTTTAATATTTTTGATTTTTACAGCAATGTGTTGCTTGATATGTAGGGGAGAGGCGTCAGCTAAAGGACCTCTAGCGTAATAGAGGCCCCCTAATAAGTCTCGAGTCGCTTCTCACCTATAAAATACCCACCTATGCAATTTTCTGCATCATCTTAGACATGTAAGAGCAATTTATTTGGCTATATTCTAAGATGACACAATACATTTTACTGTTAAGCTTTGCCATAGGTTTGTCATATATTCACACAGTTAATCAAAACATTTTCGTAAAAAAAAAAAAAGGATTCTTTTGTTGAAGAGTAGACCTAAACAGGGGGTTTCATACATTTTTTATCAGTTGTATTTACAGGCACAATTCACCAGTAGACATGCTAAATCAATGTTTGAAAATAACAATCTTTTAATAACAAACTTATTTTTTTCCCTTCAAAGTATTTATTGAAAACCAATCTCATTCATAATAATAATAGTAATAATAACATGTTCGTATATACATAGAATATGTATAATAAAAATATAGTGTAATAGTTAACGCATCAGCAATAAAAAAAAAAAATTAACAAAATATCCGCCATTTCTTTTTATGAAGTTTGAGACGATTTTTCTTGAAAGCAATTATACGTTGCATATTTTCTAAATGTTTGAGAGTTCGTTGAAAAGAAGGAAATAGTGGAATAACGTTTTGCATTTTACAAGTGAATATAAAGTATTTTGCAAAAAAAAATAACTGTATTGACGAAATGAAAATTATTGATTATAAGAGTACCAAAAAAACGTTCTTCATCTGTGAACAAAACATTTCGTATGTTCTTTTCTTTTAACCATACAGATATAACATTCCAGAAAGATCGTACTTTTTCACAATTCACAAATAAATGAGACAACGTCTGCTCATGATTTTCACAGAAAGTACACATTGAAGAAGTACTTATACCTATCTTATAAAGAAAACTTTGTGTTGCAATATTTCTATGAATAAGTTGAAATTGCCACTAAAAAAAATATCGCCTCCCATACGTCTCAGGGAATGTGCAAAAAACATTTTCCATCTATTTTGTTTTCTCCATCAAAGTATCTCTTTATCCAAATAACTTTCATTGCACGGTTAAAAGATAATAAATGAGGCATTTTTAATTTTATATTCAAATTGATTTTAAATATGTTAATACTTTTCCTATTTCCAAATATCTGAAAAGTACCAACCATTCAACCGCAAAAACAATGGAGAACTTTAAAGTGAAATCCAATCCAATAGCCATCTTCTCTAAACAAAAGCAGAAAAAAGAGAAGCAAATGGAATAATAGTTTCAAATTAAGTCCGACTAAATATAAGAAAGTTATGAATTTTTGAAAGTTGTAATCACTACAGTGGCGGATCCAGGGGGGGGGGGGGTTGGGGGGGTTGCAACCCCCCCCCCCCTTGGGCGGCCCAAAAAACAAAAAACAAAAAAAAAAGGAAAAAAAAAAAAAAAAGAAAGAAAAAAAGAAAGAAAAAAGAACGCACGCTGGAGAGAAACCCTTTCAAGTGCAAATATTGTGAGAAGATATTCAACTCATCTGGTAACTTAACCAAACACATGATAACTCTGGATATAACTATGTATTAAACTGTTACTTGATTTAAAAAGACGTTATCATGCACTGCTTTTTATGGTCTCCATTGTGTTAATAGATGCCAGGAAAACATCACTTACGGGGTTCAAATAAACACCCCCAAAAAAATCGGCTCGCCGCTTCGCGGCTCGTGGACGATGCTCTGCATCGTCATTATTTTGGTCAAACCCCCCCCCTTAGCAAAAAGCTAGATCCGCCCCTGCACTATACGTATGGGATCCTCAAATTTGCTAAAGCGGTTATGCCAATCTGATGTAGTGCCGGACTACTATCCCATTTGTTCCAACATATAAAATGACTAAAATGTAAATATTTCAAATATTCGTGGCCCAGAAGGGTCTATTATGCAATTTAAAATATATTTTGAGTAGTGCCCGAAGGGAGAAGGAACTTACGAAAAAAAAAGTGATATTTTTATACACGGCAACTGGGAGAGTTGTCCACGTTATACGTCACAATCCAATAACCAAACTACCAATTTGAGATTCGCATAGACTAATAGTGATCTCATATTTCAAACATTCATAACTTCTTTACTATTGGTCCGATTCATTTCAAACTTTCGCCATTCTGTTTCTGCTATTTTTCTGCCTTTATAAAAAATTAACTTATTACAAGGGTTGGATTGCCCTTTGAAGCGATACTGAAGTTACACTATCTACGTTTTCAAAAGTAAATTTCATGGTCAACTTGCCAACAGTGCGAAACACCTATTTCATGAATACCGAAGTAAAACAGACAAACTTAGATGAATCCGATGGGGAAACCCCTTTTCACCACAGGCAAATGAGGATCGACTAAACAGAAATATGATATATCAAAGCATTGAACAGTTTGTTCTTAATTTAATCAGCTGGATAAAACAAATATACCCGATGTAGACTATTGAAATGTATCGCCTCTCCAAGTCTTCTCTAATGGACAATGAGACGTAATATTTGACCACCGACTATGCAATCCGTATTCAAGTACATGTGTCGCCCTTATAATTATTTAGGTTTGTTTCAATTCAATCCTCATTTTGGGACCCAAGTAAATTCATGAGAGAGTATTACATGCACTCCAGACACAGTCCACTTGAAGGATTGCCAATGGTCTGGCGCCAATTCCGTTCGGCTTCAATGTTTCCGATCACGTGATGCGGAACGATTGTCCTATTGGAGACTTGCAATAAAAGCACTCGCCAAGTTAGGCATATACATTTCACTCAATGTTTTTCCAGGTAAATTAATTCCTGTTAAAAGCTAATGTTGGAATTACGTATCTTTGAGGACAATGTTTACCCAAGAATTTATCGGTAAACTTTAGTGTTTTTGTTTCTCATGCAGATTAATCCATGAATTACGCTGTTGGTCATAATGGTCGAATAATTATTTTTACTCCAATTTATGGAATGATTTTGACAATGATTTTATTCCTAATAGATGTTAAATGTCAAATGTTATTGAATTATAATTGGCGAGTGTTTGTTTTGCGTGACTGCTAAAGAATGTGTGTGCTACTATGCTAATCAACTAGGGGACCTACGCCCTTAAGTCATAACTGATAGTAATGCCTCACAAAAGGGCATTAATATGGCTGATCGACACGGTATTTACCCTGG
Organism: Strongylocentrotus droebachiensis; assembly: GCA_035222895.1. Lineage (NCBI taxonomy): Eukaryota > Metazoa > Echinodermata > Echinoidea > Camarodonta > Strongylocentrotidae > Strongylocentrotus > Strongylocentrotus droebachiensis. Next base: position 44,385 of record JAVYIG010000577.1, on the reverse strand, counting down.
GACCTCACAGTAACGAGGCCATTGCTTGGTCACTGAATCATGATTGTACGCAGCGGGGGCTAGGGTACGTCGCCGCCCCCACAAATACAAAAAACAATAAATGATCAATAATTCATTGCAATTACCCCCGGTCCCCAACAGGAAAAATTCTTCTGTAGGGCCACACCAACAGGAATACACTTGTATTTCGATGTCATGGGCCCTTTAAATACAAATAGAGTTTTCCGAACGGTGCTGAGATGTGTCACGTTACATATTGAAGAAGATTGCACAAGTAGACGATGTCCCATGACATATCACACATTTTCAGTGACTCTTATGTCATCTTCTCTTCAGTTATTTCTCTTACTGTCTTCACTACCGTCAGGCTAAATGTTTAATCTATTGTCTCACTCTAAGCCTCGCGCATGGTATTATTTAGATGAAAAATGCAGCGATAACAAATAAAGGAATCCGTCACTTGTAAACAAAATAAGACGCCATTGTATTTTAAGTTGCATACACTGCGGTTTGTTCGGCGTTTCAAGAGGGAACAAATGCCGTCCATGCTAACATTCCGAGTTTTTTCAATTTGAAAGTGTGGTTTCTTTAACTGTTCTTTCTTCCTCCACTTACGTTCCGTCAGAAAGTTAATTTATATTCTATATCTACCTCAATACAAAATAAATGACAAGTTTGAAACAGGATATTGGTGAACAGATTGGTACGGAGCAGTACTGGCTCTTGACTCTTCTTTATTTTTGTTTACACTTCTTCTTTTTACAAATTCTTCTTTCAAATTTGATGGACAATAACACGACGTGTAATATAGACAGTAAACATGAGACACGTTTAAATATGTAGAACCAGGTAGGCTGTATTTAGGCGCCTATGGAAAGCATTACATGCGCACGAAATATATACATCAATTTTTTAGGTGGAAGCTAATCGTGCGATTTATCTATATTTATTTATTTTATTTATTTAGTTTTAAGGATAAACCTAGCGAAAATGGAAAACAAGGCGTCCAGTGCCTAGCTAGTGTTGGACACTAGTTTACGGAGGCCACGAACAACCCCCAATGTATTTGTTATTTTTTGGAGGAAACGTGGTTGCGACCAAGGGAACTGAACGAGGGCGCACTCCCTGTTCCTTGTTTATGAAAAAACCGTGCACCTACAATTATTTTGGATAAGAGTTTTGTAGGTGTCATGTAAACATGCGTGTAAAATAGCGAAATTGTTGGCAGTATACTACGAATATACGTGCTAGATAGTCAAATACGAACGATAGTGATTCAAATTCCGAGGCTCTGTGAAGGTATGAGGTCAGACTTGGCGTCGGGTTGTAAATAAGCGTTCCTGGCCTTTGTCGACTTCCATCGTCCGTGCCTCGAAATCAGAAAAGGTGAGACATTGGCGTTTAAGGCTGCAGTTGCCCCTCCTGACCTCATGCTGTGGAGACCGTAAGCTGAGATGTCAGTTACAAACGGCTTGATGGCGTCTAGCACTATTTCACGGGTACGGGTATAACTGAGAGGGTGAACGGTAGGAGTTAAACCTTTGGTAGATGAGCATAGTCTACGAAGGACAGGTAGAAGCGAGCCCGGAGGATCTCGGAGGGCTGCAAGATATCTCTCAGCTACACGAACTGGACATGATTGCTTGAATGATCTAGCGATAACGACATCAGACCCCTGTCTAAATTGGTCTGTTTTTGAGCTCGCGAGATGAATGACGAGACGATCAGATGTGAATGTGAGGTCGTTATTGGAAATATTTTTCAGATCATCAAATCTCAAGAAACCAGCATAAGAAATGAAGCACGCAAACAAAACCCGTAGATCTGCTAGAGAAGCATGGTCATGCCCGTATTTCTCGTAGATCTTCATCAGAATATCCGGGGTGATCGGATGCTTTCTTAGTGTCGGTGAAGATGTGGCGCGTTTGAAACCTTGCAGGGCGAGCTTGACCATTGGGTTATCGGTAGGAGAATGCAGACCTGCTAAGTTGTGGACCCACTTTATAGCTGCTGTCGCAGAGTCGGCAAGCGACTTCATGCCGGTTGTAGCCAAATGTGATATGTACAGAGATAATTGGAAGGATTGCACCGGGAAAACCGACACACCTTTTTTAGACGTGGCCCAATCCTCCCATCTTTTCCAAGAATGAAGGTATTGCTTGGTGGTTGAAGATGCCTTGGCAGTCATCAGGAGTGAAGGAAGATCATAGACTGCCAAGGCTTGTAATGATGGATCCTGGAGTGGCGAGGACAGCTTGCTCCATTCTTCTGCCAAATGGAAGATATAAAAAAGAAACAAAACAGCAAAACCGACAAAAATAGCGTGGACGCATAAAAGGGCGACAACTTTTGACGATCATGATCATGACACAAATAATGATCGGTGTAAATAAATGCTATGCATTTGCTTCTTTAATATGATATATGTAATAGTTTTAAAAGGGAAGTTATTTTGGGATGGGAGGGTAATAGAGCTCTGACTGCATAACCGAGAATGAGCGTGTAAGCTCGAATCTCGAATAACGAGAATGCATATAACAAAAGATTACATAATGCAGCTGTTCGCGAAGGTATGCGTTCGATAACGAACATAAATTCCACATTAACCCCTATCCTGGGTATTTACAAACACAAGCATTTAGTTATCAGAATCGGTTTCATATTCCTTTTGAATGGTGTAAAATGCCATTACAATTATATAAATAAAACTCATTATAATTTTAGAAATAAGAGCATTGCAATAATGTTATTTTTGTTTTGGTTTGCGTCCGCTCGGGCAGGATTGGTCTTTAATGTGACGACATTAAAGCATCGTCATTTTGGGGGGGAATCTCTCGTATATCACAGAAGCTATTGAGGTGATTTTATTTGTATTTTTATAAATCACCCGATATGTAGTTGACTTAAAACTTGTACGATGGACATCTCTAAGCTTACCAGATTCTAGTGATACGTTATTAGGCATATTTGTGAATTTCTTTAAACGAGCACTTTAAAGGTACTATGTCCCATTTGCAGGCCACCAAAATGAAAAGGTTAAATTCCAACGGCATTTGAAAGATAATACGAATTTAGAACTTCCCTCAAAACGAAAGGGCTTGAAAATGTCTTTTTGTGGGAAAATTACGCTGTCACGGGAATATACGCCGAGTGGATGACTTGTGAAAAAATAATGCCATATATTGAGGGGTGGGAGGGGTCGAATCATCAATTCTTTCTTTTCCTCTCTTCATGTATCTCTCTTCTCCTTTTATGTTTGTCATCATTAGATGGGGGTGGGGGGGGGGGTAGGAACATGACACCTTAGCCCCCTGTAGCTACGCTACTGCAAACACGAAGAAAAAGCAGTCGACCAAACTTTATTCGGTGCCGAATATCTCAAGAGAAAAACAACATTCCTCGACCGCGAGGGATACACATTGCCTTCGCTAGTTTGCATTTGATTCTATTTCTGGAGCACCAGGCACCCTCTTCAGTGATTGAACATTCCTTTAGCTAAATAGGAATGTGAGCGAATTTAGCATGATCCATGTGTGTCACATAATCACTTAGATCAAACAGGCGCCTATCAACGGGTCTGGAGGGGTGTAGAATGTTTGTAAACTGCCCCAACACTGCCGCACGTACGGGCTGGTGCTCAAAAGGTGTTAAGCGAAGCCTGGGAAAGGTTGGAAACGTGAGAAATAATTCGTAAACCATTCATTATTACATTTAACAAAAATGTAAGTTAGCTCCGCCGTCAAAAAGTTGAAAAGAAAAATAACTAAAGTTGTTTGAAATTCTAGTATTGGAAGATTCCGACTATCAGAACATTCAGTAGAGCGTCCGCCTCACAACCGGGAGGTCGTGGGTTCGAACCCCGGCCGCGTCATACCAAAAGACGTTAAAAGACGGGAGTTGCTGCTACCTTGTTTGGCGTTCAACAATAAGGGGATAGAGCAACATCGATCTGGCGCTTCTCAGTGGCTGCCGGGCTCACGATCAATTGGGCAAAAAGAATTTCCATTTTCGGTTAAATTAAATTTGGAGTGGACAAAAGATTATTATTATTATTATTATTATAAGTTAAATATCATCATCATCAACAATATCATCCGCACCATCAACTACCTATTTTCAAGCTTTTCCTAATAAATTTACTTCTCAAATACCCCAGGTAGCAGGATAAACGAATCTTTCTTCGAACTCCTGCCTATAAAAACAAATGTAGACTATTCACATAAAAGGTGAACATGGTGCAATCTGTAACACATGATTTACCTTTATCCAGCAACGAGGGAAATAGTACTTACCAGAGTAACCAGACAGTGAGTAATATGTGACTTATCATGTCCCAGACAGGTTGTTCCCCCGTGGGACCTTATTCACATGACCCACTAACCAGTTTCTGATGTCTACATCTTATGAAGATTTTGAAACAGAAAAATTGACCTATTGCCTACTGGAACCGTTTTTTGTTGTTGGTCAATCAAACAAAATTGGCTATTTCTTGCTATATTTTGACATTTTCATCCATTTTTGTCTTTCCCTCTGACCATAGTTTGTTGTTATTGTTTTGTTTCAAGGATGAATCGACTTTAAATGGGAAATCAAAGAGGGAGCTGTTTTTAATCATGACGGGAACTGGAGCTGCTGAAGGGTATGTTTCGAAATACCTGCACACACAAAGCAAGCCGAAGAATGTCTCTCAATTAAGGTATTCAAAAACACATTGCCTAGGCAGTGCATATGGTGCATGCAACCTCTCAACAACTCGTAATATTTCACGATTGCTAGACTTCGCTTGTTCATTTGCGGGGGGGGGGGGGCGGCTAACTATCAGCTCCAGGTACTGTAGTTACCTGTCTGACGATAGATTTGATTCTGCCGATATGTATGCAAACAAGAAAGAAGGCGACTTCACATTAGAATATACATGTGCATGATACATGTTCATCTTCGTCTGGTAAGTCACATTTTCAAGAAAATGGCTGCGCCCATGTCATGCTAAAAGGCATCACATCATGCTAAGAATACCTACATTTAAGTATCTCTTGTACATTTTCGTAATCAATATTGTACATCAAAGGGCAGGAATACATCTCATTTTTCAGAACAACTACACTTATTATTTGGGGTGAGGTTTCCTTTAAGTCTTATTCTGAGCTACATGTACGTATGAAAGGAGATGGGCTACACTTAGTAGTATAGTGACAGTAACAGCCTTTAAGTTGGCAATCAAGTACAATTCCTAAAGCCTTGATCGAGGACTAGCCCTCTCATTTTCTGGCTGTGCCTTATCAGGAGCGCCTAAAGTACAGAGCCTACTGTAGTCTCACAGTGCAGACTATAAGCACAACGATCGACGCGGATTTGTGCCTGCAAACAAATGACAGGGGAGAGGGGGTTTGGGGGAGGGGGTTACGGGAATAACATTATTTACTTATTTATTTATTTCTGACATTTATACAGGGTAGCACATTCTCCCCAGTAATGGTGGTATTCCAGGAGGCCCTGTTTGGTAAAAACAAAATGCAATAACAATCATGAATGTATTAAGCTCATAGCAGTAATTCAAACAAAACACATACAAACAAGTATAAACATGTACATAATTTTCGGTATCCTCGTATTAAATGCGGATTTATTCAACACGATACTGCTGCCTATTTTTAATATTGTATTGTTATATAAATAGGAACCTGTTTTTAAATTACAGGTGTGATATAAACATTAATCTTTTCACATTTTTGTTGTTGAAAACATCCTCATATAGTATTGGAAGCTCATAAGCAAAGAAGTAGAAGGATCTGGGCTTAACATAGAACCACATCGAGATACTTAAATTGTGATATACATATTTACAGAGCATAATATACATAACATACGCATTTGAACAAATTGAATACCTTGTTAAAAAAAAACATTGACTCGAATTAATATATCATTTGAATATACGGGGTAAGTACTAATGATCATATCAACATCTTCCAAACTGACGATTGGTGTCATTTATTCAATTTGGAAAGATTCATGTTATTCTACAGTTTGACAACTATGAAGCGAATTCATCAAATATGGATATGGATATGGATACTGCATGTACAATTAATCATACGATGTAATAAGAAATACAAGCATATTTTTTTACTCTCTCTGTCATTTGGAAGGTGTTTTACATGACTAATCCTTGATATATTTTGAAAATAATAGAATCGCAGCATTTATCTCTATAAACAATATCTATATCGACACTAAGTTGACTTCGAAATAATTTTGCCATGCCTTTTGTTTTACACTGCCTCGCATTTAACGTCGAGGGCGCTATACTGAATGAGCATTAACTCGGCGTTGTGGCTTGCGCCTGTAATCCAGCTAACAGTGGAAGTTACAAACTGATTCAGCCGAAGACGTAGGTTCGAAACTGAGTCACGTCTTTCGGATAGTGACGTTTAAAGGTCGGTCCCCAGACGTAAATAATCATATCTGATTGATACACGTCTGTACAAACTCAATACACACACACACACACACACACACATTCTCACATCAGGGCCTTTGTGGGGCACCTGATTGTGGGGTATTTCTGTGCGTTCCAGATATACCTTGTGGTCCCCTACTAGTGGGGTATGTACAACCTTGCGATAACAACCCGGCGGTGTGCTTACGATGTTACCATAAAAAAGTGTGCAAGTTTTAGCACACGCTCACAAAATGTCATTTATGGGGTACCACTTCTAATGCCCCGCAGGGCATAGGACACCGAATATACAGTCATTTGAAAGACTTTACTCTGTGGGGTCCTGAAAAAATACCCCACAAAGTAAAAATGCCTCACAAGGGGTATGTGAAGCGCACATAAAACCCCACAAAAATGCTGAGGTGAGAGCACCACCACACACACGCACACACACATTTGCCTGTGTATACATTATGCCTTTACTCGATATTTCGAAGTCGAGTCTGACTGCTTAAGGCGCCGATAACTCTTTATGCAGGAAAGCTTATTCAATAAACTTTGGTCGCACGCTTTCTCCTAACAGAACACTGCCATTAGCCTACACAAAAGTGAGAAATTGTCCAGAAAGTGTGTGTGGGTATGGGGGAGAGATAGCTGTTGTTCCAAGGGTTTGATTTATCCAATCCAACCCGGGAATTCATAAAGCGCCAATGTCCATTTGCTTCATCATATGATAATAATCATATCGTGTTGAAGATCATCAATAAGCAGTCATTTGATGTTCTTCACTGTTTATTCTACAGACTTGTATCCTCTGATATTTTATGACTAGGAAGGCGTCCACAAAAATGTATAAACATGAAATATATCAACGTTGTATGGAGGTCTGTAGAGCCTCGGGCGAACCGTCATGTCCGTCGCCAGGGCTGAAAATTATGACTACGAAGATGATAGCAATAAAACGAGAACGAGGACAGTAATCGATGTTTTTATAGAGCAACCTAGTTTGTAAAATGTGACGACGCAAGTTGAACATACTTCGCAATGATGACATTAAAAATAAACATTGTCTCCCCATATGAAATGTAATTGCTTCAAAGATTGAGTGCGAGTGTTTTCTGACTGAGAATAATAAAGGCGTTCACGTAGGTTGCAACGTCATATTATACAGATCACATAGCTGGGTTCCCTGTTTTGATATGGCCACTGACGTCACAGTAGCGGATCTAGGGTTTTGGAAGGAGCGAGGGGGTCGGTTCTTACATGCATCATGGTTATGGTAGTAGGCCATGGAATCCTCGGGAACAAGCATATCCACAACCCTTAATATTAATGTGCAATATGATTGACAAATTATTTGCTATGAAAAAAACGATTTAGAATTTTGTTTATAAATTTGTCAGAGTACGAAGTGTATTCAAATAAGAAACAAAAGCTAATATATTGAACCAATAGATACAACAGAGAGAAAGGAAAAGGGTTGTTTTCTTCAAATGTTTAAAACTAAATAAGATGCTTTGAGATTAATGGAAAGCTTATCCCTGTTGAACTCAGCAATGTAAACTAATTGTGAATTCGAGATGAAAAATCAATGAAATGGAAAAAAGGAAAAACAAAGAGAGGAAAAGGAACAACAACGAAAGGAAAATACAAGTTAACCCAAACTCTTTTAGGGGCCCAAAAATAACCTCAGTTAGCGCCCAGCTATGAATATGGAAAATCTGCTAATGAAATATGAAAATTGGCCTTTGACAGATCCAGGGGGCAGGCACTACGAAACGAGGTGACGAGTAGATCAGTTCAGGCGTAAACAAAGTTGTGCGTTTTTATTATAAAAAAAACTCATCCAAAATCGTGGAAGGAATACAAATATATTTGACAGATTAATCTTCCAATACAACGGCATCAACAGGAGTCCACACGCGATATATTTCATTCCGTCTGCCTTTTTGTCGCCACAAGAGCTGAACTTTACGCTTTCAAATCCCTAAGGGAGCATTCGACATGTTGGGATTAGTTCTACTGAAAGTAACCGACATGTCCGAGCATCTCTGCATGAATGGTGTCTAATAATAGAGTCACTACAGAATCTCGGTCTCTAAATAAGGTTAAGTACCACTACATGTCCTCTTCAACGGACATCAGAAGGGTGCGTTTACACTGCCAGGGTTTCACACTGCTCGTTGCACCCGAAGCGTCATTGGCCTGACGTAGTACTGCGTCGGTGAAAGTAACATTATAGACATTATGGTCTAGTGGATAAGTCTCCGGACTGTGAACCACACGGTACAGGATTAGAGTCCCTGACGCAGCACTTAATTCCTTTGCCAAGGCATTAATCTACATTTGCCACACTTGACCCAGGTGGGGTAAATAAGTACCTGTAAGCAATTAATATCTATAAATGCTTGAACACCTTAATAGCAGCCGTGCAACAGCCGATGTAGGTTTGATAATAACCATGATGATGGAGCTCCAGAAGTGGCAATGTGCTCAAAATGAGCGCAATGCAAGAGTACACTATTTCCCCATTTTCATTATCTATAACCAACTTGCCTTAAAACAATGCATAAGCGAAGGTTGATAATACACATTTGGAAAGATGCCACCTGTGCAACAGGCATAAGGACGGTACTATTGTTTTCGACACTAGGATCTTATTACAGTCGAAGGAGGGTAAGTTGAGTTCCCTTTTTCATACCCGTAAGAAGCTCTCTTTCTGTATTTTGCAGAATGGATGCACGAAAATAGGCTAACGGAGGTTCAGGCCTAGTTTCAATTACTGTTACGATCCATATTCCTATTTGTTTGACCCTCGTTGAAATTGATCATCATTCCCGCCTGATACATCTTCAAGACCTGGAAAAATCCCAAAAGGGAGAGGGTCGTCCATCATTACCTTCATTCATGTTGCCGAGCTGCTTTTAATTCACTATAGTATCCATTTCGAGCAGGAATGACACTCATACCAACCTCTATTTATCATCACTGTTATTCTAGATGATTTGAAGCACAGCTATTATAGAGAAAGAGAAGAGGTGATCGAATGAAGGAGCCGGGTAGCTTGAATGGATGCCATGGGGTTAGATACGGTGGCACGAGCTGCGATCGCAACGCGAACAAAGAGTGAAAAGGTAGGAGAAAAAGAGAGAAATGAGAAAGAAAGGGGGAGGGGAAGGAAAAAGAAGGGAAGAAGATATGAACCCAGGCCTCCCTCTTCCGCTCTCTTTCGGTGCGCTATAAATTCGCATTTCATCTACCTAAATAAGATCGGGGGACACACTAAAGCCACGAACTAATTGTGTTTACGCTTATTAGAAGATCTTTTTTCAAAATCAATTAAGAAAACTCAAAATGTTACATACTTAAAATTTTAAGTGTAAGATTACTCTTCTCTCTCGTCTCTCGTGAGCATTAATAAGTCCTTAACAAAAAAAAATGTTGTATTGCTCTTTGCGACCGACCCCAAAATCTTGAAATATTCTGTCGATTTTTAATTTGTTAATATTTTAAAATCGTTTTTCAATAAAAAAAAAAAAAATTATTGAGGCATTCAAAAGAGGAAGTAAAAAAAAAAAAGAAGATTTCCGACCGACCGACCCATGTTTTGGCACCTAAAGGGCAATACAACATCTTTTTTTAAAAGGCCTAATGGTGCAATGGTTTTAAGCATGATAGAATTGCATTTTAATAATGACGTCTACAAAAAAAAAACGTTCCAGGGTATTTTTTTTTATATAAAACGGCAAATATTTCTGTATCTTATAGCATACAGCTCAGTGAATATGCGCAGGACCTGCTTTACGCGCAGTTGCCATTCATTTACATTGGAGAAAAATAAGGCGGTTTCCCGCGTCATATCTGAACGAGCCTTCTGGTGAAGAAGTAGAAAACAATTGTTATATTTTTCGGATGAAAAGGTACTGTCATAGAATCCATGGCCTCAGGCGTTTCTCCAATGTTATATTTTTCTCCCACATGAATGGAGCCGATTCCCATTATTTTGTTTTTTTATAAAGGCATAAAAATGCTGAAACATTAAGCTTTGGGCCAGGTGAGTTATATGCCGGAAATGAATGTTAACGAGTTATTTTCATGAGAGGAGAATATTGAATTGCACTTGATCGCCTGGAACCCAACGTACCAAAGTCCTAACTAGATTATAACATGCTGCCCCCAGCGGCCCATGGGGAGATTTTAAGAATATAATGAGCACCCGGTGAGAGAATGGTGTTCAGGAACATTAATGTAGCCAATTTCCTTGTGTTGGAAGAGGGCGGGCATATAGAAGGTTTTGTAATGTGTGTGTTTGGGGAGGGGGGGGGGGGAGAGGAGGGGTGCAAGGGTGTCCATTTTCTTACATGATGGTCATAGCGTTTAGGATGGTGGTGGCCGTATGATTGTGGGTGTTTTGGGGGTATGAGTGTGAGGGTAGCTGTGTGGGTGCATGTGGATAATAGTGCGTACATGTAAACGGAATAGCAGAGGTAGGGGCAGGTGTAAGAAAGGAGAAGACCTTCCGACTTGCCCCGTTATTACAGTATGCGTTTTCTTAGCCAAGCGAAACTTCAACGTTTACTTGTACATTACATAAATATATCAACAACAAAGGAAGGATGTAATACTCTCCGATCAATGGCGGCGAATGATGTGCGATTCCGAAAACAAATCGGAAATGTCTGGAGACAGAGCAACTAGAAGAAAATCTGAAATTACATCCCCTCTTGAAAAACAGAATACCTTTGGATCACAGCAGCGAAACTTCAGCGCTCATAATGTACTTATATTTCACACCGCGTGATATCCCCACACGAAATCGTTGCACCTTGGGATGTTTGATTCAATGTCGAGTGCATCATATTAAAAAGTTTTTCCTCATAGAAAGTGGAATCCTGAAAACGGAAGCCAATGACATACCACTCCTGACACCATTTGGTGCAAACACGAAACTACTCTGCCTTGAGTTTCTGCACCCTAGATGTAGGTTCAAGAAAATTGATGGCACGTTGTGCCTCTCAAATGAAGACTCAAGAGTTAAAGCTTCCTTTTAGTATCGGCATATTATGTGATCCCCTTTCTATTCTGTCTCCTTCTGTGCTCCGGGTTCCATTTCCCCTTCTCTCCGCCCCCCTCTCCTCTCTTCAAATATCATTCTGATAATACACAATCAGTTAAACACTCAATGTGTTTTCTTCCTTTTTGTTTTTAACAGCAACTACATCCCCACGTGACAAAAAGAAAGTGAAGAGCTAGAGCAAGAGATATAGAGAGAAACGAGAGGGAGAGGAAGAGGAGAGAGAGAGAGAGATAGAGAGAGAGAGAGAGAGAGAGATAAAGATGGAGAGAGAGAGAGAGAAAGGAAGAGAGGGGCACTATTTAGTGGAGCTCCTCATTCAAGCGATTTCGTCAATGGATTCCATGATGATTTCTATCATGAGAGTTGAGTTGAGTTTTAAGAATTGGTCTAGTGTGAGGGCATACATGTCATAGGAAGGGATGGAATGAGAGGGGCCTCGCTACATTGATGAAATGCGAGAGAACAAGGCAATCAAATGAGAGAGAGAGAGAGAGAGAGGGGGGGGGGGGAGGTATCATTCATTATGATGATAGACACGGAGAAACACAACTATTAAAGGTGGATGCTGCTTAGCAATATTCTCTAAGGAATAATATCCGATTCTTTAGATTCCCCGACACAAAAGGTGAAAACACTGAGCAAATCGTCATCGACATTGCACAAAAACAACTACAGGTGTAAACCTGATACTCCTAGGTATCGACCGCTTTCATCGAACTGGTTTATTTAGATGATAAACCAGCTCGACATACGACCTCGCTGACTTCGTTTCCGGAATCATCTTCTACTTCAGAGCCGACATCATACGCTCAAGTGACTTCCGAAGCCTCTGCGAGTAAAGAGCAGAGGCCTCGGTATCGGCCCATCATCGTAAAACTGTCAACATATCAAAAACGCAAAGACATCATGCTTCATAAAAGGAAACTCAAAAACACCGGGAAATCGATCCTAGAGGACCTTACTGTAACAATCTATATATAATCCTGAAGACAGCAAGGAAATCCGAAAATGTTGCGTCAGTATGGTCGCTAGGCGAGAGAATATTTGCTGCCATCCCACCAAGTTCCGGAAAATCAATCAAGAAACTCAATTTGTATATCAAAGAAGCTAAACTAGATGGAACTTCGACTGCGCGCAGTCGAAAATGATGCCTCCGTCATAGAGCAAGTTTACAAAACAAAACAGAAGAAATTTTTCAAATTCAAGTTTCATTGTAATCCATTAACAGGTTCTCAGAATATCGTGATTACAAGCAATTTCTCATATACATATATGACCCTTTGATCTTTGTCTCATGACCCTAAAATCTACTCAGTTCATTGGCTCTGCAAGATACATACATGATCTAAGTTTGGCAGGAATCCATCAATCTGTTCTAATGATAATGCGATCACAAGCTATTTTTGCATACACGAGCCGCATGACCTTTGACCTTGACCTCATGACCACAAAATCTATTCAGTTCATCGACTCTGCAAGTAACATACATGACCTAAGTTTGGTAGGAATCCATCAATTGGTTCTTGAGATAATGCGATCACGAGCTGTTTTTGCATACATAATGAGCCCTGTGACCTTTGACCTTTCACCTCGTGACCCCAAAATCTAATCAGTTCATCGGCTTTGCAAGATACATACATGACCAAAGTTTGGCAGGAATCCATCAATCGGTTCTTGAGATAACGCGATCACGAGCTGTTTTTGCATACATAATGAGCCCTGTGACCTTTGACCTTTGACCTCGTGACCCCAAAATCTAATCAGTTCATCGGCTCTGCCAGATACATACATGACCAAAGTTTGGCAGGAATCCATCAATTGGTTCTTCAGATAACGCGATCACGAGAACGGGACGTACGGACGGACGGACGTACGTACAGACGTACGTACGGACGGACGGACGGACAACCCGAAGACATAATGCCTCCGGCTACTATGCGGTGGTCACATCCCGCCGTACTTGCAAGTGCGTGCTGTCTACGTGCAAAAACGTGGGCAAAATTTGGGTATCGGTACGTGGTGAGTACCGCCTCCGTACGGATTTGGGAGCACGCAGACACACCGTAGCACTTTTAGTGCACGAGGAACTTTCGCTGCGTTCGGGCTACCGATTCACCCCCAGTGCGCGTGACGTGCGTGCCCGGTACTGCCAACGAGCGCACAACGCACTGACTCCGTGCGTTTTTAAATTTGTTTCCCACGATCACTTGCTCTACGGAAGGCGCACTTAGCACGTGCGTGCTGCGCACGTGATAAGCGCGTGGTCCGTGCTTACTCGCCACTTCCCCAGTTCAACTTTCTAATGAGCACGCAGAACTCACGTGGACCGTACCGAGTAAGCACGTGCACCGCACTTACAACGCACGTTGTGCGCACTGATTTATGCGGTATACAAAAGCCGAGCCGACGGAAGAGTGCCAACATTTCGTCTCCAAGATGGCGCCGAAGAAGACACAGAATAAGGGGTCAGCTCAAGGGTGTCGATTTGTATCCGTGGTTGGGGGGGATGATAGGTGCCAACATATTTTCAGCAATGGATCAAAGCAACCAAGGGGTAGAAGCGTGTGGCAGGTTGCACCTCCTCCCTAAGCGCGTAGCCAAGGGGTTGGGTGCAAGGAGGGAGGAGTTTCCCCCTCCCCCGCGAAGCTTTGACGTTTCATTAAATTATTAGAGAAAGAAGACGATTCGTTGGACCGTTATCGACTCTTAATCCTTGTTTGAATCAAGTTCCCTTTCCTCCGCGCATAGCGCGGAAGCTCTGACGTTTCATTGGATTATTAAAGAAAGAAGACGATTCGATGTACCATTCTCGACTCTTAATCCTTGTTTTAATCAAGTTCCCTTCCTCCGCGCGTAGCGCAGAAGCTCTGACGTTTCATTAGATTATTAAAGAAAGAAGACGATTCGATGTACCATTCTCGACTCTTAATCCTTAATGTTTGAATCAAGTTTCCCTTCCTCCGCGCGTAGCGCGTAGCGCCGAAGCTCTGATGTTTCCATAGATTATTAAAGATAGAATACCTATTCGATGTACCATTCTCGACTCTTAATCCTTGTCTGAATTCAGTTCCCCCCCCCTTCCGCGCGAAGCGTGGAAGCCTTGACGTTTCAATATTACGCTTAATCCTTGTCCGAATTCATTTTCGCCCATCCCGCGCTAAGCGCGGAAGCTTTCACGTTTCATTAAATTATTAGAGAAAGAAGACGATTCATTGTATCGTGTCCATGTCTGAGTGCAATTCCCCCGCCCTCCCGCGTGGAGCGCGGAAGCTTTGACGTTTCATTTAATTATTACTCTTAATCCTTGTCTGAATTCAATTTCGCCCAGTCCTGCGCGAAGCGAGGAAGCTTTCACATTTCATTACAATTTTAGAGAATGAAGACGATTCGTTGTATCGCGTGCTTGTCTGAATTAAGTTCCCTCCCCCCTACCGCGCGAAGCGCGGAAGGTGTGACGGTTCAATAAATTATTACTCTTAATCCTTGTCTGTATTCGTTTTCGCCCATCCCGCGCGAAGCGCGGAAGCTTTACCGTTTCATTTAATTATTAGAGAAGGAAGACGATTCGTTGTAAAGTGTCCTTGTCTGAATTCAGTCTTCCACCTCCCGCGCGAAGCGGGAAAGCTTTGACGTTTTATTTGATCATTACTCTTAATCCACATCTGAAATCATTTTCGCCCATCCCGCGCGTAGCGCGGAAGCTTTCACGTTTCATTAAATTATTAGAAATGGCCACTAATTAGGCCCATTAGTGACTATACAAAATATATGCTCTTCCTGGCTATTTTAGAATGTGTCAGTTTGCAACAGAAATGGAGAAACGCGAATTTGTTGAAAATCATGTGATATCACGAACATTTATAAATCACTTGTATGAAATTGAAAATAAGCCATGGTTGGATTTTATTGGGGGGGGGGGGGCTAGTGCCCCCAACCCCCCCCCCCACTCCACCAGTACGCCAGTGACATGGGCTTACATCAGCTTTTAAATGAAGAAAAAAAAAGTTGTGACATAATAATCCAAAAATGAAAAATGTTTTAGGAAATATCAGGAAATAAAATGAGTGAACAAAATAAACAAAGATACAATGACGTGAATTTTAAAGAAAGGTGAACGGAAACAACATATCAACTAGTGAACTTTCTTATAAGTCATACTGATGTCCGAAAATCGTTCTCCTTGTCTCCGATCTCATCACGAGTTCGTCACAGAGTTCATCTATTGTACACTGTCCAGGATTGTCTGATGTGCATTGCAGATTGCTACTTTTGCGCTTCGCGTTTAACATTTAGCTTGTTGCTTTTTAACGCTGCGGCTTTGCATTTGGCGCACTGCATTTCTATGATGCTGTTGATTGAACAAATTGAATAAATTCATCAATTCCTCATGAAGCCGTATGAGCGAGAATTCAATTTATTCTTGTCTCATATACGGTTGTCTCATTTACTTCGTATATATGTAATTATGAAAATGAGATAGCAAAATATGTATATTGATGGTCATCTTGCGAGTAATAACCATTAACTACTCTCATCGGACTCTCATCATTAATTTTTTTTTTGATGGTGAATTATTGGGGGGGATGATTGTACAGGGCATCCCCCCCCCACCTAAAATATTGGGGGGGATATATCCCCCCCCATCCCCCCCCCCCCCCCGGGATCGACACCCATGGGTCAGCTGCATCTGCAGCTCAAAAGGCAGCGGATAAGAAGGCCAGAGAGGCCCAACAGAAACGGGCCGCGGAAGATGAGAGGGCCAGAGAGAAAGAGGAGAGGAGGAGCGAAAAAGAGTCAGATGGTGACGCCAATGAGTCTGATCATAGGGAGGGTGCTGCTGGTGGATCGGAGAAGGGGTCACATGAAAAGGGTGTGACAAAGGAAAAGGCCAACTGCTCGTTCTCGGCGAAACAGGAGGAGCGCCTGGTTGAGTTCTTCTCGGTCAATCCGGTCTTCTTCGATAAGTTTCCCAGGGTTTTCCCTTCCCTTGAGGCCCGTTGGCCGACCATCTGGTTGGGTTCGGTCATCTGCACATCCTCCCTCCAGGCCCCGGGGACCACATTGCCATCCTCATCCTCGTGTTCCAAATTAAGGTCCTGTAGTCCGGGCCGGCGCTTTCGCAGCCAATTGTGAAGGGTGAGGCAGCCCAACACAACGCGAATCACCCTGTCAGGCTCCAACAGCAGGGTGGTGAGTAGGCAACGCCACCGGTGAGCCAATATCCCGAAGCCGTTCTCCACAACCCGACGGGCCCGAGAGGTCCGATAGTTCATCACGCTCTCTTTGTGGGTCATGGCACGGCGACTGTATGGCTTCAAGAGCCACTTTCGCAGGGGAAAAGCATCATCGCCTACGATGAAGTAGGGAAAGTTCCGGTCTTCGCCTGGAAGTGGATCCGGTGCTGGAAATCCAAGTGTGTTGTCCTCCAGTGCCCCCCGGAGGATAGACTCGTTGAACACGCGTGCGTCTGAGGAAGAGCCGTTTGCCCCCACCTTGCACCACAAGAAGGAATAGTTAGCATCCACGATGGCCAGGAGCACCACAGAACAGAAGCGCTTATAATTGTAATAGAGCGATCCACTTTTATTGGGCTTCTTGATGGCGATATGTTTCCCATCGATCGCCCCATAACAGTGTTGAAAGTTCCATCGCGTTCCAAACTGGCTGGCGACGGCTTTCCACTCGTCCTGTGTGGAGGGCATGTTGAACATCTCCTCCTTATGTTCCTTGTAGATGGCGGTGCAGACCTCCGGCACGAACGTGGATATGCTGTTGTGTGCCACCCGGAGGTAGTAAATTTTAAAGCAAATACAAAGCAAAACCAAGAATTTGTTATGGCAGAAATGAAGACACACACCTTGGGCACTTGGTGATTCAAGGGGTCACTCGGAGCAGGAGCTCGGCGAAGAGATTGGGGTCCATTCGGATGTATCCGACATAGTCCCCCGCGATTCACGCTCTAGCTCTTGGAACAACGTTTCGTACTGCCCGAAAAGCCTCCTCCTCTCAATCCATGGGCGAACCCACCATCTCCTGCGTCGGCATCTCTGTTGCCTCTCTCTCTCCCGTATCAAGGCAAGTAATACCACGTCGTGCTCATGCGCTGCCACTTGAAGGTGTTCTTGCAGCTCAGAACCCGGAGTCTCTGCGGTGGAATGGGCGGCATCTTGAGGAGGCAGCAGCAGCTGGGACTTCTAGAGAAAATGGGAATGTCGTCCTATATACTTCGACATACCCCGACTCACCAAGTTCTTCGTACGTGCACGCACTTACAACGTGCGAGTGAGTAAGGACACCGTACGTGAGCAGCACGTGTAAGTACGGCCTCCGTAAGATAACGTGGCAACCGCACGGAGACCGTACGTTGTAAGCACGTAGTAAGCACGTTGTAAGCACGTACAACGCACTTACCACGTGCGCAACGTACGATGCACGCAACCGCTCTAGGCCAGGCGTGGCGTGCGGGCCACGTACTTACACCGTGCGTGTGACGTGCTTTGCCGGTACTCCCTCCCTGCCTTTGCCACTCCCTCCCTACGTTTTCAGAAAACGTGGCGGCCGTGGCCTCCCCAAAAACCGTACGGACTAAAAACACGCACGGTGGGATGTGACCAACGCTTAACGGAGGCATAAAAATTGCGAAGTAACTTAATGACATTCTATACGGTGCGTCCCATAAAAAACGGGAACAACAATTATCGATATTTTATCATAACTTAATCAAACTCATAATTAATAAATGACACATATTTGTAAAGGCTTAGATCCTCCTCTTACATTTGATACAACTCATATGATGCACATTTCACGCATGAATAATTAAATCATAATTTGAAGAGAGGAAACCAAAAGTCATGGCGCGCGGTATCTCAATTTCTAAGATAAAATCATATTTCTAGAAAGTTCATTTTCTGCCCTTTCATATGACACCTCAATCAGGCAAAATGAGCCAGCAATAACAAAGTTATGTTTATTTAAAATAATGCTTGCATTTCCATAATTGTATTCAAAGAATTCAGCCATGCATGAAGTCATTTTAGGGGGAAAATTGGAAATTTATTATCAATATAAAGAAAGCAATTAGTAGATAGTGAGGCAAAGGCGTCACAGACTCATGAGTAAGTTGCCAATCTGTCTTGTGATTTCAAAGTTTTTTATGTCATTAAAAATTCATAACTTTCTTTTTAGTAATACAATTGTCTTTTTTTGATTGGTTGTCTGATTTTTCTGCTTATATTTAAAGCAAGATATTTTTGGAGTGCACTTGCCTTTAAATGAGCGATGTTAATTATAATATTATCAAATATCCAATTGATAGTGATACTCGTAAATACTCAGGAATCAATGATACATTTCGAACGTGTCAAATCAATAGATCTAAATGTATCCGAGTAATGCTTGAGTGCTCCTCATTGGTTGATCACGTGTTAAAAACAAAAAATAAGCTAATTCGGTGTGTTACACAATGGTTTGAGTAACCATTCTATGAGCTATCCCTAATCCGGAAAGCTCATGTCAATACCGAGTCGTTTGTTAATAACGTAATCCTTAAAGGCCCGGTCACACAGAGGGGACGCATGGGGGACGCACGCCAGCGCATTGGAAATTTGCAATTTGGGCCAGTGCGTTGTCGTTCGCTAGGCGTGCGTCATCATTCGTTACTCGTTCGTCGAGCTCGCTGGACCAACGCTGGACTAGCGCTATGCATTCGTCGTCATTCGCTGTGTGCGTCGGTTTTTTTTTAGCATGCTCAAAAGTGTGCGCGGAGCTCGACGCATGAATGTACACGCCAAAGGCACGCCAGACATGCGTGGAGCGCGCTAGACTAACGCCAGACATACGCGGAACACACGCCCTGTATACGCACAGCGCGCTAGCTACACGCTGTGCATTTTTTGTCAGCTCGCTAGCTTTTCCAAAATCATGACAAAAGTTAGGCACACGGCCTTTTCCGATTTCTAATGCGCGGGCCGTGCGTCGTAGAACGCAGTGCATGCGCGGACCATTCGTCCAGCGCGCTAGCAAAACGCTGTGCATTCGTGGAAGTTGTTATCATGTGCGCTCTGTGTACGGTCTGTATGCGCACTGTATGAGCCCTGTATGCGCTCAGCGCGCTAGCAACACGCTATGCATTTGGTGTCAGCTCGTTGTAGCTTCGACAAAAGTTGGGCGCACGACAACGCACTGGCCAAAATTGTAAATTTCCAATGCGCTGGCCGTGCGTTCCCCATGCGTCCCCTCTGTGTGACCGGGCCTTAAGTAGATTTTGAAAAATTGAAAGCTGATCTTAGATCGCAGATCTGGGTCGAAGTTGAAGAAATTAATGATATTGACAGAACAAGGGTTCGCAAAAAGCATTCCCCTTGGTTAACCGATTGTGTGTTGAAGCTCATGAAAGTACGTGTTCAAATGGAAAGCAAAGCGAAGAAGAACAAACGTCAGATGTATTGGACACAATATAGACAATTGAGAAATAAAGTGACATTTAAAATAAAACGAGTAAAGAAGGAATATTTCAATGAAAGAGTAGGTTGCAGTCAAAATATAGAACAAAGTCTTCGAAAATATCAAAAACACTATTAGCGAATGCGAAATCATTTGTCCTTTTCGTCATAACTTATGCATCATGAAATAATGTTTTTTTCCAAATGCAAATACACTTAACTTCAGTGCAGTTACAGTATTTCAATCCTATAGCTCACATATGCTAATTTCTATCACTATTTTGTATATACAACATAAATTGTCATACTTTTATCTTAAAATACTCTTTGGGTCTTTCCATAATTGTATTACAACTAAATAAACCTTCTCTGCCTTTTTGTTCTTTGATCTCATATGAACTTTATCATAATTCATTACTGTGATAAATGTACAAGTCTACAGGCCTGCTTTCAATTTCACAACCCTTACATAAATCCTGCATTAAAAAAAAAAAAAAATCGTACTGCACTAATAGTAATACTCTTATACTGACGGTAACTTTGTCTGTTTTATGTAGGGAGCATGAACACACATACTAATCCAAACGAGCTACACGAGTCCCTAATGTCATATTATTCATTTTCATTTGGAACACTAACTGATACCCAAACGTAAATGCCCATACGCCTGTTCATTGTTCATTGATAGTCATAATCTTTGCTTTCATGCAGACTCATACACTTTCACCTATACACCTGATTCATAAGGCACCACAAATGTCACCTAAATCTCATAATGTATAAAGCCAGTAGGCTAAATAAATAGATTACAGCTTTAACTTCAAAATAACATGCTTATTTTTGTTAGACTTATATCTTTGGGCTTGTATCGAATTTAGACAAGAATCAATGGATCCCCAGGTAACAGAAACATTTCCAAAATAGGAAAATTCAGCAGCGAGCCTTGACGGCGCCCCCAAGCGGCCAAACAAATTTCTTGCTTCCGAGTTATCGCTAGTGACGTCACAGTCTTGACTTAAATCTAGCAAAAAAGGGCTTTCTAATCTAAACACATATATCAAATGAACCTTAACTAAATCTAATTTATCAATCAGTAATCCTTCCTCAATTTGACTACGCAGATACTATAAAGCAATCCTACCCGAAGTTTTATGTGGACCAACTTCAACAAAAAAACTGCACAACTGGGCGGAGAGGATAGTTTTTAAGATAAATCCATGTAGTCATGCTTCAAAATTCCAAAAGAATGATTTTTTAAAATTAAAATGCCCCAAACCCCTCGTTAGAAACACATATATTAAATGTTTTGATAAGATTTCCCATAATTAACTCCGATTAAATGCAGACCAAATTTCTCTTACACAAAACAAACAAACAATTACGCCCTAAGAAATGTTGACAACTTAGTATTGCCAAAACCCAACACTAATTATTGTAAACGGACTTTCTTTTATCGTGGATCTAAAATGTATAATGACTTACCAATTAATTTACGTAGACCCAACACACTTGCTTCATTTAAAAATGGCAAAGATTTTGATATACACTGTCGCTCATATAGGTGGAATATTTGTTTTTAAAATCCCAATTTATGGAATTATTTAACAATAATAGATCTAGATAATAGTATACATTCTCAGATTTTATTGAATACTAATTTGCCAATATGTGTTTTGCGTGACTGCTAAAGCAGGTGTATGCTACTATGCTTATCAACTAGGGGACCTATGCCCTTAAGTCATAAATGACAGTAATGAGGATTAATGCCCCACAAAAGGGCACTAATACATAGCACATCGACACGGTTTTGATCCTGGAGCCTCACAGTTACGAGGCCATTGATTTGTCACTGAACCATGACTGTACGCAGCGGGGGCTAGGGTAGGGGGCAGTTTCCATAAATAAAAAAAACACAGAAAATGCAATAAATTTTAAATAATTTATTGCGTTTTACCCCGGTTCCCAACATAAAAAAATCTTCTGTGTGCCCATGCCTTGAGCTATAATGCATGACCGTCCAGAGGATTTTTTAATGTTGGGGACCGGGGTAAAATGCAATAAATTATTGAAAATTTATTGCATTTTCTGTTTTTTTAAATATTTATGGAAACTGCCCCCTACCCTTGCCCCCGCTGCGTACAGTCATGGTTCAGTGTCAAAACAATGGCCTCGTAACAGTAAGGCCCCAGGATCAAAACCGTGTCGATGTGCTATAATATAGTGCCCTTTTGTGGGACATTAATCCTCATTACTGTCATTTATGACTTAAGGGCATAGGTCCCCTAGTTAATAAGCATAGTAGCATACACATGCTTTAGCAGTCACGCAAAACACACATTGACAAATTATTATTCAATAAAATCTGAGAATGTATACTATTATCTAGATCTATTATTTTTAAATAATTTTTACAATAATTCCATAAATTGGGGTAAAACTAAAATATTCCACCTTTATGAGCGACAGTGTATCAAGTGTCGGTGTAAACCGGGAATGTTTAAGAGGGTGGTGGTGGTGGGGGGGGGGGGGGTACAGTCATGAAATTCGCTGAGTGGATAAAATATATAGGGATGATTAACAAATTGAAGCGCTGTTTTCCTCAATTAGCATTAAAATCATTATACTATGCAATAATATAGCCAAGCCTCATATATCGTATACTAGCGTGAGGGTTATTCAACCAAGGCCCTAATATAGACAGTATACTATTGCTTCAGAAGAAAGCCGTGCGAATAATCTGCAACACTGACTATCTTGTGCGTACTGACTACTCTTTTTCACTTATAATGTTTTGAAGAACAATGAAATACATGTATATTCTTTACAATTAGACGTTTTCATGTTTCTAATGAATAATCATATCAAGTATAACGTATTTTTTAACTCAGTGTTTGCTAGGAACCAACACTTTTACAAATACCCAACACGGCGAAGTAGCTCATTTCATTTATCGAGGACTTTTACAGGACCGAAACTTAGAATTCCCTCACCCCCCAACAAACTTAACTGAAACGTATTTATTCCTTTAATCACAAGCTAAAGAGAAAACTTACTGTAAACCACATATGTGACGTTATCTCAGCCTATTTATCGTGTAAACCTCAGCTTGGCCTGTAATTCTTTTATTTTTCGAAAACGATTACTTTGTTTCTTTTCTTTTTCTTTTTTCATATTACATCATCTATTCCCATGTGTGTGGATCGACCGGGATGAGCAGAACATGCCAGCACACCCCCGCCCCTCCACGCCCTTTACCCTTCCCCGTCTCCCTATCTTCCTGTCGTGCTCTTGCATTATGTATTCTTTTTATATTAATTATGTTAGTTCGTGTGGGCGTGTGTGGGTTCACGCACCAGGGCGTGAGTATACGTGTGTGTATTCGCGTGTGCTTGCGTACGAGCGAGTTTGTTCTTATCCCCAGGGGTCTTTAATTTACAAGCCTTTGGCTTCCTCGTCGTCCTCTGCATTTACAAACACCACTTCTTGTTTACTTGTCTTGTTTTGTTCAGGTGTTCGTTAAAGGGAACCACAATCTTCATACTAAGTTACTTTTATTGGAAAGTATAAGATATTTGAATAAAATCAGTGAAAATTTGAACAAAATCGAGCAAGGAATAAGGAAGTTAGAGCTTTTTGAAATGACTAGTCACTATAGGGCGATATTTAATTTGATGACATCATCTGTGGACAACTCTCCATGCCTTTCGAACATCAAATTTCACGTTTTTCCTTCTTTCTTGTGATTTAGATAATCTACTCCCCTGAAAGCAAGGTATAGAATGCAAAATAATATTCTACTTCACATGTTATGAAGTCGGATCAAGAACACAAATAAATACGAAGAAAACGAAAGAATTGTGAAATTGATGTGCAAAAGGCATGGAGAGTTGTCCACAGATGTTGTCCACATATGATGTCATCAAATTAAATATCGCCCTCTAGTGACTAGTCATTTCAAAAAGCTCTAACTTCCTTATTCCTTGCCCGATTTTGTTCAAATTTTCACTGATTTTATTCAAATATCTTAAACTTTACAATAAAAGTAACTTAGTATGAAGGTTTTGGTTCCCTTTAATAGAAAAAGAAAAAACGAATAAGGCAATTTCTTGTGCATTATGGACAATTTACGTATTAATTGTTTTTTCTTTATGAAGAATTTAAATGTTATATCAATTCATTTTTAATTTTTGAGCCCCCTTTTAAAAAAAATTAGAGAAATATTCGATTTTATATGTGAAGGCAAGCTATTCTAAGTTGTGACCACTCAAAAATTCCCCTCAATATGCAAACAGTGAACCAGTACTCTAAGATGACAAAATGTTGTATGGTTTTCAAGCGCCTGTATCATAAATATTAAAGCAGATTTTATTTGCCGCCTGACCAATCTACATTAGAGTTCCCAATAGACATAGAGTTTCTTTAACAAATTTCTGAGAATTTTCATGAAAAGAAAGTTGCCTCAAGCCGACAGCGAACGAGAATCCTGACATGCAAACATTGATATAAAAACTGCAAAGGCAAATGTTGAATGAAGCCAGTAAAACAAGGAAGGCAGATAGAAAAACGGTTCTTAGAGATACCGACTGGTAATCCGCCCTGGAGAGAGTCTTTTTTAAATCTCGGCTGATAGAGGGGAGATTGAAATGATGGATGGACGTCAAATATTACTCTCGTACCTCGTTTGCTCTCAGGTCTCTGATTAAGCGGGTGGCGACATTGAAGGACCATTCAAATAAAAAGGAAAAAAACCTTTAAAGCCTGGTTCAGAAATGCAGCTATAAACCGAGGCAGTTTTTTAAAGTAAAGATGACGTATTTAAAAGCGAACACGCTTAGGACTTTGTCTTTGTTTTTTTTGTGGGTGTTTTTTTTGGTATTTTTTCCAGCGGTTTTTTACCGCGTCACATCTGAACTGTCAGTCCTCTTGGTGTTCTTAAACGAATCAAAGAGTTAAAAGTCAACACCTCAAGTGGACCAGACGGACATCCAGTTAGGATGCTCCATTACTATGCAGTTCTCATTAGTCGTAACACACCAATTTCATTTCAGTAATCCATTGATACTGGGATTCTTCCTAGTCACTGGTCAAAAGGGAGTGTTTCTGCAATGCAGGATCAAAGAAAGACCCATCAAAGGCTAATACCAACAAGTATATGCTGCAAGGTGTTTGAACACATTTATGCTGAGTCATACTTCCAAACACCTTGCTTCCAACAACATATTGATTGACAATAAACAAGGTTTCCACCAAAAGTTATCCTGTGAAACACAGCTGATATAAACAGTGAACAACTGCGCCTGTAACATCAATCGTAAACACCAAACAGATGTTCTCATGCTAGCTTTTAGCAAAGCCTTTGATTGTGTAAATCACAAGAAACTCCTACTGGACTACTGTGGCATACAAGGACTAACATTGTAGTGGATAATGGGGTTCCTTATAGGAAGAACTCAAGTCGTTTCAGTGAATGGATTGAAATCAACATCTGCGGAAGTCTTGCAGGTATCCAACAGGGCTCAGTTCTTGGACATGTTCTCTTCCTAATGTACATTAATGACATCGGAGTTAGAATGAATTCCACCTTCAGTCTCTTAGCCGATCACTGTGTCCTTTATTGCTGCATACAATCAAAGGAAGACCATCTCACTCTTCTTAAAGGGCAGAGTCATGAAACATGCAGTTTAATGTCTAGAAGTGTTCACATCTTACCATTACACTCAAACCACTGTTAGATACATATACTATCAAGAATCACGAAAGCTAGGCTGTAACAGCTATGTAGAGCAAGTCCGCAAATAAGGCAGCGAAGACGCTAGGCCTTATTAGAAAAATAACTGTTGGAACTTGCTACCGACTAGAAAAGGAGACAGTATACAACCAGCAAGTAATACCAAAACTGGAATAGGATTATTGCGTGTTGGGAGTCCATAGACTGATATAAAAGTGCAGATGGTGGAAAATATCCAACGTCATGAATGACTACCGTTGGGAGGCTTGTGTCAGCAGCATTTCAACCATCTTAGTCTGGAACGTCTTACAGCAGAGACAGTTCTCAGCAAAGCCGGAATTAAGTACAAGATTCACCATGGGAAAGTTAACATCAGTTTCCTTCGGCAGGTCCTTCCGGTCACATCCTGCCTCTGGCTTCGCACACATCAACTCTCATACCACAAGCCTATGTGACGTGTTGACTGCTTCTTGTACAGCTTCTACCCAAGGTCCAACCGTTTTTGGAACATGCTTCCACCAGCCACATTCACAATAAGCTATACCCAGAGTTTCAGGGATGCGGCCATGCCCTACATCATTCAGATGGTGTCGGCTCCCACTGTGCAGGCGCTTTTAACAACAATCAACCTAAAAGACATCTGCACAGCAGAACTAAGCAGTTTTAAATAAAATCACAATCACACACCTTCATTGACACTGCACTGCCTAGCCAGGACCAGACCAGAAGAAGCTTTTTAAGAAGTTTAACTCATCAGGTATCAAGTATCTCATGTTCCACGCTTGAACGAGGTCAGGGAGGAGTAGATGTCTTGTGCTAACAGTATACACGATGCAGAAAAGTGCTTTTAACGAAATTTTAAGATTGATCAAGCAATTTATAACTCAAAAGCTGGGAGTCATAGACAGTTGACAATTTTGTTAATGGACCATTTCCTCATTAAAGAAGTAGATAATTATCATTAAATGTCAAAATCGAAATCTTGCTTGAAAGCACCTAATTGCCTCCTCCGTTGGAGCATACGTACTCAAAATATATAATGGTTATAGTATTACAATTTTAGATCCTCGGAATAGCTCTTCCTGAGTTATACGTTTTACGGCTTCCTCTGTCAATTCATTTAAGAGATTGTTTAAACAAAGTTGTAATTTGTGAATGGCTCAGCCGTACATACACTACATGCATGTTCTGTAATATTTACATGTCTTATTCACATAATTGCGACTTAATTAATATTTTCCTATTGACATTACTGCTTACTAGGTTAATGATATATGTTAATTTTGCAAACGAGTATTATTTTTGTAACTGTTCTGTATAAATGTTATAAACGATGTAAATATGTTCATTCAGGGCCCCATGGAAGACCACTACTTGCTGGTGAATGGGCTACCCTGTCAAAAGATCAGAAATAAATAAATAAATAAATAAAATTAATAGTTATTTTATGTGTTGAAACAAATCCTTTTGGGGAAGTTGTCCGGCACTACGTCACAATCACTTTACCGATTCAGCCAGTTTGAAGTTCTCATAAGTATAGAGTTTACAACTTGAAAAAAAGTTACACTTTCTATTGCTAGTGACGTCCATTTTACAATTTCTGAATTATTACCAAGAACTTCCAGGGGCTCCGCCGCCAGACCCCCGAAGTGCTTCCTAAAACAACCCTAAGTTCTATAAAATTGTCCTTAGTAGAGAATGTGTGAATGAGTCAATGTGCACGTAAGAGAGCGAGAGACTTGACTTTCAACGAAATAAACCAACCAAGGCAAGTGCAAATTTCAATTCATAATTAAGAGTTTTTATCACTCGAGACGGCCATCTTGAAGGTTTTGAGTTGCTACTTGAGAACATATGGTTGCTCCCCCTGGACCACTGAATTAAGCCCTAAGCTAGGCGGGTCCTTATCCGTAAAAATAGAAATGGCTCCAATGTTTATTCTATAAAATTGTCCTTTTGGATTTGTTAACAATCACGACGGCTATCATTAAGGTTCTGAATAAATTAAATTGGAGAGATTCCGTAGGCTCCTCCTGGACCCCTGACAGGGACATTATCCCTGCAACACACCAGGGGCCAAAAGATGCCCCTAGACCCCATCCGTAAAAATGGAAAGGGTTCTCAAGTTTCTTTAGTAGATATTGTATGCTCATCTTGAAGGCCCGGAATTGTTAAAACTCTAGAGCGTCCGAGGGCTCCGTCCCCCTGGACCCACACGATAAGGGTTCGCGGTCATGCACACGTTTGCCTCGCCCATTTCTGGGAAAACCTGGATTTGCCCTACACATGTATCTACGCCACCAGTCTAGAGACTAGACCTGTATATATATATTGTTGTTTCTTTACAAAAAATCAAACTCGGGCTTCATCAGGATGTGGAGAACATTACAGCACAGTTACAAAATACACCGGAGTGTTGGCTCAGTCAGTAGAGCGTCCGCCGCACAACCGGGAGGTCATGGGTTCGAACCCCGGCCGCGTCATACCAAAAGACGTTAAAAGATGGGAGTTGTTGCTACCTTGTTAGGCGTTCAACAGTAAGGGATAGAGCAACGTCGATCTGGCGCTGCCCAGTGGCTGCCGGGCTCACGATCAATAGGGCAAAAAGAATTTCCGTTTCGGTTTAATAAAATTTGGAGTGGACTATTAGGCTATTATTATTATTATTACATAGCAAAACAAAACCACGACCCTCAGCGCTAGTCTAGAAATTGGAGTTGTTTTAGACTGGGTTTGAGGTATAATGAAGAGAGACAGTGTAAGCAAAATCTGGCTATTAGAGCGAAACGATGGATTAGCAGAGCGACAGAAAAATAATGGTTGTAAAATCTTCTGAAGATAGAAGAAGTAGATGAGAATTTGCCGATTTACTAATCAGAGCGATATATTCTACGGAATCGATCACTTTGAACCTAGTCGTATTGTCAAGGACAGATTGAGACAATGTGAGGAGAAGTGCCATCAACCGAATTAATAGTGAGTTTGGAAGATCAGAAAGCAAGAATACTGTACTTTAAGCTTCAGATGTCATCCCGATTGTCTTCATCTCGAAATGTCGAACGCTTAGACAACAAATGTTCAAGACTGACTAAAATTAGGAAATAAGTCGGGACCAAGGCATCATAATCAGGAGGGGAGGGGGTGGGGGGGGGGGGGGGTGGATTACGGCGGGTAGCTTGGGGATTCAGGTGCCATATTGATTATCTAAAATGGCAACCTTTGTACAACCGTCACCTCATAAACGAATACGGGCACCCAGTTAGTCTTTGCAGTTTGTTTATTGGTTAAGTTGTTTTGGTTTCGCTGTTGTTTGTTTATTTGTTTGCTTATAGTTTTATAGGCCGATGTTGTCAATTTGATAATATATACTTTCGCTCCTTGGTTAGGCCATATTCTAGTTGTTATTAATATTTTACCTTTAAGTGCGAGCGCGCGCTCACGAACTCACCATTCCTCACGATTTCACCTATACCCGAAAAAAAAAATCGTGCGTAATTCTGAGCGGTCACGTACGTCGCTAAAGACTTACGAATAGAGAATAGTCCTGTCAGTATAAAACCCTTTGGAAAAGCCAGTACCTGGATTTCGGGGTTGGTTTTACATTCACGTATGTCACTACACCTTAAAGGTACTATAAACCATTTGCAGGCCAAACAAATGAAAAGGTTAAATTTCAACGGCATTTGAAAGATCCTACTAATTTAGAACTTTCTTCTAAACGAAAGGGTTCGACAATTTATTTTTGTGGGAAAATAACGACCTTTAGTTGTCGAATCGACTTTAAGGAATACAATCCTTTTAGTAAATAGTCTGATTTTCAGATCCTTTTACCAAATGGTGTTATGTACGTTTTATTCTGCGCAAAGATTCAATCACTTTAATTTTGGCCATTACAAGAAGTGGGTTATTGATGTAGACAAATGCTCATTTACCCTTTACAGCTCATTAATGTATGTAATACCAAAGTTGGCTGCAAATGGGACATAATACCTCTAAGGGGCTCACGTTTTCCGGATAATCACGTGACAATTGCCCAGCAGGTATGTTACTGTTCAGTCCTCGGAGACGCGTCATTCATTATAACGTCAAGAGCCCTAAGCTTTGATGGCAGACTTCTTTAAAAAATAGATAACCAATACCGCTAAGTGACTGTATAACATCTTTGAACATATTGTGCAACGCAATTTAAAGTAAACACAAGGGTAACGAGCAAAACATTTCAGTAGTGGCACACATTTAAGGGGTTGCAAGTAGCTATCGCACCACAGATTGCTTACAAGTCGGATGTGGTCTTGTTTTATTAATAGTGAAGTTGTATTTGGTCATAGGCGCCATGATGGTTAAGGTTTACTTAGTCATGGTACAAAATCCACCAGGAGAACTGTTTTTACTACACACCTACAGAGGGCGCTGCACAAGTAGCAACCACTAACACCTAGCATAGTTCAGGTTTTACCAAACTGAAGGTGAAAAGGCACTTTGTAAATCATTAGGTTTGCATAACTTGTTACCCATTTATGCAGATACAGATTACCTCACTCCCTTTTAAAATACAAATATTGTAGGGGTGTGAACAAATTTGAAACGAATCTAACAGAGATTGTATAATTCCCCAACAGAACCCCGGAAACTATACTCATTATTATGTAACTTTAGCTGTACCTTGAACTTTCAACTACCATCATGTGTTTGATGCACGTACGTTGGCCGAATTACTTGTTGAAATAGTATACGGTTCGTAATCTAGGTATAATATCATAAGAGATGGTTGGCTTTGATTGGATGTAGTACGTGCTTTCGACACCTTGGTCTGGAAGGGTGGTCTCAGTGACTGGCAACACGGTACCGCGCTGGTCTCTAGGCAATTTCTGCGTCTTCTCAATCATAGACGTGGCGATGGTGCCGTAAATGATAATGACAATGTGATCTTCAATGGGGAAGGGTGTAGCTTCAATACTGTAGCAAACGTAGAACAAATTAAAAATTGTCTGCCCCTGCATCACAGACACATTACCGTCAACCAATTTGAGGTCCATACCTAGAGCGACTGCAATTTTCAATAGTTTACAGTTTTCTCATGTTTTCTTCCGATTTTATTGAAACGTTCACCCATATGCTTCTCTGATATATTTTGCTTTCTTTTAGAGTAATATGCTAATCAAGTTTGAATATCCCTTTAATTTGCCCAAACAACACACTATCCCTTTTGAAAAAGTTAATATATTCCAGCTGCAGCACGGGCTTTTCAGGGAAAAGAAACCGAGCCCTTCACATACATTATACGCCTTGGGATATTCTAACATCAGATCATTCATGTTCGTGTGTCACCCCGAATCTCAAGGAGGCGTCCATCTCATTCAGTACTGAAATCTAAGCAGAGGTATACTCGCAGGGAAGTGTTTTGGGTAGCTCAAGGGCACATTGAGACATGCCGGCTTTAAAGCCCATGTCCAATGTTGGGGAGCCCCTAAAGCCTAAAATCAAGCTGTCCCCGGCTTTTTTCATATTTTAGGCTCGTCACTGATTGTAGGAAAGTGTTTGCCTTGCTCAAGTTAGGGCAAATTGAGACCTGATGTTATTAAAGCCCATGTTCTATGTTGGGGAACCACCAAAGGCTTAAGATCAAGTTGTCTGATTTCTCGAGCTTTAGGCTGGGAGGAGAATGTTTTGCGTTACTCAATGGCACATTGAGACACAGCAGGGTTTACAAATTAAGGTTCATTGTTGGTGTGCCCCTTAAATTATTTGTCTGATCCTCAATTCACAGCTGAAGAGCCAAGAATTAAATTTCAAAACTGAGTCAATGTCGACTAAGAACAAATGCCTTTTACTTTGTAACGTCTGGGATAGCAATTTATATTAACGTAAGCATCTTTCTAAAATTGATAAAAACTGAGGTAAAATACATGAAAGAAAAAATAGATTAATAGTGATAGTAATAACCTGGGTTTAATACATCGACATTAATACCCGGTCATCCGATTCAGAATGTTGGTATAAATGATGATACCAATGTACAAGCACTGCATTATAATATCCCCCTTTACCACAATGTTTGAAAAACAGAAGACGAATGTCTCTCTAACTAGGACACGAGGCTTAATGTCACCAAGTAGGGGTGATAACTATTATTTTTGTCTGAGGCTAGAGAGCTTCATCAAATTTGAGCTCAAGAACCCTTTCAATCTCTGCCCTGGGAAGATTCCTAATCAACTATCATTCTCCTCAAGCATGGTTGGGACGTCCCTTAACTCTTATCTCCCATTAAACGAACTGCTTTATTGAAGAAAAACACGCTTTAGGTGATAACCTTTTGAACCTTCCTTAGTGTATAGGAAGAAGAAGACGAAAACGACGACGACGAAGAAGAAGAAGAAAAATATAACGACGACTAAGAAGAAGATTAAGAAGACCGACAAAAAAATGGGATCCAGATCCATTGTCAATGATAAAAATTTAGCTATAAAGTTATCCCGTTCAGACAATGAAACCTGACCTCATTCTTAATGTGCATAACCAAATACATGTATATTACAATCTATCACGATTACAAAGACTTTCCTGAAATAAATTCAAGAGCAATATCCCAAAGAGATCATGTTTTAATTACTTATGCCTAGGTCACATTTGCTTTACGGCTAGGATACGGCGGCCGTACGCCCCCAAAATCGAGAGATACTTCCGGCGGCCGCAGGGAATCTGCGGTGGCCTCATGGTCACCCTAGGGCGTACTCCTATTTTTACGGGCCGTTCGGGTCGCCGTGGGATTATAATGTGGAGTTATAACTGTTTTCATTTCTAGGTTCGCTGTAGCGATTCTAGACACGCCGTAGCCATGTCGTAGAGCGTTTCCACGGCGGCCGTACGTCGTGCGTACGGTAGCCTTGCATTTTTATATACTCCAGGGGTTAAGCGGTAGTATAAGTCTGGCCGCAAGGTCGTCGTATGATTCCCCTTCCGCCGCCTTGCGGGCACCTTGCGGCTACCTTGCGTCTGCCTTAGTATTTGTCAAAAAGCTACGGCCGCTGGAAATTCAAAATACGCCGTTTATTTAACATATGTGACCGCTACCGTATGTGACCGTGATAATGCTGCGGTGGTTCTATAATTGCTATTGGCCGTAGATATTGTAGACCGCACTGCCGCCGCGGCAAATGTGACCATGGCATTAATAGGTCTTTTTTTATATTCGTATAAATCAAAAGATGAAGCCACAGAGTCATTTAAATAGCCCCGGGGTTGATTTTTTAAAAATATTTGAGATCATGTTTTATGTAATAATACAGGGGCGGCGTTAACGCGAAAAATAGACATCCCCTGCTAAAGAAAAATGCTAATACATACTCTCTTACATTCTGTCAATTAATATCAGAATGTGGACGTTTTTATCTAAACTCTCTGAAAAGTTTGCATATCAAAACTAGTTCTGCCGATCGAATAAAAAACAGATTGAATTGATGATTCCGAACGCGAATAGGTTGTTGGATGTAATTTGTTGCAATCACCATCCGTTATAGTGAGCTAGGCTTGTCATCTTATTTTCTGCCCTGGTGACAATTCCACTACGATGTCAACACGCCCTGCCGAAATCATGTTTACTTTTAATTTCCGTCCCCTTAGTAAAGAGCCGGTATGAGAAATTTCATGTTTGAAGGAACCCAGAGAGAAAGGTTGTTACATCCAATGACCATTTTAAATGTCACGATGAAGAACACATTCAAGGGCGTCACTTGATCATTCTGACTATGGCTGGAGTCGGGCGGGGGGGGGGGGGGGGGGGGTTGGTGGGGTTGAAAGACCTTAGGGAGTGGAGATTGTGCACACAGTGTGTGCGGTGCGGGCAAGCACTGAATCCAATGACCGGGGTAATAGTATATTTGTAAAGCGCTTAAAAAGCGTTTGTAATAAGTGCTTTATACAAATTAAATATTATTATTATTTTTATTATTGATTTGGGGGGGGGGGGGCGTGTAGGACTAAATTGGCAGACAAGAATGTAAAAAAACTAGTAGTTGGGGATAAAAGTCATCATACTCTTTTGAAATGTCGAATGTGGAGAAAAAAAATAATGAGAGGGGGAGGGGGGGGGGGTGAAACAATCACACCCTTGCCCCTCTTGGTTCAGGTATTAGGCGGTAAACCGCCGCCCAAAAAAGCCGCCGCGGTTTTTTTTCACAAAAAAAAATCACAACTACGGGCACAAAAAGGACTTTCACAAAAGAATTTCCTGAGCTCTGTGTTTTCAGATACAGAACGGTGAAGCGTATTAAACTTAAAATCATAATGAAAAAACCGCCGCGGTTTTGCCGAGTCATATCTGAGCGAGCCTTTAGCGGTACTTTAGTTTGAGACGCGCGTTAGGAAAAAAAAAAAAAAAAAATCCCAAAATACCCCCCCTCCCCCCCCCCGCTGTTGGAACCCGTTGTGAGCCCTTTATCACTTGAATCGAGATGAGAGCATTTGTAAAAACATTTTCCACGTGAACAACTACTTCTTCATGCGGTGTAAATGCTCGCATCTCGTCCCTAAAGCGGAATTCCTCGCAAGTAATGTGACATTAAACAAACGAAAAAGTTGCGGGCATAATTTTTGTATAGGTAATGCCTGTTTTTTGTCAGTCGGTTTTAAATGAGATGTCTGCTGCCTATTATCATTAATATTCTAGTACACCGAGATTTTTAGCCTGTGATGGTGTCATCGTAAACACCTCCTAGTATCGAAGGCTCGAAGCAATATACACATCCGTACTTACTATCAAGCAGTTTAAATGAATGGCTGACTCTCTTCTCAGTTTGTACAGTAAAACTTGTCCTTATTAGTGGGTGTTCCCAAGACGAGCCTTTGCTTTCCGGTTTTCGCCGCCTAATGCTTTTTGAAGTGTTAATGTACCGTTCTTTTTGTTTATTGTTTAACATATTGTCAATGAGAAGGAAATAAATGTGAATTTTCAATCTCTATCCATAACGTCAGTGGCCAGTGAGATTAATGAATTGTTGCCCCCTTTATAGTTGTGTAACGCCATCGAATAGAGAGGAAAGCATATTGAGAAGGAAAAAAACATAGAGAGAGAGTGAGAGAGAGAGAGAAAAAGAGAGAGAGAGAGAGAATAAAAAAGTGACCGAGGGAAGATATGGGGATATTAAATTACAATTTAAAAGACGATACGACCCATACCAAACCCTCACCCTTATCGAAGGCTTTGTTGATTTGCATGTGATATATCGAGTAAGATCTGTGACCAACCTCTATATATTCCATTGTCCATTTAAAATGTGAACCGGTGCAACGCCCATACAGTTCCTCTTGTTGTCCCGCGTTAGCACTAGTTTATCGGCCGCTGTGGGTACCAGTGTCTGCACTGCGAGACTACACTGACGACACACTACAAATGCTCTGTACTTTAGCTGCTTTGGACAACAGCGATAAACTGGCAGAGCTAGGCTCTGATCAAGGATTTAGGAATTGTGGTAAAGTCAAAGTGTTATATGAAAGTCTGTGCATGCATAATACAATAGCTCTACACCGATTGGCTGTTTTATGTTATTTTTCATCAATCGGTGAGGACTTAACATAATTAAATACAATTAAAAATATCTTGTCAACATCATGTTTTCTAGTAACCCACACATCATAGATATATGAATTAACTATATTACCTCAGGGTTGTGATGGGTTCTGTTTAATAATACCCTCGTAATATGGATCGGCAAACTGTTTCACTTCCGTTAGACAAATTTAATATCTCATTTTGGTCTTTCATATTTCAATAGACTTTGAGTTGAACAGTTCAATTCCAGGGGGGCGTTTCACAAAACTTATCATCAGTGACAAACGACAGTTTTTGTTATAAGTTACTGAAATCCTTGCTTCTGATTGGTTATCTGCAGATTTGTCACTGATTTTTTTAATTTGCCATTGAAAAAAAGGCTTTGTGAACCCCCCCCCCCCTGGTGTCCAAAACAATGAAGCTGACCATGCTGACAGAAAGCTTAAAGTACTATGCATTTGCTGCTAATATAGGAACCGTGTGCGTAGAATTCAATGTCGGAGATAATTGTAATATCATAGTTATCAAATAAAACGGCAGTGGACCTTATACGAGGACAGGACTTGTGCGGAGTCTGTGATGTTTTTTTTCTTCGGGTTTCATTTAAATTCCCTTTTCGGGAAAATATGGAGGTCAGATCAATCATGACATGATTTACGTATTTCTCCAAGAATATTATTAATCTTGCCATAAAGAAATAAGCCGTGACCTTCTTTTTCGTAATCTTGGTCAGTTTGTTATCTTTGTTTTTCAATTTATTTAACAAGCACCAGCTGAAGAAATATAGATCGCAATTTCAAAAGGAGAGCAGAAAAATAGGTTATTTTTAACTTTTTCCCAACCTACATAATCATTACTTTCCGTGGGCCGTTTATATGGTTCTGAGAGTAACGTGCTTCTAAATCCCCCAAAAGTTGGAATTAAGTAATAAAGAAATAAATTTGAACGTCGATGTGCAACGGAGAATGCAAGGCAATTTAATTGGGGATGAAACAGATTGCGGAAATTATTATAACTTTAATGGCCTCAAGCTTTCACTTCATTTTCAGAAGGACCTTACGTGTTACCGAAGGCCACGTTTCATAAGATGAGTGGATACCTGATTAAGTAAGTTTTGATGAATTTCTATTCTTATCTGAAATGTTCATAGAATGACAAAATTACTTTTGTTAGGAATAAGAAACAAGAAAGAACAAGAACAAGAACAAGAACAAGGATAAAAGGAATAAACAAACAATCACAACAACACAAAAATATACAGCGATACACCGTCCCATCGAAAGTGAATAATATCAAAGGTATAGTTGAGTTTTTGGTATAGAGGGCCCTACACAATTTTTTTTTGGGTGAAAAACTTAGTGTCAAATTTGAGGGAGCATACAGTTTAAAAGACAAAATCATCTTTGTTTGTTACAAATTGATTCAGAGACGGATGAAATAGTCTTCCATTTGTAATAATAGTGGGGCCCTTCAAATATTCGATAATTTTAAACTATAGCTTCTGAAAAAACGAGTTAGCGCCTTATACGCTTTATTCTAGCCAGTGCCAATGTGGGCTTTTGTTGGCTTTTTCGTGTTGGTTTTAATACGCACAACCAGCCGGTCCGTGTATTGCTATTAATAAATCAATTCATTAATTAATTAACGGTCACCGTATTTTTTTAAAGTGGAGCTGAATAGATATGATGGGATAATTATCTAAATTTCACACATTTTGGGGTCTAAAATTACCTTCAAAGCAATTTTAGGTATTAAAAGGGAACTACAAATGTCATATATAAGAATAAGAGCAATATTAAACCATGCACTGTGAAGGCATTTGCGGTCTTAAACAAGAACTCAACTGTCCCGCTATGCTCTATATGTAATGAAGTAACCCATGGACACAGAAACATATATGGTACTTCAATAATGCCATGTTCTTGTTGAGCAGATTGGCTTTTTTTTTCTAACCTCAAAGCGGTATATACTGTCCATAACGAACAACATGGATGTATCAGATGCTTTGTTTGGGGTAGAAATATGAAAGGTTAAACTAACTTAACAGAATTGACCATATCTTTCTCCCAATCAATTTCTCATAAAAAATACAACTCCACCCAACTCCAACTCCGCAAAACAATATCTCCATTTCTCTCTTGTGCTTTCTTCTGAAACCAAGGCTCAAAAAATCAAAATCGAGTAAAATGACATCTGATGAAAAGCGCCCATGATAAAAGTGACAATATGAAAACCAAGAGAGCTTGATATTGGTCTGTTTTATTTTCTCTGCAGCTCAGCAAGATCAACGATTCCGCTTTATTCAACACATACAAAATGACGAGCAAAACACCTACGCATTTCATAAAAGTGTCATTAACGCCAGGAATGCAAACACTTTCTACCAACCGTGACAATGTAATATAAGCCTAAATATACCTGTTATTTAGATTTTAACGAATTTGGGAAGCCTATCTTGGGGGCAACCAATCTTTAAAATTTGATAGAAAAAATAAATTGAATTGCACTATTTTACGTTATTGCAAATATGGGATGGACGACACTTTGGAATACATAAACACGTTTACCGCAAGATGCATTATATTTGACAGTTTTAAACATTGAACACAATGTTTTAGTCACGTGGCATTAAAACGGAACGAACAACGTCACAATAAAAAAAAAAGGTAGTATATTCTTCGTTCATAAGTCCCACCATGCATCTGTAATTAAGTGATATTTTATATAATATGTTCTTTTGTCTAATAGTATATATGATGACGAACAAACAGCTAATAGCCTATATGCATTTAAACTGATTTAGGGCACAGGCTAATTGAACGTATCATAAATGGATCGTTTGAATTAGACGGTGTTTACATAATAAAACACTAATATGAAAACAGCGCCTTTTGATATCACACCGCTAATTGTAATTACCTTTCGCACGATATCACACGATTTGCTCAATTGGACAGAGTCAAAATGATTGGTTTTCTGGTATCTTTTACCGAACACTGAAATCTATATTGCCCTGGCCCGATCGTATGATAAAATCACTAATACCTTGAATAATAATGAAATATCATTGGTGTGTTTACGGACCTGAGTGTTAGGCTTGTGAAAGTGTATAGGCCATTGAACTTTATACCTCAGTCACACCGCCAAAACGATTCAGAACCGACAACGAACCAACAAACGCAGATTTGATAGTAATTGTTCTTTCGGTAGGTTTAATATCGGTCTTCCCTTGATTTATCCGATGTGACTGTGGATTTACAGACACTGAACCGATTAGTTACTGGCAGTGGCGTAATGAGCAAACACGTCTTTGGGCGTCAGAACAACTTCCGCATCATCACCAAGTAGCAGAAACATCAAAAAAACATTCACAATTTTTAGACATTGGTATATCCCTACATCGTCATGATTGTGATTACACTACCAGGGATGACATCAATATTTGATTCTTTCTTTACGTGGTTCAAGATACTACTTGATTAAGCAACGTACTTTGCAGTTTGGTGTGATGGTCTGTATATTAATTTTCGAGCGAGAGAGCAAACTTGTAAGATTTGTGATTATAAAATCTATAAATGCGAGCGACCGTAGCGAGCGAGCTCTATGGAAAATAACAGAAGGGGCTCTAAGTCGCCTTGAATTAGGGGTGCATGTTATGGAGAAAGGAAGAGTAGGCACTTATCGAAATGGAAAATGACAATTATTAGAAAAGAAAAGCATGCTCGTGTCAAAGTAAAAAAGGCAATTATCAGAGGTGAAAATGGCACTTCTTGAACCTGAAAAGTGACACTCAACAGAGATGAAAAAAGGCAATTGCGATAATGGAAATGAGGATCTGTTGAAGGAAAAAGAGCACCTATCAGATTTTAATAGGGTCATTTATCAGATATTAAAAGGGGCATTTTGAAAAGGGGAGAGGCACATATAAAAAAGGAAAAGAGGCATTTTATCCGAAGGAAAGATGATTAGAAAGGAAAAAGGGGCACGTGTCAAAATGATAGGGGCACTTATCATAGGTGAAAGTGGCATTTAAGAGAAAGAGAAGGGGTTCTCATTACGAAGGAAAAATTACACTTATTACAAAAGGAAAAGGGGCACGAGTCAAAGAAAAAAGGGCGAAAATATCGGAGGAAAAAGGGGAATTTCTCGAACCTGAAATGACAATTATTTGAAAAGAGAAGGGGCACTTGTTCAAATAAAAAAGGGGCTTTTTTGGAGTAACCGAAAAAGTGGCTCCCGCCCCCACCGGGAGTTCTGCCTCTGGCATAATGGGCAAAACATCATGTGATTTCTGCAACATTTTGTAAATCAATGGTATCGAAATCAGAAATAAACCACGTTTGAATTTTATTTGAGGGGTCAACTCCCCCCAAGGCCCCACATCAGTACGCCAGGGGTTACTCACCTCAGTCACACTGCCAAACCGACTATAAAACCGGATTCATACAGAACTATTTTTGTCCTTTCGGGATAATGTATATTTGTTGTTTGTTCGGGCCGTTGTCTGGTGTCGGTCTTGTTCGGGTAATGGTATTACTCTCGTAAAAGTCTTACTTGTTTCTATATTAATTGAACAAGGTCACCGATCAGACAAGGCTTGATAAAACCATTTGATTCAAGTTATTATATGCATTCATTTTAATAGAACATTATTTCTTGATTAGGAAATCTGATGAGCTCATCGATGTTTTACGAAGTTATTCTATGATTCCTACACAATATAAAAAGAGAATATCAAAGGTCATCCCGCTAGACTTATTGATACTCAGTCCACCTCGACGAGAACGATATCAGACTAACAAAAGACCGAATAACAATTTTACAATTCACCGAATGGCCTAAAACCTTTTTATCGGTTTGGAGTCGGCCAGATATCTCAGTCACACCGTCAAACAACCTGCACCTTCAGCATCCGCTATCCTTTCCTATGATATTTTGTCCTACCCACTTGTTATATTCTTTTTATTCTTACGGTCTATGTTTACTCAATAACTATCAAATTTCTATCTACCATTATGTATTTTATCATTCATGCCTATTATTCAGGCCTAATACCTGTGCTCTTTTAATTCTTCCCATTTTAGCTTTCTAAGCTCTTTTGTGTGCGGGTGTTTGTTTCTTTCTCGACACAGTGAGAGCATTTTTCAATTTTCCTACCCTCATCTTCTATGGCTATTTTCTTTACAATTATTTGGATGTTTTGTTGTTGTTGTTGTTCTTATTTATCTGTTTTTCCGGTCACGAGTCTGCTATAATTTCCCCCACATGACACACCAGAGAAAAAAAAACTGTTTAAGGACAGCAAAATACATACCTGTCATACCTGTAGCAATGTCCGTTTCTCATTTATTTCTTTCTTCTAATAACCATGCAATCGTGATAATAATGTAATTAACAATCATTCGTATCAACTAATCGTGGCAATGAAAGCATTAAATGATGCGGTTTGTCACATATTACATATTGCATGTGCAATGGCTGATAGAGCATATATGCCCAGATCACATCGCCAACCAACCTTAGGCCGTTTCCAAACCGAACGATTCTTTTTCATTTTGAAATTTTCAAATATGAAGGGGCTGTGTATGTGTGTTCGAGTGTAAGTAGGGTTGGGGGAGTAAGATATATATAGGAAATTAGTAATTTCAAGCATACATAAAATGCATTGTTGCTTTCTTCATCACTCTTGTATATTATTCTTTGAGATGCATAAGTATGGGTTTTCAAATTTATCAAAAAACGAAAGAATAAGAAGAATCAAAAGTAAAATAGAAGTTTTGTCAAATTTAGGTTTGAATATCATTGAGTATTTCTTTAATTTAAAGTTGTATTCATTGTATGCATTTTGTTCTAATTATGGTTTGTGATCCTATATATATATATTGAAGAAAGAAAATGTGTAATGCTATCCTGTTCGGTCTGTAGTGAATCTTGTGTCCGTCTTTTCAGTGTGACTGGGGCATTATACACCAGTATCAAACTTTTAACTGTAAATGCTGGAGTACTTCTCTAGCGAATGAACCGAACTTTTGTGAGTGTACGTGCACGAGAATTGACAAAACCTGACAGAACACTTGATTAATTTCATAATATCTGTAGCACCGCTCGACGCTCATCAAACGTTTGTCTTTCTAGGCAACTTACCGTCGGAAGCCATTTTATGCATTAGCGCCAATAAATGTCACTTACTCTCACCCGGTTGCTCAATTAAAATGATTATTAATGACGCTTTTCCACCGGCGTCGCTTTCGAACCACTCAATTGTTTGCTACGATGATTTGTTTCTATGGTGATAGAAAAAGGAAGATAATAGTGAAAAATACAAAAACAAAAACAAAAAACTTAGAGGCATTGTTAACGATGACAGTGATCAAGGGGATTTCCATACCATAAACAAATATGGTTGAATGGGGAGAGGCATGTGAGGGTAGTGGTTATTTTGAAGGATATGGGAATGAAGTTCCTCGTCAGAAAGCATTATGTCCATTATCGGTTTAAATGATGAAACCAGGGAATCGCCGTTACTAGCTGCATCAGAGAGAGAGAGAGAGAGAGAGGGAGTGGGGGGGGGGGGAGGGAGAAAAAGTGAGAAGTATGATAATATTATAAATATCCTCTTCATTGTGAAAGAAAATCAAATCCTGATGTCAGATAATAGGAAGTTAAAAAAACCCTCAAATGTTCGAATATCCGGGTAACTATAGTTCCCACGCAATATTCCTTGATTTCCCATCTTCTGGATATTGGTGCTAATACATTATGTTTTGTGCAAATTTCTTTTGTGTTTTAAATTCTCCAATCTAAATTACGTCTTTCTCTACTGCTACGGCTTTTTCATCTACACTACTTATTTTAATAGGTTCCTCACATTATATTTAATCTATTACATGAATTGGGAATGATTGAGACGTGCTCATATATACTACATGTATTGTATAATTTTCATTTAATGTGTATGTCTATAATTTTTGTAAAATGTGGAACAAATTAAACTTGAACTTGAATCGTAGTCAAGAGCGTGTAAAGTACTCTTTGTTAATTTCCGCTATGGTAGCCTCAACTAAAATATCTCAAGAGACATTTCCTCACCCGCACGCTGATGAAACATTTCTTTTGAGACCTACCCAATAAAGGGTTAACAAAAGTAACCCACCCACGCTCTCATAGAGAACGGCACCGTTCATATCTGTCAGGTTATTGTTAATAATTCTGAATATGCCTGGGTCCTCGAAGTGTAAAAAGCCGCAAAATAAGCCATTAATCATTTTTTATGCCCGTTCTTTTGCCTAACAATCATAAAAATTGCAACATATTTCGCCGCCATTGTACGGATATCAAAAAGGAACATATATGAACAGGGCTTACGGCAACATGTCTAAAGCAGAAAGGTCATAGCAAACGAGGTATTACATCAGATGCTTTTTTGTTCTTAGTCTAGTACCTCTATTGATGCAGATACATGTAGGTGCTGTTTTGAAATGTTTAAGTGAAACAAAGAAATAGCTGACTTATCAGT
The DNA here is from genome assembly GCA_035222895.1 of Strongylocentrotus droebachiensis. NCBI lineage: Eukaryota > Metazoa > Echinodermata > Echinoidea > Camarodonta > Strongylocentrotidae > Strongylocentrotus > Strongylocentrotus droebachiensis. Next base: position 1,634 of record JAVYIG010000577.1, on the reverse strand, counting down.
AGTGATTCTTTAACTGTATACTTAACAATTAATGGAACATTTAGCAAATGGCAGCGTCTTCTTATTATGATAATTGTTTCCATTTTTGTTTTTGGTTGTATTTTATTGTGAAGAAATTCGATGCAAAATGATCAAACTGTCCCATAAACGGGGCTTATGCTATTTTCAAGAGTTTTAAGTAACTAAGTGTTCGTCTCAAAACCCTAAACCTTTCAGGAATATTTCGTAAAGCACAAACAAGGCAATTTTTATATATATATATTATAAATTCAAACAACAATGATAATAGTAATAACAGAAAATTTACCACCTGGGGTTCCATTCTTAAAAACATTCACCATTATCCGGTGGCGTATCAATACCTTGGCGTGGGGGGGGGGGGGGGGGAGGGGGGGGGGGGGTTGGCAGGGAAATCTGATCTGATGGTAATTGATGAATCGGATAAATAAAATAACTTGTATTTGACGTGCCATTTTTTAAAATAATGTTATTATTACTATTATTATTATTATCATTATTATTATCATTATTATTACTTTGATATTAAAGTATCATTATTGATATAATATGTTATCATCCTAACTACTTTTATCATCATCATAAAAATCTGTAATAAAAACTGTAATATAAATCAATACTTGTTAATCGTTAATTGCTTTTAATGTTCCACTGATACAGTCATTATTTTCTTATCCAACGCCCTCTGGTCCGTTGTGTCCATTATACTTTTCAGTAACTCCCATTACTCTCCACTTTTATAAACCTCATAACTTTAATGATTTTACTTATTTTCTACGTCTTGTCATTTCTATGTTTTATCATTTTTTCAAATTGTAAATGAGAATTGGAACTGCAAATGTGAACATTATTTCAACATGAATACATCTGCATTCTTCAAAGAAATTTGAAAGAATGTAAATTATGCAATAGGCCTTGATCTCTGCCTACCCATCAAATGCAAAGTTATCCCGACAAAGCAACATGATTCCTTTAGCTATTATTCGTTCGACAGGTCCTTTTGTACAGAGACACACGAATTGGAACGCAAGTCAGCGGATCGTGAATGGATGAATGAATGGATAAATGAATGGGAATGGCAATGAAAAAGCTACGAAAAGGCGAGGTAAAGAATACTCTATTGATAATGACGTTTACAGTCTGACGGTAATCGACATGTCATTACAAGGTCACTCACACATGGCACAAATTTCAAAACCAATCACTATGTTCAATGTGTCATTCAATGTACAAGTGCGCAACATTTCCACTCCACCCCTACATTTTGGAATACAGTTTACCTGTAAAATTTGCAGTGTCCGCAACCTGCACTTGGTGCAATTCTTTTTACCTGTATGTGGAAGATCATTATGTCTTTATCGATGATATTAATGAGTGATGCCATGTATTCATAAACCTGATTGACAGTGCCTTGAAATTATAAGAGAGGATGACAGAATTAGGTTTCGAGGTTATGTATTGCTATTATCTAACATCTTAACAGCAATGGGGAGCCAAGGAATCATATTCTGATACTACTAGTCCTTCAACTCCACGTGTATTAAATTCTAAAAGTATTATTGACATTTTCAGAATTATTGGTGGTGCCGTTTACACAGATATATTTCTACTTGCCT